>PDIP01000028.1:21085-94327 GCA_002811645.1 Corallochytrium limacisporum
TCTCTCGCTCTCTCGCTCTCTCGCTCTCTCTCTCTCTCTCTCTCTCTCTCTCTCTCTCTCTCTCTCTCTCTCTCTACGGAAAATAAGTAAAAAGGAAAAAGTTTGTAAAAAAATAGAATCGGTGAGATGGAAAGGAGTCCGAAGTCTTTCTTTTTTCCTTAAGGGCGCCTCTTTCTCTTAACGCCCGCTGCGCACAGACTCTGATCCCGTCGCTCGGGTCGGCACCCGGAGGAGGAGGTGGAGGTGAGACTGGGAAAGGTTGTGCGATCGGCCGAACCACCGGGCGACGACTTTTCCAGGGAGAAATCCGAACGAACAGAGACCAGAGCCGCCCAGTATTAAAAAGAAAAGAGAAAACCGCAGGTAAATAGACCCCCCTCCTTCCTCCTCCTCTCTCTCTCTCCCCAAAGACAGTCTGCCGACGGTGCGATGCACCGTGGTTTAGTAATGAGGACCCGAGAGCGAGTGTGTGTGTGTGTGCGTGTGTGTGGAGGAGGGGAGGAGCGGGGAATAGAGGAAAGAGAGGGCGATGGAGTGCTGCTGTCATCGTTCGTTCACACACGTCGACAGGCACTGGCAGACAGAAGACCGACAGGCCAGAGCTGCTCCGGGGCGACGCCGGGGCGACGGAGAGAGTGAGAAGGGGGAGAGAGAGAGAGAGACCCCTGAAAATTGAAATGAATGAGGGAAAGGAAAAGCTCGAAATCCAAATCGCGCCCGCGTTTCGGGCTCAGGAGAATGGATCCACAGCAACCGCTCTCTGCGGACGAATGTCCCTCTCTGTCTCTTACTTGGTCCGTCCGTCCTGCTAACATTCTCCATCATTTCCAGCCCTGTTTTCTCTTTAGTCAGTTGTTTTCGGTTTCGGTTGCCTTTCGGTAGGGGAGAACGGGGGGGGGGTTGGGCGGAAGGGCCGTCGCGACTCCTCCAGCCTCCTTGTCAATTCCGCGTGTGTTGCGCGGTTGGTCAAGACCGGGGTTTCGCAGGAAGCGAGCGCAGTTGTTGTTGGGGGGGGGGGATGGTGGGTTCAAAGGTTTGTGTGGGGTGTTAAATAGACTCCCGTCTGATAACATTTAGGCCCCCGTTTTCAGATGGGTGGTGGGGATGGGGTTTATAGAGTGGGGTGGGCAGTTTGTGTTGAGAAGAGTAAGGCTGGCACAGGTGGACTGGGCGCGAAGGGGTCGAAAACCGCTCAGGGTAGATGAAACAGCACACACAAGGGAGTGGTGTACTACTCGTCCACTTTGTGGCTGGTGAGCTAATGAGAACGAATTTGATGTGAACATTAAGATAATAAGTGAATGGTCAGACCGATAGGGATTTATTCGGAATCATGGAAATGATGCAGCCAACTCTGTCCCCCTAGGACGGGCACAATATTATCGACATGTTGCCAGGTGAAGGAGTAGCACCGCAATACTGGCAGCGATTGACTGTCACAGCCCATGATGGGAACAACCCCCAGGGTCCCAACAGCCAACTGCAATCAATAGACAAGGTGCTTCAACAGTATCATGGGGTCCGGCCGAGATTGATTGCCTCCACGTCGCGGGACGTCGTGCAGGATATCCTGGACAACTCTCTACAGACTGGGGTAGTTGTCACACGGTCGGTGAATCTGTGCGATGTCTTCTTCACCAACGAACTACAGCCCTGGGCCGGATCATCGCTGGTTGGGATATCTTTACCCAGACATGCAAGCCCGGAATTCTATCTCACAAGGCAACATCTGCTCATCAGCATGACAAAGGAACAGAATCGGGTCTTTGGCTTCCCCGGAATTGGGATTAAGCGTACCAGTGATGAGATGGTGGTAGTCAAACTTAACGCTGACTGGCTGCTTGATTCGAGGAAAGCAAAGTACTGCAAACGATTCCGCGAGGGACTGCACCGAATCGCGACGCAAATCAAAGGGCGTCAGTTGCGCCAGGAATTGGCCAATGGTGCTGACGATGAGAAGAATCAAATCCAAGTGTTGCGTGAGGTTATGCCGGAATTCCGCGTGGTATGGTATGCTCAGGGTGTTAACGACGGGTCACAGCAGGCTGCGAGCGGTTCCGTAGCGATCGATTACATTCCGTACCCATTGATCCGTTTCGAAACACACAACGTAGATGCCCTCAACCAGAGAGATAACAGTAGGGAAGTAAAGAAGATCCACCGAGACTGCAGGCAAGCCTTGCTGGAGCTGGTGCACCGGCACTTACTCGCATGCCGTTACGTCCTGCGGCGGCCGGGCCCTAGAGAGGCTGCCATTGATGCCCAGGACCTGGCAGAGGCAGCCTGGGACGAGGAGGACGAGACAAACCACGCTCTCGGACAGAATGATCAGGTGGCAAAGAAGAGAAAAGTGGGTAACGGTGAGGACATCAAGGCCGCCTCGACAAATCCTGAACCCACAGATATTGACCTGGGTGCCAAGCAGCACTTTGTGCAGTTTCCGATGACAGAGAATGATGGCAGCAACATGAGCCTAACACGCATCAGTAGTGGAGACCTCATGGCCACCATTGGAAGAGTCATAGCTGACGGAGTTTGCAAACTCCATATCAGCTTTTCCGCACTCGAGCTCATGCGTGAACCGAAAAAGGATCGGCTCAATGAAAACGGTCAAGACCAGAGCCCAGATATTGGATGGCTCATGAACCGTGGAAACGACTGGAGCCAGTTTCCCGCCACACACACGATCCACCTCTACGTTGACGGCGCTGCGGGACGGACCGTCTTATACGAGAGCCGATCATAAGATGCAGCCACAAGGCAGACATTAAGATGACAGTACAGGCAAATTATAGCAATAGTTTATTATCGGGTGGTATGATAAGAGCAGAAATATCACTAATCAGTCACCGCCTCCTCTAGACCCGCTACGTAGTCATCTGGGTGACCATCGTCCGGGTATGTTTCAATGTCCCAGGTGCTGAAGATCTGCATGTGCCGAGCGCGCCAGTGACTGACCGTGCTGCCGTACGTGAGCGGACTAAGGAACCAAAACGTGCACAATGCCATAAACGATATCGCACCAGCGAAGTAGAGGCGGTGGAGCTGGCTTTTCAGGAAGACTGTGGTGAAGTGCTCGAAGATCCCGGCGAAGGCAAGGATGGCAAACCAGTGTGCTGGTAAATAGTGGTGCAGGAACAGCTGCCGGTGCATCAAGTTGAACGGAGCCCAGTGAAGGAACCAACCGAGCATACTGAAGGTCAGGATGCTGGTATACCGTGCCCACTGCATGCTGGTTAGATCTTGGTAGCCGCGACGCCAGCGAATTAGGTAAAGCATGCCAGCGAAGAAGTATAATCCAACTGCACCCAAAATCAGATAAAATGTGAAGACATTACCAAGCAGGTAGATCTGCTGATGTGCCTTCTTATCCTGCCAAAAGCTAATGCCACGGCGGAGAATGGGCCAAGACCACGGACGGGAGCCGAAGTAGTGTTCTGAGCTCAAGTTCTGGTTGGTGTTCCAATTGATAATCTGTAACTCGACTATGTCCAGCAATCGACGAAATACTGTGTTCCTGTCCGGATTCTGAGGTGGCAGCGTCGTAAAGTCCTCAAAACGGAAGCGGTTACTCTCATCCACTTTCCAAAATGTGTTTGGATCCGTCAGATCAGTGGTGCACAGTGTCTCATATTGATTCCAGCCCCAGGCGGGCAACTGCACTCTGTGTGTCATCACGGCGCACTGTTCTTTTTGGCCGTGCAGGACAATCTGAAAGCGGTGCAAGTTGGACCGAATGGTTGGATCACCTTCCCTGATGACCCGCTCAAAGTCTGTCGTTCCCGCCTTTGTCACCATCTCTCCAAGCTTGGATTCAGGGATAAATTTCAGTAGGTAATCGACCCTGTCCTTCTCTGACTTTCTTTGCAGCCTGTCTGCCAAGGCCTTTGCTGTCTTCTCCATGTCTACGACAATCTTGAATCGATGACCTTTTCCAGGATTGCAGCTAAGCATGAGCTTGCCGTCGCCCTTAGTGATCGGAGGATCGTAGTCATAGGCATAGAGATTCAGTTTGGTGCGCGTGTGCTCTAAACGAACAATACTATCGTTCATAAAGTACTCTAGCCGATGGAGGCGGCTTTTTGGAGGATGTAGAGCCCAAATATCTTTCATTCGGTTTTCGTAATCAGCTTCCTGGACCCGTTTCTCTTCCTCCGTCCTCCCATCGTGTAAACTCCAGAAATTGTTCATGTCAGTGAATCCGTAAGCTGTGACCTGCTGACGGTTCGTGTGCGGATAGTTGGAAGAGTGACTGTGGAGGAATGCCTTCCAGGCTTCGGGGGTCTTCCTGCCCCCTGGAGAGCTCGGTATGTCCAGGTTTGGGTTGAAATGTTGGAACGTAATTTCTCCTTCCATTTCAATCATGTCCGAATTCTCATATACCGCAGTCTTGAGCCCCTTCGCAAAATCATTCCTATGGAAACCAATGCCTGGTCCAGTCGTGTCCAAAATCATCAGGTGAATCCAATACGGAATTATATACCCAATAATAGGCAGTATGATTAGTGTTCCGAGCCTGATTGTGAAATGCTCTGTCCAGTCGGCCAGAGACAGCCGGAGATCTCCAAGAAGGAACCACAGATCGGCGATCGTATGGAATCCGACCAGTGCCATGACGAAAAGACCGACCCACTTGCTGCCCAAAGCTAGGGCAATAAACAGGCCCTGTAGTGCCATCCATTTCTTCCACTGCGCCGACCAAGGCCTCCGCCTCAGATTTGCAAATCTGGCCCTTGCAAACGCAGTCAGAGCAATGAAGATAAGCAGGATCGAGTCCAGAAGAATCAAGCGGCTCTGTGTAATAAAGATAGGCTCGACCAAGACCAACACAGTGGCAAGACTGGCTCCGATAGTTGACATGCCGAGCTCCATGCTTGTCATAAAGGTTACCGGCACCAACAGTGTCCCGCACAGGGCCGTGACCGAGCGCATGGCAACGTACGGTACGTACACGTTGTCGTGCGAGGCGTAGTCCATTCCAATCTCCTTAAAGGTGAATTCTCCATTGTACCCCATGATCCATGCGGCAAAAGTGATCATTAGTTTTGCGACTGGAGGATGGAGGTCGAAAAAGTACGTCCTCCGAATATACTTTGACGCGAACCCGCCAAAGTGGACCTCATCAAAGACGACCTGGCCAGGATGGCTTATGTCCCAGAACCTGGTCAAAAATCCCAGAAAAGTAAACACTATGAGTAATCTTTGTCGCCTACTGTTGCGCAGATTGACAATCCCGCGGTTTGCCACGCTGGCATCCGCTGCAAAATCGTCGTCATTATTCAGAGTGTAAAGAAGTTGTTCCCGCTTTTGCATTCGTCGGCTGTAGTCGCCATCTCCACCCCAGGAACTGCTCCCATTCCCGGACTGTAAACGTCCGAGATCGTCATCCTTTTTGCTCAAGAGGTGTGCTCGATCATCATCTTCGATCCTTACCTGGCCCCTTGTCTGCGGCAACGCGCCGTTCCGTTCGACGTCACTGCGACGCGTGAGGGCTGGTATTCTGCTCATTGTTTCGTACGACGTAGTTCTATTGACTCCGATACAGGTCAAAAGGCACTCTAGTCTACGTACTCATGGTCTAAGTCTAAGCTATTCTTACCCACCAGGATGGTCACTCGGTGACGAGCCCTCGTTGACGAGCCCTTTCTATCACTTATAGGCCCCGTATACGTACAGGATTTAATTCAAAATATCCAGCCTTATGGTCGCTTCCCGTATTGCACACATGAAACGACCAGTCACTTGTGTAGCATGCTTTTCCAGTAGATCTAAGTATGCGTTCGCGTGCCTGCGGTCGATAAAGACCATGAAATAGCCACCAAAGCTACCCAAACAAATCGCCTGAAACACATTCCTAGAGAATGTCAGTGCGATACTATACGTGGGTGGCCCTGGGGAAAGGGAGGGGGGGCGGCGGTGTGGAGGACGGTGATTAAATAAATAGTCCAGGAGGTAAGGAATCCCAGTACTGACTGTACGGGGACTATTTTTTCTACTAAGAATTGCGCCAAATAGTGTTGGGAACTACCATGGCCGAGATGGTGGAGAGATGGTCGGCATTGCGTGGGACGATGTCAATCAGACAGTCACGTACGCCTCATTCATGTCCAACCTCGCACTGCAATGGACGTCAAAAGCCGCAGTGCTCGATCGTCCTACGAACCCATCAAGGGAATGATCATATACATTGCCGTTACCGACGTTGGAGTGTGGATCCCAGGCATTAACGATGAAATCTCCGGCCTGCACTCCATCAGGGATCATCGGCCATTCACACCGGCGTACGGACTGTGAATCGCTTGAGTCAATAGCTTCGCTACTGATGTAGAGTCCGGAAGCGGCCAAGCGCTTCTGCAGCTCCACAGTATCGGCAGGGGGAAGGTAACTCTCCATGATCTCGAGGGCCAGGTACCGTAGTCCTTCAAATGCCCCTTCAGTCGATGCGGCGTCAAGTAGGGCATCGATCAGAGTCTCTGCGACGATCCGACGCACGGTTTGTTGACTCGTTTCAACGCGAATGCCTGATAAGAACGATGCACAACCGTACGCCGGGATCAGCAATCGTCCAGAGATCCGGTTTGGTCCGATTTCATCTCTATGGATCCTCCATGCCCGGGCTATAGACCGACCGATGGTGCTATATTCCCTTCGTAGTCGGTCGATCTTGTCAGCTTTAAGAGAAAGAGTTTTGGGATCTGCGTAAATCTTGTAGTGCGGTTGACCTGGGCTGTCCAACGCAACAGCCGGTACGTGCAGCATGCCGACGGCCATGATGTATTCTGCCTCACTATTTCCCATCCGGCTTTGTGCGTAAACACTGACCGGTAGTGGATACTTATTGCACAGATAATCGATTCCGTGCTCTGTATCGAAACTGTTCATAAAGGATTGTTCTGCCTCGGGATTGCTGCAGCCGACCTTCCGACCACCAATGTTAACGGCTTCCCGTTGTTTTACTACCGACGTTGCCGTCTCTAAAGGATTGCTAAAGTCATAGAAAATCGTAACAGAATCTTTGTTTTGGTCAAACTCTGCTGATTGAAGGTAGACTCCGAACAGCCACTTCTGATCCATCTCTCTAGCGGGCCACCACTGATCGTTGAGATATCGACTGCACAAACGAATTACCGCCGGGTCGTTTCCTGCGTTCGTTGACATAATTCGTACTATATTCCATGAGACGTGTTGAGCGGTACACTACTCTGGTCTGTGACATTTGTAGATTCTACATTCAAGGACCTAACACATTAAGCGTATTGATTGATTCGCTTTCGGGGTAGCCTTACTAGTCGGACGGTGAAAATGGACTCCGCACTGTAGTGAGCTACCGATTCTCCAGATGGCCGAAATCGTCACTTTGAGGACGGTTTTCGGTAGCATTGTGATGTTCGAAATCAACCATGTCTCGAGCCATCTCCTGTAAATCAATCACGCGGCTAATGATGTCAATGAATCGGTCCTGGTTAGTATAAAACGATGGCAGCAACTCGCGCTCCCTCCGCCAGTACGGATTTGAACTTAGTGTCTGGACGTGTGCCGATTTTTCGTCGAGAAGCTGCTTCAGTGCGCTCTCCAGCGTCTCCGTCCTGCGTCCTAGCTCCTGTTCCATGCGCATCAGTGCATCATCAGAGAGCAGTCGCACAGCGCTCACACTCCGTGCATCTGGGAACAGAGCATCGGTTAGGCGCCTATTGCGATGGGCGAGGACGCCAGCAGTTGCCTGGAGAGCGCGAATGCGGTCACACTGGGCGGCAACTGGGCCGTGATTGCGCATCTCCACAGCACTTCGCACGGTAGCGTCAAAAATTTCACCAACCGTGGCGTAACCACGGACGCTGAGGTCAAGGCCAAGGACAGACTGTGCGGCAGCAAGTAGTTCAACGTCGGTGCTGCTGACAACCTGGCGGGAAAGCAAGCCATTGCCTCGCTTTGTATCCTTTGGTTTGACTGTGGTTGACTCGGAAGGAGCAACTACCTTTATCTCGTGACATTGAATTTCTCTTAGTACTGCCTTCACTGCTATTGCCTCGTCCGCGCGCAAGGCACTACCGACGCCGTCCACAAGTACACGGCTGCGTACCAGACTCGCATCCCTCGCATTCTCCACGATCGAGTTGAAATCCGTGACACCTCTATGCATGGCACGGAGGGCCAGCTCTTCGACAGCCATAGCATCAAGTAGTTTCTGCCTTCGTTTGCGCTGCTCCCGTAAGGCTTCGAGGACTGTCCGCTGGCGCACAAGCAGGGTCCGCTGACGATGCTCCTTTGCCTCAAAGTTCTCCTGGAGCAGCGTCGACCCCAGTTCGTCGCTAACATCTATGAGCAAGGGTACCAACCGTTCCTTCAGCAGGCGCTCGCTGTGCTGTCGTAGATTAGACAAGCGAACAGCTAAGTCCTCGCCAGCTGCATTGTTCTGGCCTTTCTGTCCACCCTTCAGGCGCTTGAGGCGGGCCTGAAGCCGTGCCATAGTAAGGCGCGCATTGACGAGCTGTGTACTGTTCACCTTATGTTGCTCGGAGAGTCGTGCCGTCTCTGCGACAATTTCAGTGTGCATTTCTTCGTCAAGGCCGAGCATAGTGGCATGCTCTGGCATGCGCGGGTCCAGTACACGTGTTGCACTGTCACTATTGCTGCCGTCGTCCACTTCACTAAGGATGCGCTGGGCGAGTTGGTTGCGAGTCATCGTCGCCTTGACGTAGTCAATGATGGAAAGGGTACACGCCTTTTCAATGTCATTGTAGTCATTCAGCTGAGCATAGGCGAACCACTGGCGCATGGTTTCGTGGTTGAGACCGGACGGAATCACTCTATCGCAGCTCTTTGTCTCCTTGTCGGCCGGGTTGCTTGTCGGATGCTTCATGCAGTCCGATGTCTGGACGAGTTCGGTCCGCATACGTTCCGTGTCTAGGTGAAACCGACTAAGTTCGAAACGCAATCGCTCGTACATGTTCGTAAAGTCAAGGTCCTCCTGCCGCGCTTCATCCTTACATGTCTGTAGTTCGTCAGACAGGGACCGGACTGTGGTCGCCAGTGTGCGGTTCTGCTGTGTCAGACGCTGGACACTGCACTGCAGTTTCTGAATTTTGACAGTGGATTCTGTGGCAGACAGCTTAGATTCACCCTTAGCCAAGGGCCAGGCAGTGGGACGATCACTACGACTGAAAGCTCCACCGGCTATGGCACCTGTGCCATCCTTATTTGCCGGCGCTGGAACTTCGACGTAGTTTGGATTCTTGCGTAGTTTGTGATAGGCATGTACCTCCGAAGTGTATAAGACGTTGTGTTCAGGACTGATGTTTTCTAATAACCACTTAAAGAACGGTGCAAATGATTGATGTTCCCGGAGCCATTCGAGATCTGTGGCGGCCACATCCTTCCCAAGTGTATGAAACTCTGCGCCTTTTGTACCCGTCAGTACCTGGGACAGATACTTGCTCAGCGCCTCTCCTGTGGCAGGAGCCATCGTTTTCTAATTTTCTTTATAGATCAATCTTGTTAAGACACGTAAGGCGTTTTACATCATATTCACCCAATATGTGTTCTCTCAGAGCGGTCACCACCCGATGATGGTGCTCCTCTTCCTAACTGTTTCCTGACAAACCGCTGATCAAATAGCTGGAATGTTTACATTTTGAGGACCTGTGCAGAACATGCATAGATAGAAAAAGGGCACTCTATCTTGGTAGAGAGGTACAGGAGAACCACCACCAACCCCTTTCAAATGACACTGAGACAGTCTCACGACCCGAAGCCCCACTTGCCACAATTCGGACCGTTCGCGCCAAAAAAAATCCTCTAACTCTTCACTCACTCGCACAGTATTTGGCTGTGTATCCCCCTGTCTCCCCCCTTGCTCTCCTGCGCTTCCCCTCTCCCCACCTCCCTCTTCCCCTCCAACCAAAGACTTGCTCACTTTGCTATAACACTTGGGCTCATGTAATTGATCGCGAATTGACGAATGGGAGTCCATTTTGGCCCGGACCAGTTTGCACTCTGCAGACATGGGACTGCGAGTAAGTGCCGAGGTGGATGGAACGCCTTGTCCCTTGCATACCGGATAAGCTTTCGAAGGTTAAAACGGGCAGTCCTTTTGCGCTTTTATTAATCATTTGCTAGTTGGATGAATGGCAAGATATCGCAAGATGCCGCATTGACGTCTCCTCTTGCTATCTTACGGCAAGCTGTCTATGATGGAGGCCTTCATCTGGTTGACAATATTGGAAGGCTGCTGATCTTGCAGGTTGAAGATGCTTTCTATCACGTTGAGCTCTGTTGATGTTGTGTCCATGCCACAGAAGGCAATGTAATCGTTCACGACCATGCCAGCGCCAACAACGTCGGAGCCGCGGTTGACAGTACCGGCCACCAAGGGCAGCTGCAAGAGGGAGCTAAGTTCCTTCTGGTCAGCAACTGGCGTCTTGGGGTGAACAATGCCACCTCGATTGCTCAATTTGCAGTAGGTACCCACAAGAACGTTATCTGCCACCGTCTGCCTATACACTTCAACTTTAAGAACATCAGCGAGGATCTCTTCAGTCGCCTTGTCGAGCTCTGGATGGACCAGGGCGACGTAGTCGTTGCAAGTGATAACATTTCCAAGGGCACTGAGACGCTCCTCTACCCGCTGAATCTTCACTGCGTCCGGTAATGAGTTGCGCAAATGCTGCATCTCCTGATCGGTTGTCGAGGACGGCAGCAACAGACCGTGGCGGTTGCCCACTGCCATGCGTCCAACGAGACGGGTACCGCCGATGGTTGTGTGCACAATTGGCATGACATCCCCCAGTTCATTTTCGAAGGTACTGTAGAAGTTTTCCGAGCCACCAATTGGCACCAGGCAGTAGGTGTTGGTGAGCAGGGCGAAGACACCTACGTCATTGTTGTTCTCAAACTGGATACGAAGGGCCATGGTTAATTGATCCCTTGATATCTGTTACTTCTTTCCCGTTCTAGGCTAACTATTTTATTTTCCTAAATCTTCTTCGCAAGAATTCTGGTATTGTGATTTTCTTGCTCATGCACACCAGATCAAGGATTCTGTCACAAATGCTTCAGACTATAACTTCATGAAGCAGAGCATACTTTGAAATACCACAAAACGATCTGAACAAAGCAGGCCCATGTGAATAACACGAAAACAATATCACATGCCATAAAGGAGAACCAAGAACCAGGACAACTGACGCAGCTGACGGATATCATCCTCTTGGCCTCATTTTTGGAAGCATGTACAGGTACGGTTCCCGTTCGATCTATCGTGTGTGTGTGACCCGCCCTGCGTGGGGGGAGCACCTCCGGCCGAGCGAGACAGGCCGGGTGGGTCGTAGGCCCCTCGAGTGCAAAGAGGGACAGCAGCCAAGACCCCCCCCCACAAAGGGCGAGACAGACTCCGGCGCCTGCCAGGGCGTGAAAGTATGGCACCGCCAGCTATGCGGTACTTTCACTATGGCCCAGGCGCTATTGAAGCCAATGGGGTGGGGGGGGTGCCATGTGGGACGGGCGGAAAGTGGGAACCGGGGGGGCAAGCTTTTGAACACTGGCGGATTTTCTCGAAGGAAACGCAATGTGCTTGCCATCAGGAGTTGACTGCGTCGAATAGTAGGATGTTCTGCGTTTGTGAGTGTGTGTGTGTGTGTGTCTGTGTGTCTGTGTTAGAGTTTCAGCGAACTAAATAGGTATGGCATTTGTTTCCTGCAGGTGATCTTTATTCTTTCAGTACCTTTTGTTTTGGGGATGGACTTCACTCTTCAGTACTGAATTAGTAGTATAGGGAACATCATATCTCGATAATATTCCAGAAGCTGACAGCTATTTTACAGGAAGCACCTTTTGATCTGAAGGTTTGAAGCTAAGTTGTTGTTGTAAAGCTAGCGATCTTTCCATATCAATTCGGGTATTGAGAATTCTAGAACGAATATCCTTAAACAGTGAACAAAGTAGACAACCATAACACATTTCCAGAGTCCATACTTGTGATTCATTGCCTTATTCATCCTACAACCACAAACATTCATCATGGCTGCAGCAGCACAAAACCGCTGGGGAGACCAGCTCGACGATCAGTGGGGAGCAGACGAAGAATTGCCGGAGACGCAGGTAATTGGTCCGGATAAATCTGGTAACAAATACGTCATCGACTACCGCATTAATGATAAAGGTGAAAAGGAAAAGATTACACAGAGCTTCCGTGTGGTGACCAAGAAGAACAAGGTCAAGAAAAGCGTAGCAGACCGTAAGACTTGGGAAAAGTTTGGCAAGGCTGCCAACGACCGCCCTGGAGTCGACCCTGCCACCACAGTAGTGGCCGATGAGATCTCCATGAGCTTCCAGAACAAGAAGAAGGAAGACGCTGCCGAAGGTGGCAAAGGACCTGTTGGTGTCCAAGGCAAGACTAGTGCCGAGGTCGCAGGCAAGCCGAGTCAGATGGTCGTGTGCCGTATTTGTAAGGGTAATCACTGGACCCTTAAATGTCCCTTCAAGGATTCCGACATGGCCAAAGTCATGGAACAGGAAGAGACAGAACGGCAACGCAAGACAATGGAGGATCGGATCAAGGAGGAAACTGCAGAGGCCGAGGCAAAGGGCAAGTACGTGCCCCCCTCGCAGCGTGCTGGCTTCCAGGGCACCGCGGAAAGCCAACGGAGGCAACAGGACAATGCCACTATTCGTATCTCCAACCTTTCCGAGGACACTCGCGAACCCGATCTGCTCGAACTCTGCCGCACTTTCGGGCCTGTCGCGCGCATCTACCTGGCCAAAGACAAGGTCACCGGACAGTCCAAGGGCTTTGCCTTTGTCAACTACGTGCGGAAGGACGACGCAGTTAAGGCTCTGGAGCACCTGCATGGCTTTGGTTACGACCATTTGATCTTGAGTGTGGAGTGGGCCAAGCCTACTGAGTCTCGCTAGAACCGTGATGCTATATTGCATGTCATGGTCTTGAGCAGTAGCAATTCCTGGAATACGTTTTGACCACCAGTCATATTATTAAACTCCATTACAATAGGACAAAAACAGAGAGGTACGTAATTGTTTACTGCTGTCTATCTTTTTCACTGTGTGATTATGAAAACTTGGTTGGGCTACCTGTTCTTTGTATTCTTTAATGTCCCAATCGCTTCTCGATGCTGGCGTATCGCTCCATGAGCCGTGTGATTTGATTCCCATTACCTAGGGACTGGACTGTCATGCCACAGTGCAGGAACTCTGTCAGGCGCATAATCCATGGATTCAGCCCTCGCGGGGAGAGTGAGAGGCCAAAGGACAGCGCCAACTCTGGATCCGGCACCGGGGAAATCAAGCGCATTACAGCGTCTACCTCCTCGGCAGTAAGATTCGAATCCGACTGTTGCGACGTGAATGGCCCATTCAATTTGTTCCCAGTCTGTTGCCGTTGGCAGAGCCGCCGGTGTACTTCAAGCTGACGGTGGAACCACGTGGCCAAGGAGACCATAAACTCCTGTCCATCTGCACGATTCATGTTGCAGATCGTCACATCAATAGCTTCACTCTCTTGGTCACTACCATCGGAGCGGTTCCCGACGTCCAGTAAATTCCTATTCGTATTGCTATTGAAATCATCAACATTGGATGCCATCGAGCCCCCATAGATTGACCGTGACCGCCGGTCGTGGTGCCGCCCATTAATCAAGGAAGATCCCAGTCTGCTTTGCACAACTTTCCCTTTGCTCCGGGGTGGGGTGGTCGAAGTATTGTAGTCGTTGCTGTCACGAGTGCTGCTGGCTTTGCTGCTACTTGGTGATGTTGTGGGTTGGCTATCACTACGTGAGCTAATACTTGTCGTTCGCGCCTCCATTTTCTGCTGTTCTGCTAGTAATTCCCGGACATCAGACCAGGTCAGGCCCTCAAGTTCTTTCTCGGTGTACTCTGCAAAATTTACTGTGTGGATATCGACCACAGGCGGTTCCATAACCTTAGGGGCTTTACGATTCTTACCCGAGGTTTTGTCTTGTTGCATCCAGGGTTTGGCCCTGTACAGTGAACCGGGAGCGGATAGATCTTCCCCCTTGCATGTCGAGCACTGATCCAAATGCATATTGATCAGCGCCACCAAGGGTTCCATGACCAGCTTGTATAGTCCGAAGAAATTGTCTTCATTGTATAGGACAACGTTCCGTACACCAGTGTGAATCAGGAACGCAATCAAATGAGCTAATCTGTCTTGAAACTGGGCGAATTCATGTTCAGTGGGTAGCGATTCGTTGTTGAAACTGATCACAACACACAACGGCAGTCGATTCTGGCACTGACTCCGAAGCGGATGGACCATATGCAGGTCGCTGTTGTCCCAGGTCCCAAACGTATGCGTCGATCCCTTGTAGGTTCGTTGAATGTTCTGCGTTGGTGTCCGTGGGGCGCGCTTCGCCTGTTCGGTCCAGTGATCAATTACACCAAATTCGTGGGATAGTTTCCGGCGGTACGGTGCTCGCTGACGCTGATCCCCAAGCAGCACACCCAGAATTAGACTAACCACTGGCACTTCCATAAGCCAGCTGACCATGCGGTCAAGGAAGTCACCAAAGACAGGTATGCTTTTCAAGGACATCCCTTTGTCTGACTACTCTACGAGCCCATACAGAAAAGGTGAGGTCACTTCCTTACTAGTTGCTATACCCTTGTCTGGTAATCGAAAGGCTTCTGTCGCTATACCATCTTGCTTAAGTGTACAATATTCATGCTGGTTCCCAAATTCTTTAAAGCATACAAACTTCACCACGTATCCAGACAGACTGAATATTGCTTTATGTATGGCTGGACATGCCACCTCGCTTCGCGCCCAGCCGGAAATGATCAATTTACTATATACCTGTCCGGTTGTGCAGATGTTGCAGGCAGCTGATTGAATCGTGTTGTAAACAGAAAAACGGAAGAGAAACTCAAAGGTTGTGATGTTCGAGCGCACACAGAGTACAAAATTTAGCATGGCAGAGAAACATTGGAATCGATCCACAAGTAAAACACAGTGACGAAGACTGGTACGCCCCTGAGAGAATGTGACACGCCCGAAAAGCCAGCGGAAGTGCCCCAACAACCAAGGCCACCATTTCCGAACCGGAAGCCGAGGCAAGCACTCAGCTGTGGCCAACAAAGGTTGGGAGATGATCGCCAGTGCTCGGGTCTTTCGCTCACCCAGTGCCCCCCGTTTTCCTTCCTGCTCCTTTCCTTCCTTTCCCTTTTCTTTTTTTTTCTCCCGCCTTCTTCCCCTGATCCTTCTTCGGCTACAACCCCATATTTTTTCCTCACCCCGACATGAAATTTTTTCTGTCCAATTTTTCACCTCCGCAGCTCGCCTCTCCCAGCCACGACCACACACCGCCCCAAATCCTCCTTTGATTCCGGGGCCCCCGATTTATTTATTCTCTCCCTCTCCTCCAATTTCCTTTCGGTCCCCCCCCCCGGGGGGGGGGATGCTGTCACACTGTCTCCCTCTCTCTTCCCTATCTGTCCGCTCCCGCCCCAGTGTCTTCTGCTCGCTGTAGAAAGGCAGGGGGCGTCGGTAAGGGGTCCAGTCGCTCTTTGTGGGGAAGGGGAGAGGGGGGACCGGGTCGCGCCAAAAAAACCAAAACTGTGCTGCAGTGGGGTTTTGTTTTTGGAAGTTCACATTCCAAGACGAGCGACTCGCCGTGACTCCCTTTCACGGGATATTGCCCCGGCTTTTTTGGTCCCACCGGCTCTTCACTCCAACGACACTCTCACACACTCTCTCCCTCCCTCGCTCACCCACTCACCCCGCATGTACACACACACACACACAGAGGTGCACTCATACCAATTTCATTCTATTGATAGGGCTCGACGTCACATCGCAGAGGTGATTTTATCCAACGATCGCTGATAATCCTTCCAGTTTAGGGGTATTGTGTACCCACAGGATTTTACCACCCTCCTGTACTAGGAAAAGTCAAGGGGCGCAGGTTGCGTGTGTGTCGAACTGGGCTCCGCGGAAAAAGAAAATGCCTAGAGCAAGCGGGTGCAGGGAGGACTTTGAGGTCGGTCGGTGGGCTTGGGGAAGGGCTAGAGATCATACTTTCTCACCTCGTCTCCCGCGCAAAATAGACTCCCGATTGTCACGTTGAGCAGGGTTGTGTACAACAAACGACCGCAGATTATTGGCCCCCATCCTCCCAGCAGACGAGAACTACTTGGTGGTTAAGTCGTACAGGACTCTACGATGCAATTCGAAGGGCCAATCGGCCCTGAACCTGGCGGCCCCCCCATTCAAAACACCGCCCGTTGGAAAGCCCTCTCCTGAGCAGGAATATATTTAAGCGAATCAAATACTAAATGAATAGGGGGAGAGCGCCTTAGGGCTTGCACGAAACAGAACCCTCCCCTAGGGAACGACCTTCGCAAGCGCAGACATAGGCGACTGTACCACGGTATCCAAGGCCAAGACGGAGCCGGCCGTGGGGGGAGGTTAATCGGGTGCTAAACATTTTGCCCAAGATTTTCAGCTGGGACCCGTCCCCCTTTTTTTGACGTATCGCCATATGGACTGGCCCAGTACCAAAGGGGGGGGAAGGGGGGAAAGCGCCGGCAAGCTCCACTCTTTTGAAATGATTGAGAAGGGTGCACGAAGATTTGACATTTTTGACCGAAATACTCACTATCCATTGCTCTTCAGCTTAAATTAGCAAGCTTCAATGATCGATAATGGAATCTGGTGGTTATTTAATGGTCATGGTCAACATGGGCTCTGTGGTTAGTTCAGATTGGATAGGTGCTGAACCCCTTGCTGCAACGATCCGGAACGGGTTGTGTGGATCTTTGTTACGAAATTGTACACTAAGTGTGTTAACGACGTGTGATACAACAGGATATCTGACATATAATTGGTACCAGATAAACCTTGAGCACTATGTCAGAGACTAAGACGAAAAAAGCTAACATGGTGCGCAGGGCAGTCGAGGCCTGGAATCCTTTCAACAGACACATTCCTAAGGCCGACGAACCCAGGCCCATGCACCGTGCTGATATTGCATGCAGCATGCTGTACCCCCTGTTTTTCTGTGCTTTGGCCGTAGCATGGGCGGTGATCGTGGTGTCTGATCCCTTTTTCAAATGGAATGCCACTGCAATCTATGGCATTCCACATCAGGACATGGTCGGAACTGAATACTACGACAAGCTGATCGCTGAACTTCTAGTTGAGGTTACGGATCCTGCTGGGGCCACTACTTTCGATGCAACCGCCTTCTGGAGTTTTGATGATGATTTCTGCACCTCCAACGTAGGTCGTTACGGGGCACAGAGCGCACAGGGCAGCACGGACTTACGGGATGCAGATTCTGCTGGAACCGATTCGAACAAGACTGATACGTACCTCTGCACGCCCGGGTACTATGAAGACGACACCAGTGATCGCGCCGGCGAGTTTAGATCTGACCGTGCATTCTCCTGGATTGATCTTGGCGCGGAAACGGGTGAGGTTGTGGTCAATGTGCGCTATGTGCGGAATCCGAACGAGTCTGAACGCGAGTACGGCGACGTTGGATATCTACGGATTCCGTCTGGCGAGTCCGCCACAGTTGTTTTCCAGCTCTACAATCTTTGGAACCCCTCTGAGCCTGAAGATTTGGAAACAACAATATTCGCATTGTCCATGACTCTACATGGAACTGGAATTGGATGTGCATCGACCGCCGATGGTGGAGATCCTACTCAGTTGGAGTTCGCCAGTGTAGGGGACACCGATCGGTGTGTCCGGTTCATTGCCAGTCCCCTATCCATTGAGATCGCCCAGGGGATGGACTACCTAAGTTCTTCACTACATTTGCTGGTGTAGCAGGCGGCATGATGACCATGACAATGGCAATCACTGCCACTGCTGGTTACCTAGGCACAAAGATCATCCTCGACAAGCACTCAAAGCAGACGGGCCAGGTCTCTCCGGATGACGGAACACAAATGAAGGATCCGCCTTCAGACATGATGCCCGCCGAGATTTCACGAGAGTCTGCATATTTAAGGTCTGTATCTACACCACAATAGAATCACTGAATGTCTATGTATTCTCGTTGACCATTTTCTGTATAGTTCACTTCTTGTCACTGGAAGAGGGTTCATCATTGGTTTCCAGCACATCAAAGACATGCTTGTACGGATCCTTTGCCTTTCCATCCTCTGCAACATTGTCGCCAATTGTCTCCCGGTCCTTGGCAGCCCGCCGCATCTGTTCCTCGTGAATTTCTTGCTGTTTCTGCCACATGGTCTTGTAGATCGAAGACGGTCTGGACATGAGATCGGAATGGGAGCCCTTCTCTATTACCTTCCCGTGACCCAGGACCACTATTTCATCAGCATCTACCACTGTGGATAGGCGGTGGGCAATGACAATTGTTGTCTTGTTTCGACTGATTCGACTGAATGCCTCGAGAATGTTTGCCTCGGTGGCGGTGTCCAGGCTCGAGGTCGCCTCGTCAAAAAGTAGAATCTTTGGGTCCTTCAGCAGCGTCCGCGCGATGGTGACGCGCTGTTTTTCTCCTCCGGATAGGAGAAGACCCCGCTCCCCGACCTTCGTGTCGTACTGCTTGGGCAGGCGCATGATTGCATTGTGGACGTCTGCGTCCTTGGCCGCCTGAATTACTTCCGCCTGACCTGCACCTGTCTTGCCATAGGCAATATTGTAGCCGACAGTCTCATTGAAGAGCACCGCGTCTTGAGGCACGACCCCAATATGCCGCCGCAGGCTGTGCAGAGTGACCTTAGTGATGTCCTGGCCGTCGATCAGAATCTGTCCCTCTGTTGGGTCCATGAAACGATAGAGCAGGCGCAGGATGGTCGACTTTCCGGAGCCAGAGGTTCCAACCAGGGCAACCTTCTTGCCGGCCGGTATTGTCAGGTCCAGGCCCTTCAGGATCTGTCTATCGCGGGCTGTTTCGTATGCAAAGTGAACATTACGAAACTCAATGTTTCCGCCTGAGGTCAGTTGTAAGGGCCGAGCATTTGGACCGTCCACAACCTGTGCATTGAGATTGAGGATATCGAAGAGAGTCTTCATGTCGATCAGAGACTGCCTGACCTCACGATAAATCGATCCCAAAAAGTTCAGCGGTACGGACAGCTGGAACACAAGTCCGTTGATCATGACCAGATCTCCAACTGTCATGGAGCCGTCAGCAATGCCTTGTGCCCCCATGATCATCATACCGGTAAGGGCAGTGCTGAAGATGGCGTTCTGCCCAAAATTGAGCATTGACAAGGAGGTCGTCGTCTTCAGCGCCGCCTCTTCGTACTTGGCAAGAAACCGGTCATACCGATCTCGCTCCCAATCTTCGTTCTGAAAATACTTAACCGTCTCATAGTTAATGAGGGAATCAATGGCCATGGCCCCTGCCTCATTGTCTGCCTTGTTCATCTGCTGTCGGAACTTGGTTCGCCAGGATGTGATTGAGAGCGTGAACGCCGTGTAGGTTGCGACCGTGCCTACGGCCACGGCTGCGAAGTTGATGCCGTAGTTGTAGGTCAGAATGCCACTTACCAAGCCAACCTCCAGCGCTGTCGGCACAATATTAAAGAGAATCGAGCTGAGCACGAAATTAATTCCTCGCGTACCGCGGTCGATAGCCCTGCTCAGTGCACCTGTTTTACGGCTAAGATGGAAGCTGAGGTCCATCTGGTGCAAATGGTAGAAAGTGCGCCTGCTGACCGTGCGGATGGATTCCTGTGCGACCCTGGCAAATACCGCTTGACGTGCCTCGTGAAAGAGACTGGCTCCTAATCGGGCGGCACCATACCCCAGCATGATCGTACCAGCTGAGATTAGGATACCCGAACTCATATCTTGCACCAAAGGATCGTTCAGCTTATCGACAGCGAGCTTGAATAGCCAGGGAACCTGAACATTCAGAACCTTAGCACCAACCAGCAGACTAAGGGCAACAACGACCCGCGCCCGCAGCCCAGGTCTCCCCTCTGGCCACAGAAATTTCGCAAGGTTCCGAATAATCGTTGCATCGGTGATGGTCGCCTCCTTCTCCGATGCCGCGGCCAGCTGCTCGCGCGGGGACTTGGTAGGAGGCGAAGACGATTTGGTCCCGTTGTTGTTCCGTAGCTGCCGTGTGCCTGTGGTGAAGGTACGCCCATGGGCTTGTGAATGATTCACGGACTGATACACCGACGTGAACCCGGACGTACGCACCTTGGTGCTGTTACTAGCCGGCCGCAGCAGTGACTGCTGATGGTGACCGAGTCGAAGTGCCGAGGTTGCAATCGATCTGGCAGTGAACAGAGGCCGGTTGACTAACAGAAGACTGTCAGGAGTGAGCAACCGTCTGCTATTGCTGCTCATGGTGCCCTTCAGGCTGTAGGTACCATGCAGAAGGAGCCTGTTGACTAACATTGTTGGTTCTAACCAATATCTTCGATTTAAAAACGTCTGTTCTGATAACAGGTTTCTCTAACTTCCATGTTGGTATCTTTATCTTTATCGTCGAGTTGTTATTTGGAGAGTGCACCCGTCAGTGACAATGAATGCCACCATAGATTCATGCAGTCCAGCAGATCTTCATTGATTTCTAGCACAACACCCTATGTAGCCGCGCAGCGTTGACATTCCCATGATCATGGCACAACAGCTATAAACTGTGGACAAACTACGATGAGAGACCAAGTACATCATTGGTCTTCAACTTCTTTACTTCTACATTTCGGTTACAGCTCGTTTGCCTCTCGACAAGGGGCATGTTTTGGGGAATGTGTTTATACGACACTAGCATTCTCGCCCTGGCGTGTGTGTGGGGGAGTGTGTCATTTCTGTCAGCAGGGACCGCGAAGAGGGGGGTGCTGGGGTATACTACCAGCAAGCTCGCTTTGACCACCAGCTGCCCCCCCCAAACCCCCCCCCCCTTGTCTCTCTCTTACTCTCCGATCCATAAGAGACGATCGAAGCCCACGGGGCGGGGCGCCGGTTGTTACGAGAGGCCAAGAATACCATGGTATTACCATCCATGCTAACCCGCTTTTGCATGGTCCAGTGAGCAGAGAAGATACGGAGAGAGCAGGAGATGATGACGTTGGCTCAGGGCATGGTACTGTACGGCACGACCGCAAACACCCACCCACGTAGGTAGTCATTCTTCCTCCCAGCATCTAATGGATGATCTGCCCCGGCATGCAGGGTCTTGACCAGGGCAATGTTCATTTGTCCGTCCCATTCGGACCGGAGAGCATTACGCAGTGCTTCGTAGACGGACTCTTCGTTCTTAGGAGTGGCAATCAGCTGACGACTGCAGGTGAACTGCACAACCAGGCCGCCCTTCGTCGGGTCGAGCATGCGACTGCCGCTTGCGATCCCATCCTTGAGGAAGTTAATGGCACGCGGCATGTCGTCCCTGTTCCGCACTATTGAAGGTGGGTCCAGGATGACCACATCGAAAGGGTTTAAGCGAGGACCTTTACCTTGCTTTGCTTGCTTGGATGTTGTTTCGTTCCCAGACACTGATGGAGCACTCTTCTGCATAATTGACCACTTGTGATTGTAGAGGAAGCGATTGACAACGTTCTTTTCAAATTTCACGCCTGCGGTCCCGACCCCATTCAGGGCAGCGTTTCGTTCCGCAGCACGGATGGCACGCCCACTCTCGTCGACGGCATGAACGTAGCTTGCACCACCAAGTGCTGCGGCCACACTGAAACCCCCTTCGCCACAGAAGAGGTCCAGGACTCGCCGTCCCTTTGCGATCGATTGAATGTATGCTCGGTTGTCACGCTGGTCAAGATAGGTGCCTGTCTTTTGGCCCTTCATCACGTCGACCTGCAAGACCATCCCTTGTTCTACCACCTGAACGGGTTCGATTGGTGCCTCTGCCTGACCTGGGATGATTGGATCATTGGTCTTCGACTTTCCTTTGCGCCCCTTACCTCGACTCTTCGATGCTGAGGCTGTTTGTTGGTCCGCATCCTTGTGGGCTCGGCTAATAGAGCCGCTCTCCTTGATTCGCAGTAGCGCCCGTCCCAAATCCGAGTCGATTTCCAGACCGTATGACGATCGCAGGTCGCGAATATGCACTGCTCGGAAGATTCCTTCTGTCCATTCGCTGCTCTGTGCCAGGACTGACTGTTCATCCAAGTGCCGCGGTTTCTTCAATCTTCGATTGACTAGACCGTCCTCGATCAGACGGTAGTACTGTCGACGCCAGAGAATCTTGGTCGCGTGGCTTAGAAACTTGCGCGTTGCCGCTTCGATTTCCAATCGATGGCACTCGGCCCACATTGCGCTGGACTCGATCACCACTACCGAGCCGTAGACGTCAATCACAAGGCCACCCAAACCGTCTCCTTCGCCGTGAACGAGTCGAAAGGCCGTAGTCTGTGGACCGAAGACTCCGCTCGTCTTCCGCAGCATCAACGCCGATCTCAGTGCATTCGTAGTAGCACCAAAAATATTTCCGGGTAAGAAATTGTCTGAGGGAAAGAGTGCCTTCGCTGTGGTGTCGCCTCGCGCATTAAGACGAACTTGCCACTGCTCTAGAGCACGCGCAAGCTGACGGCTCTGTCCTGCGTTGCGGTCGACACCTCGAAGGAGGTCGATGGCTTCATAGAGCGACGCTGGACGGAGTACAAGATCACGCACTGCAGCTTTGCTGATCATGCGCACACGGTGGGTAGTAAATGTGCGATTATAATACCCCCACCCTTCGTATATGAAGCCCGGGCGCATGATTACAACTGGGCTCACATCCGGGATTGCTGTCCATAGTGATTTGTCCGGCAGTTCCTGCTGTAGTTTGCTAGGTTCCTCATTGACCTGGGATGAGCTTCGGATAGGATCTACCTGGGGTTCCTGCGATTTCGTCTGCGGGTAAATGATACGATCAATGGAGCGTGCGTCCATGTGCGTGGATGCCCTGTTCATGTGACCCTTGAGTAAGACGATGGGCATGCGAGCCTGGGCGTGCACCTTCCCGGAAAATTCAATTGGAGTATCCGTGTCCAGAATTGCTTCTTCTAGGCTCTGTGACCTACGTGGTTGCCTGCTCGGAGGCTCTGTCGATTTCGCTACTGTGTTCGATACATCCACTAACCGCTCTGACTCTAATCCCGTGTACTCGGGAGAATTGCTACTGGCACCGATGCCTATCTTGGGTGCCTTTCGTGGCAGAGCATGTGCAGAAAACACATGGAAGATGCGTGTTTGTCTCCATGGTGTTGAGTCGCGAGCCAAAGAGGCTATTCGTAACATGTTTCTTTACAATTTGTATTCATCTGTCAGACCGTCACGGATCATATCGTCCACTTACATGGTTACTAGAGGAACGTTTCCTTTAGTTTTCACTCATGATGCTTGTTAACCTATAATCCAGTTGTATTTCTATGGAAGAATTGGCACCAATATTTTGAAATAACATAAGGAAATGACCGAAAGTGTGACGAATGGCCGATGAAACGAAGACAGACGACAGCCAGGGGAAAAGTGCCTCGGGCCACATTGGCCCTCTCCATCCCCGCTTCCCTTTCTTTCTTATGCCCCTCGTCCGACCCGCGTGACAGATTGCCTTACAATTTCGATTTGCTTTTTAACTCGTCCTATTGAAAATATACTGAAATCTTAAAATCAATCACTATGTTTTCGAACGTAGTATAAGAACATACTAAAGTCGCAGATTGCTTTCTGTGATTCCGGGATCTGTGCGAGACAAAGTTACCCTGCGATTTCGATGTGTCGAGCCTGGTTTGTACTCTCACTTCGAGGTTATGGAGCTGCCCGTGAGTATCCAGGACCATGATTGCGTAGCAAAGCATCCCGGGTACATCTCCAGTTCGCTATGTGTGTTCGTTATCATCTGTGTCTCAATTATTTGCTAAATGCACAAGAGTATCATGGCCTATAGTCACCTTGCAGCTGATATAACCGGATTTCTGCGCACATTTTTACGGTTTGCTAGACACCAGCCTTGCTACAACAATACAGGTGTCACATCACGCACCAAGCGTGTACCATCTTTACAAACCAAGCGGTTCAATCATTATCAGCATTGACAATGTGCCACCAAGAACAACTATGCCCGCCCCCCACACACACAAAACTCCACATGCCTGCTATCGTCGCCAACATTGTCGTTCCAACTTGGTAGCATGTGAAAGTTCCATAATAAAGCCTTCAAACTTGGGAATCTCCTTTCCGTAGACATAATGTTGAGCCAGGCATGGCATGACATGCATGTTGGCCATTTCATTTATGTAATTTTCTTGGTCTCGTTCTGTGGCATTTGTCAACGATTCCAGGGGTACACATGTCTCCCAAGGTCCAGATTACGTACTAATTGCCGCCCTCCAATCCTTTTGACTTCCCTACTGATTCTCAGCAGCTTGTCCTGCGAAATGTAAACTGGAACAATGCGAGTTATCAGCTGACCGTCCCCTTTAGCCGGAGGGGGTTATTAGGGGGGAAGGGGCCGCGACCGCCTTATCACAACACCGATCGTCCTTCCGATGTTTCTTCCCGCTAGACTCCATAAACCTATCAATGAAGTACGAATAGAAAGGGGGTCCGGCCACTCAGCCAATTCGATATCGACACCGGGTAGTTGGTGGTGGATACACTAATGAAGAACTACTAAACAATGGAGCGCATCATGCGTCAAACCACGCATCACACATTGGGTACTGGAAGTCTTTATTGTACAGGCCTGCTGCCATGTCTGTCCATTGCCCACACCAACACGGCTGAACACCTGTGTGCGACCATTGTGCTCTAGATATCACACTTCCGGCCTCTTCCTACGCGGGGAAACCGCGTCTCTTTGAATCGTCTGAAATGCAACAACTGCGTAGAAGGCACATGCGGAATAGGTAGGAGAGGTTGTATTTGGTGTGTACACACCAATTTGGGGCCAACGAGGAACCACGATACGCATCGGGTATTACGACCGCCAGTTCCGTGTGTGCAGTTCTGCGAAGGAATACACAAAGGTCACACCCTCATTTTCTTGCCGCCCTTTCCCCTCTCTTCAGGCCGTCTCCCCCCCCCAATCTTTCGACTTTTCTGACGCCCAAGCGCGGGTCCAACAAGTTTAAGAAAGTGACACTCAGTACTGAATACACTAGAATTTCCACGGAGAAGCATGAGAAAGCAACGGTAGCAAGGGTCTCCCGTATTTGCACACGCACACGCCTTCGGGTATTTGGCCTAACATTCGCGCCGCACGCGGTTCGTCACTGTAAGATCTGCTTACGACTCGAGAATGCTCTTCACTTAGACCCTGAGATTAGACTAAAGAAAGGCAATAATCTACAGTTCGTTGAGGGCCTGAAAGTGGGTGCGACTCAACCGTCTAGTACACCGTATAGGCGCGGAAAGAACACAGCAAGCTCTCTGAATCTTGAGGAGTTCAATATGGGAGATCGTCGATCGGGAGTAAGTCAGGATATTGGATAGAAAATCTGTGAATATCCGGAAAAAGAACAATGGCAGAGACTCAAAGAGAGAATATCAGACTGCAGGTGAATGGAACACTGGTGCAGAACCAGCGACCCTGCTCATGGTCTCACCGGAACGCTGAATTCAATAGCGAACGCGATAGTGGTGCGGAGCTGCTCCGTGCTCCTCATTCCACAAACACTGTCAATCGACACCTCTACCGGGCGACTGGGTCAAGAGGCCGCCACTACTTTAGCAACGAGCAATCGGTGATGGCTCAAGTCAACCATGGGCATCACCTGAGTGCGTTCGAGGTCGGTGCCCACGGTGAGGTCTCACCACGGCTGCGGAGACGCGTGGTAGGTGACAACAATGGCGCGGTCGCAGCTGGGAGCTGTCATTCTTCCAAAGCACCCCCCAGTGATGAGGAGTCGGCCATTGATACCAACCACGGACAGGAATCGGACTACAGTATAGAGGTGGACGACGAGGATGACGACGTCGAATACTACCTTGACGACAATGTGGAAGAGTGGGCGCGAGATCGCCCCATGGACAGCAAGTATGGCTACCCAATAGTGATCGGCTCATTTTTTGTGCATCTAGTTATCTTAGGCAACAGCTATGCCTACGGAGTTTTTATTGTCGAGTACGAGGACGTTTTCGACGCGAGTAAATTTGCAGTCAGTCTACCGGGATCCATAGTCCAAATGCTGATGATGGGACTAGGCTTCTTCAGTGGGCGCATGTCTGACATTTTCGGGGCTCAGCGCATGATATTCATCGGTGGCCTCATCATAACTTCTGGCTACCTCCTTGGAAGCTTTTCAACAGAGCTGTGGATGATATATTTGACTCATGGCGTTCTAGTCGGCTTCGGGTCCAGTATTTCGTACTTCCCGGCAGTAGCCATGATCTCGCAGTGGTATGACAGAAAGCGTGCCCTGGCCACAGGTATTGCCGTTGCAGGTTCCGGTATTGGAGGGTTCATCTTTGGGCCTGTTACTCAAAGCATCTTGGATCATCTGGGCTTTCGTTGGGCTCTGCGCATACTGGCCATCGTGACTTTCGTGACGATCAGTGGTGCCTCTCTCCTCCTGCGCCCGCGCCTGAAATCCACGGGCAGTCGGAGCTTCAAAATGACAAACTTTCGCGACGCTCGGTTCCGTCTGCAATTCTTTGCCAACTCGATCGCAGCGTTCGGGATATTGGTGCCCTTCTTTTACATGCCGTCGTGGAGTGAGGATGTAGGGCTGGGAGGGGACTGGGGTGCGATCTGTGTGGGCATCATGAACGGTGGTTCTGCATTTGGACGTATTGTGCTCGGCTTTGCGGCGGATCGGTTCGGCCGCATGCCACTATTCTGGGGCAGTTTCGTGGCGGCGGGCGTGGGCGACATAATCTGGACTGGTTGTGAAGAGAAATGGAATATGGCCCTGGTCTCGCTCCTCATCGGATTCGGTGTTGGTGGTTTCATTAGCCTGAATCCTGTTGTGGCTGCTGATCTATACGGACTAAAGGACCTGCCCGCAACAGTCGGTCTGCTGGTCTCGGGCATGGCAGTCGGTAACTTAGTAGGACCTTCTGCCATGGGGGCCGTTTACGAAGTAGAGCGCAAGAGTGTGCCCGTAATCGCCGGGGCACTGCTGATCATTGGTGGCATTATGGTATGGGCGATTCGATTTATTCCTATACCACAATGGCGCATCGAACAGCTCGGACTCACGCTCCCTGACGAGGAAGGTGCGAAACAGAAAGACGAAGATGATGACATCACGATGCCACCACCAGCGCAACCGAAGGCAGTTGAGCCTACACTCAAGGTGGACCCACTAGGAGAATCTGGTTAACTACAATGTTTCGGCAGCATTGAGAAAGCAAGTTCGCATCTAGAGCATCCGAAGCATAAATTTGAGTACTCAAAACAATGCCATCGACGCAATGTCCAAAACACTATACGATGTCTCTGTCTAGTATCTCGTACTTGTGGTAGCTCAACGTCGCTTATGTTTTACCCTTCCAATCGCACGCAGGAGAAGTATGGAGAAAGTGTGTGCGATCCCTTGACATGCAGGGCCATGTCCTCTGGTGACCCGCCAGGGTTTAAATCTCACCCCCAATTTTTAAATTGTTTGCGCGGGTGTTGACCCGCACTTGTTTCCAATTATAAAACTGACCCCTAGATTGTAAATTCCCGTGGTGGTTCACGTGTGCTTGGATACTAAAACCTGACCCCTAACTGTTGCCATTTGGTCTCCTCCAACCTCATCACCCCCGTCCTGACCTCTCCATCGATAACACGGTCCGAGAGAAAACTCGCAAGGTATCGCCGAACGGTCTTGGAGGCTATTTGGTAGGGTGTGGGCTATCCCTTTTTAAATTCTATATTCAATGTATGGAATGTTGGCACGAGCACCACCCCTCCCAAGGATGTGCGAGAGCCGAGTCTATGCGTGGCAGTCGGGTCACCGTGCCGTACCAGCTCCCAACGGAGAGGCGCACAGAAAAACGGAACCGCAGGTGGAGACAACATAAGAGAGCCCAGTCAGCTTGCAAAACCGCAGACTCCGGGAACTTGCTTCGAATACGCACAAGTGAATATACTGGGAGAAAGCGGGATAGCCGTCGGGTCAGGAAGAAACAGACGAGTGCATACTGAAGACTTGTAACAGAGCACTCACAATTTCAAGATCGTGACGTAGCATGGTGACCCCTGCGCTTGCCATAGGTTGTATATTAACACAGCGGTCATATTCGGGAGAAACTGAAGTAGGTCTGGAGGGACCGACCGGTATGGCCCGTGACGGAAATATTTATGGCTGGGGATTGTGTAGAGATTTGAACCGCTCCAGTATGGGAAGCGATGGTGATGGCTTGTTTGGGTGCCCGCGATCGCACCAGATGTAGAACCCGTGCCCTTCAATCGAGAGCAAGAATGTTTACGAAACACTTTCCCTCTCCCCATCTTCACAAGCATATTCATTTTAAGTTTCTTGTGTTGTTGATTGCGACCATGAAATGACCCGACGACTGTGCTCAAGTTTGCAGTTTGGTACCGAAACAGTGGCAAAATTGTAATATTCCGCTGGAAAAATGCTGCGGCACTGGTGGCGGCGAAATATTTATGAATAGAAATCGAAGGGAGAAGGCGATTCCACCGCAGCTGGCTCGCTAGACAAAGGACAGCTTCAACAGATCTTCGTGATTGCTCTCCGTAGTTGTGTCACACGGATGGAGCCACACATGCATGTAGAAGTAACCAGAGAAAGCTGAGCAATGCGGACAGTCGCACAACTCCAAAGGTAGTTAAAGCGAACACAAGAACCTACAAGAATGTTCCGGGCAAGCAATCACGTTGAGCTGACTTATTGTAAACAATCATACCCAGTTCCTTTCGCTGTAGTAGCAAAGATGGCTTCGATCTCGAGAATTGCCCACACTATGAACCTTCTTGTCCACGGTGGTTACGTGGTCGTGCTGGCTCCTACCGTTTTGCCCGGTGGTGATCCTTCCAGCCCTGGAAGTTTCCTTATGGGTAGCGGCCAGGTGAACCCGGGTGCTCTTTTCATGATGCGTGTGGCCCTATTGATGCACCTGGCCCTCACTCTTGGCTCATACATGAGCCTTGGTCGCTTCGAAGCCATGCCTTTCCGCCGTGCCAGCACAATCTGCAATACCCTTTACGTAAGTATCAATACCTACCTCACAGGATCAACTCCAAAATGTGTCCCACACTTTTCGCCCTTGGACCTTCCTTTACTAACTCTCTTGTCATTCTCTACCTTCATTCTATTTTCTTGAAACAGATGCTGAGTCTTCTTGACTTCGCCCTCTCCAGCGGAATTCTTGAAGGCCTGAATGGTCCGGCTCTGAAGGTCTTCTTCCAGAAGGTTGGTAACGACATCCACAGCGTTGTCAATCCCCTGGCTGCTGCTCCCGAAACCCGTGTGTTCCTGGCCTTTACTTCGCACTTTGTGACTGCGTCACTTTTGTTGACTGGTCTTTTGACCGAAAGCGAGAAGGAAAAGCTGAAGCGTGACTAAGAAACTAAGAAGGAAAGCACGGGGACGTTGCAAGGTATCATATTATGTGTGTTGCAAACGCACTACGACTGGGTCCAGCATGCACCCGTCGGGAGAAGGATCTGCACCGGTGTTGCATTTTGCGCTGAATGGAACAACCCAAACAATTGTCCCAGGAATCAACTGTAGTGCCCTGTATGCATCCACCCTTTGCATAGACATAGAAAACGTTCGCACATCCGTGGCCTTAATACACACACACGCAGAAGCTTCAAGAAATCCAATCATCTAATTATGGCAACCAGCAAGGGCATCATTTTGAATTGTCCGTAGTAATGAGATGCCTTATTGATCGATTTTGCAACGGAAACGGTGAGGTGCCATCGCACAGACGCTTGGGAACACTCATTTTCGTGACAGCTTGGCCTTGCGTGCTAGTTCCATCCGATGCTGTTCATATTTGTTCACCACGGCAGCCATCCGGTTGTGCTTCTCCAGGGCCCGCTTGTATAAGGCGGCGATCTTGTTCTCTGGTACTCTAGGTTCCTTTTTCTTCTGTTGTGCAACCTGCTCGAGAGCGCAGCGACAGCCAGGACCTCCCCCGACCGCGTCACGCGGGGATCAAGTTCATCAAAGTTTCTCCGTCGTTCCTCAGCCTGAGCTTTCGCAAGTTCCTCAGCCTCTAGATCCTTCTTCCTGCTGTTCTCTGCGGCCGCTTGTCCAGCGGGAACGTAGATCTTGCCGCGGGTCTGTCGAGAGGCTTTCACGATGCGTTAACATCTGGCCGTGAACCTACGGCACCATCAAGCGGTGATCCGCTGGCACAAACATTGATTACTGTTGTTGAGTAGACATTGCTTGTTTTATTGTAGGGCCGAGTGTAGTGGGGAATCTCAGGTAGCGGTCTGCGTTGCATGATATGAGGGGATATTTTGGGTCTAAATTTCAATACATTTACACAAATTTTCTTTCTTTATCAATTAGAATACTGTTTCATCCCTCACCCATTGGGCGGAGTCCATCAGTTCCTGCAGTGTCTGGTGGATCAATAAAAAGAGGGAGGGAAGGGGGGGGGCGTTAAAACAGAAAGAGATGACATCAACGCAGTTGTCACCCTTGTGGGCGAGTCACAAACTATCACTCCTGGACCACCACATGCATGGGCGTGACACGCCGGTTCCTGATCCCTTGGCGACCGCCAATTTTGTTTGCGGCAACTACAGTTATGTAGACGTTACAGGATCTGAGTTCCGGGAACGAATACCACATCTTCTCCGAGGCCACTTCCTCTATCTCTCGGGCGCGTTGGCCTCCCCTGCCAACTAGGGCCGACTTCAGAGCGGTGTTGGGCACTATGACATCGATGGTGATACCTAATCTCTGTTCTCGAGAGTTATAGACCCAGCTCTTTTGAACGAGCTCCGTGCGATGTAGGGCATCAGGGTACTGTCTGTAGTGTGCCTCAAAGTCTTGCCAAAGAGTTTCCTTAACAATGTGCAGGGCGTACTCCGCCGGAACCACATCACCGGCCTCAGTTGGTGGCGTGGGCCATCCTCCATTCGTCTGCGCAGGCAAGTGTGCAGTATAGTCAATAAGTGATTCCTTGAGGGCACGCAGTCCTTCCCGTGCATACTCGCTGAGCGAGTGTGTCTGCGAAAAGTGCGGAGAGAGCTTGCTGCCCTCGACTAAGGATTGGGTCTCTAACACCTCGCCGGGATCTTTAGCCAGGTCCGTCTTGGTAATGACCATCCATGCCTCTCGTGGATATTGCTGCTGTCGCATTACCCCGATGTCTCCTGAATGCTCCTGTCTGGCCATACTGGATGACTGCTGCCATGCTTTCACAGTCCGCAGCATGTGGGAGTGCGCAGTGTTGATTCTCATCGCCTTCTTCTTGTTTGAAAAGGACTCCATATCGATGAGCACTAGCAACAAGTCAGCATGCTCCATCGCTAGTCTTGGCTTGCTGGCCACAATCTTTTCCACACCAAGTTTCTTTGCTTTGTCGTCGGCAACCATGCCTGGAGTATCTAGGAACAGCAATTGACTCACACCCTCAGTCAGCGAGCTGCGATAGAGGTCCTGCGTGGTGTGGTTGAATGGCGAGGTGATAGAAAGTTTTACTCCGAGTAGGGCGTTCACCAGAGTGCTCTTGCCCGCGTTTGCCACACCAACCACACCAATTTTGAGATGACGACGAGAGTGCTCGGAAACTTCCCTGTCATGGCTGTGTATGGGCCGTTCTACGAGCACGGTCCTGAATGGGTCTGCCAGGCACGACACAGGCAACCGTGGGCGGGCCACTGCAACAATCTTTTCCTGTCCTTGGCCATCGATGTCGTCTATATCTGCTTCTTCCACATAACCATCCCCGTAGGAAATGGTGCTACCACCCTGAACAACTCGTGTCTTCATCCCCTGAGAAAGGTACTCATGTAACACAGCCTCATTCTCACACCCACGGGTATAGTCCCACTTGGACCCTGGTCTCAAGATGTCTTCCTCATCAAGCTCAAGCACATCACACAGCTCACGGAAACGTTTGTTCTCATCATGACGTCTCTCTCGTGCCTGTGCGACAATGTGCTTAACCCAACTCTTGGATAGATCGAGTTCCCTGTAAACCTCTTCTAGGCTCTCACGCTGGTTGATCGCGTCACTCAATTCCAAGAGCTCATTTTTCAATAAATTTTCTTCTTTCTTTAACAGTTTCTTTTCTCGCGTCACTGTTGGTGCACGGGATACCTCTGAAACAATAGTTGAGAAGTCCCCTGTATGGAGAGACGTACGGATCGGTCTTTTCTTCTCTTCTACTTTTTTCCTTATGTCCTTAGATATTTTTCTGAGAAGTTCCTCCTCAGGATCAGGCTCTTTTTCTAGTTCCTTCCGCACAACCTTGCTGTGACCCATATATATACTCTTCCATGACCCGCACACGTGAATCTGAGAGCGTGACGGAGACACCCTGAGCATTGCCCTGAAGCTAGTTGGACGCAGCATTCCGAGTCTGAACGGTTCGATCACAAATGCAACGCTACCCTAAGGTTTCATGTTTCTTTATTTCACTGAGCATCCTTACTTCCTCATGCACGGGTCTCATTCTCGTACAGAAGCGGCGGGATTCACAGAGTCCATGAAGTACCCTTCGTGTTCCATGCGAAACTTTGAGTTTGTTGCCGAGGGTTCATTGACCCTCCCCATGTGATGACCGCTCGGTTACTGAATAGCTCTTGGCCCCCCACGCCCGGCGAGGGGGGAGGCTTAGTACGATGGCCCGTCGCGAAAATGTGCTCTGATACACTAGACTGACCCGCCCTGGCTTATATTCAGCCGATGAATTTCATGGCTTTCTCGCGTAGAGCGGGAAAAGCCCCCAGAATCAATGAAGAGCGCTGGGAGGCGGTGAAATACATTGCTGAAAGTGCGGTTGCTTACGCGATCCGAAACTCCGTCACAAGGAGACCATTCCATCAGGACACCATATGCTTTAGTCGTGTGGTAATTGTTATATTACAAATGCAATCACTGTCCGAACCGATTAGCAGTTTTGAGGTACTCCTTTTCCTCCGCAGTGCACTCCCTTCCGAGGCAATCGTTTCGGTATGGGTAGCGTCCAAACTTGCGCACAATGTCCGCGTGGTCTTGCTCGTAGACTAAGAGCCTATCTCGATCTTCTTTGTACTCGTCCGGTAAATGCAATTCCTTCAGAGTCCTGATCATAAGCTCATGATCCTCAATGTTTTCGGAGTGCATCAGCGGCATAAGCGTAAAGTGGATTTCATGGAAGTTTAAGTCCTCCAGCCAACCATTGTGCAAAGCCCGGTGCGTCAGATGGAGCGCTTGAGCATCCTGCGCAAACGCTTCGGCCTTGCCTCTGTGTATGCTCCGAGAAAATTGGTCAAGTGCAATGATTTTTGCCAGCATTGATCTTGGCTGCGTTTCCCAGATCTGGGTAGATTCATCGTCAGGGTCGGACAGAATCGCATGGATATCCCCAAATTTTTGGAGAACCTCCTTGTCCACTTCTTCACCTCCCATGAACCATTTCTTCAAGTTCGGAGTTGGCCGACCATTCTCATCAGGTTGGAACCAGTACTCCCAAATGATCTTATCTCTTCCCTGAGGATCTGGAAACATCATTGTGGTAGATAAAGATCTCGCACTGGCTATCAGAGTACTTCGGTAACAATAGCGATATGCGCGGCGACCTTGTGGGTGCCTGAATAGGCTCAAGAGCATCAAGTGCCTTTTAGGTGTCTACCACAGAGGGACGCCCTAACAACAAAGAACGCAAGCGGTTTTTTTTTGATCGTCGGAATGAGTTTGAGTGAGGACATTCTTCACGGTATCAAATACCAAATCATTTTGCAGAGAACACAGATGTATGCTGGAAGATGTGTACATGAAACCGCAGCCATCCAATGAATCTTATTCATCCACTACCAGTCCCAAGAAGTCGGTGACGTATTTCCAGAAGCGGACAATTGACATGGAGGCGCAGTGTGTAAGGAAAACAACGGCGCATGGAGAAGAGGGATAGGACGCTGGTATCTCTGCGTGATTTCTTGTTTCCCTCACCAGATCTTTTACAATGATTGGTTGTATTGTATAACATCGAAATTGGCAAGAAATGAGGACAGTTCTTCCTGTACTCTTGGGGCGGCGCGGCTGCATGGGGTGGGGTTGATGAAGAAATTCGAGACTGCCGGAGCCTGGTGGCGAAACTGATCTGAAAACCCGGGGCTGAAAAGCCTGTTGTGGTGGTGGCGGAATTGTCGCTTTGGCGGTCATTTTAGCAGGGTAGCGGAGGGGTGCTTCAGGAAGCGAAAAGGAAAAATTCCTCACCACTTGCGTCAATCTTCCGAATCGGCAGCGGTGCCACCTTGGGGTCCGTCTGGTTTTGACGGGTCGGGCTGGTTTGTGGACAGTCCTTAGGTCTTCCAATCCTCCAACTGTAGAATTCAACGATTGGGTCGCTTATGTAACGCCGTGAACCGAGAGACAAGGTTTCCCACTCAATCCTTCCAACCGTACTGACCAGAAAAGAGACTCCCGATATGCACTTTTTTCATTACATTAGGGTCTCAGGCTTGCCTCTGCTACACACCACGCAGTGAGTGCAGGAGAGCTCCGATTCCCAGCATTCACCCCGCCTCCCTCGCTCTTGAGCCGCATTGAGACCTCCCCCCCCTCTCCCCAAGTGGCCCACTGACCCGCCAAGGACGCAAGCTGCAGGGTTCGCCACCTTAGGAACCAATGGGCTCTTGTTTGATGACCACAAGGACACTATTTGATGTTGCAGCTAAAAATGAAGAAGTGTCTATACATTAAATGGTAGGGTACATAGCGCTAGTGTAATGGGTAGCGTCCTGCGAAATCATGTGTCCTGGGGGGCTGACTGCACGATTTAGATGGTGACATGAGCACACTGCACCTACAATGGCGCAACAACATCAACGCATCGGATCAAATGCCGCTGAAAAGCTTGCAGAGGCGACCGCTTATGCCGCAGAAACAAAGCAAAGTGGTCCACCCGCCTCGCAGTTCAGTAATTGCTCCCTAACATGCCAGCAGGTTGAGGAGATTTATGAGAAAATGCCCATGGAAGGCCGCAAATTAGTAGGCGATTACATCACCAAACAGGCACCTGTGTTCAAGGTCTGCGAACGTAAAGCAACAGCACTATCAATGTCTGCCGCTCATCCAAGTCCACGGAGTATGGTCTTTTTGACTTTTGATACATTGCGGTACCGAAAATTCAATTTCCGGGGTCTGGAGGCACGACACTATCCACCTGCACAGAACAAAGACTCCCTCTTTACGCAGGCCATGGAGGTGCTTAGAAATGTTGCATTCCCAATGAACATGATCATGGCACGGTACGAGAATGCCTGTCGGAAGGGTCACATCATGGTAGTCGACGCGAACTTGGAACTTATTGAACGTTTTATAAGTTCTCAGATCGAACAGGACCGGCAACAAACATCATCGGAGACCAAGGGAGAGGCACTCTTCAACAAAGCAGTCAGTGATACGGGACTGACTGTGCGGAAGCAATGGCACGAGGCCGGGCTAAGTGATCAGCTCTACAGATCAGTCGCCTTCGGCATGTTCCAACTGCGTGCTGAGGAAGATCCACCCTTCTTCGTTGTCTACTCTTCGCGTAGTAAGCAATACGCTGTGGTGGTGTGTTGGCAGTGTGAGCTGCTTCAGAGGGTGTTGGCCGAGACACCATTGCTGGCACCGCGAAGGATCATCGCGTGGCCTACAAAAGAGCACGCCCTGTACACTCCACGGCCCGCCCGATTCTGTCAATACGCACTGTGCGACAAGGCAGTGGCCCTTCCCGCCACAGACCTGCATCGGGCGGTCTTGGAGACCTTTGAAAACCACAATGACACAAGGGCAAGACAAGGACAGCGAAAATTGGATATCACAATCCACGATCTTTTCATGGATAAATACAAGCATGTGGCAGCGGAAGAAATGGCAGCAATAGCATTGGATGATCCACAGCAAAAGGAGAAATCGAACAGAATTGTCGAAATGTATATGGAAAAATGCAAAGAGGAGTTGATCGAGGCCAATGAGGAATTTGCTGCCTTGTTTAACAGAACAGATGACTCTGTAACCAACGAAGACTTGGCTTTCAAGAGATGTACAGCATGTAGATCTGCCTACTATTGCAGTGTTACCTGCCAGAAGAATGACTGGAACTCTCATATGCATTTGTGTCCAAATTTGAAAACTGTGTAATAGAAGGCTGCATTGCTCAAAAGTGAATATTGAATTCACTTGGCGATCATATCTGGTGATTGAATTACGGATGCTCCTCAAATGAAAGCCCCGTAGACAGTGAAGATACCATTATTACTAAAACATTGAACGATGCTCCACGTATGTTCTAACCATTTCGAAAGATACAGAAACCTGAAGGTTTCCGTCTGGATTGGTTCAATGGCTGAATCAGTTCTACGTATTTTCAATTACACCTTAGAGTTTTTACACGAAACCAACTGGATCATGAAAAGTCAATAACTAGCAGATCTCTAAGGATTCCCATATTAACTTGCATGTTGTAGCCTGTGTTTACTTTTGTTGCATCAATACAATGCAAATTTGTTGTCTCTTTCGGTGTCACTTGCACCATGATTTGCGGCATTGAGTAAGCAGCTCGCATTGGTTGTCATAGCCTGCGTTGTAGGATTCGAATTCTTTCCATAGCCCACTATTGCCTCCTCTGGGTGAGCCTATCAAAAAAAGAAAACTCATCAGAACACTGCGTCTCCCCGCCTGTCCTGCCCACCTCCAACCTGTGCGTGTTCCGACTCCTCCCCACAACTGGATTGCTACTGCAAGTATTCCTGCTCTCGTTTCCGAGACCATCGCACCCTACTCGAGCAACAGACCACCGGCTGGCGCACCGAGAGGCAACGGACTCCCCCTTCCCCCTTCCCCGCGGGGCGGCCCCCCGGTGAATGCCCAGTTCTTCAATTGTTTTCAGTAAAGTTTTCGAAATCTCGGGCGCTGCTCCGCCTTACGATGGCTCAAAAAAATTGGCGGGAAAATTTCGCTCCACGTCGGCCCCCTTCCTCGTTTGCCCCCTCATCCACCTCGAGCGCAGATTTCGGAGAGACTGTGCATCGGGGGGGGGGGGCCAGCAAACTCACCAGCAGAGCAGAGAGCCACGCCACAGCGCTTGGCATTTTTGCAGCAGATAATGGCCTGTACGCGAACCCACACAGAAGACGCACACTTAGAGATAGGTGATCAACAGGGGGCGTACAAGGGAAATTAGCAGCAGAGCGAACTATGGTAAAACATCTCGGAACGGCAAGCCTGGTTGTGGCTTTGGAGACCCCTTTGGGACGTTGTCTGCGACGAAGAAAGTAGGAGTGTGGTCAGAAGCCATTTGCAATAAACGAAGACCCCAAGGCATGGTACGGCGCCTGCTGGTCCCGCATTCAGCTATTCTGTTCAGGTAAAAAGGGCCCACGACATTACTGGTCTTATCCCTGTGTGACCAACATCTTTATCACCTGGGTTTTAATGTTTCTGTCGGAGTAGTCAGGATCCGTAAGGACCAGAAAGAGAATCATGTCGCCTGCGCTCAATGACTCAGTGGGAGAGGTCTTCTTTGACAGTAATGACCGTCTCAACACACCTGTGAGGAAAGGAGCAAAGAAGACTGCCACTCCTCACCATACCAAGCAGAGTGCAGGTTCGGTCAAAAAACCTGCGCCTATGAAGTTGACGAAACCGGTGGAATTCACGTTTGCCAGTGATGCACGTGTGCGGGCCCGCAAGGAACGTCATTCTTTGGGAGGCATGACCACTCGCCCTAACTTGAACCCCAAACCACTGCGACCAAAACAGGAGCCAGTCTTGCCGCCAAAGATTGAGCCCAAGCTGACCGTCCCAAAGCCCTTCCGTTTCCAGAGACAGGATCCATTCAAATATCGGGAAGAGAATAAGGACGCGCTTAAGGAATACAAACCACTCTGCAATCAAGTTAAGGACTTTAATAAGCTTGTGCAGCACGAGAACCCCCAGAAGACATTGAATGCACCTACGGGCCACAATGAGAGCACTAAAAAGACGCATACCCGAAGGCACTCCATGACCATCCCGTGTGCTCCAAACCTGATGACTTCGCAGCGTCTGCGTTATGAGGCGCCCATTCCGACAACAGAGCAACGGGAGTTTGACGAAATGAAGAAATTCAAGCCCTTCAAGGCCACTCCCCTGGACCGTCGGATTCTACAAAGTCATGGAGATCTGGGGGTTCGAAAGGTCAGCAAGCGTCCTGTCACTGTTCCACATGACTTCCACTTTGCCAGTGACAATCGCATTGGTCGTAAGCCTGTGGTCGCCAAGAGCAGTGAAGAGGAAGAGTGTACCTTTGCTCCGAAGATCCATTCTAATAATCATCGTGCATATGGCGCTCAACCGCGCGTCCGAAGTGCAGGCCAGCCCATGTTGGCCCGGCCCCCTAGCCCAAAACTGACCATTCCGCAGACTCCGAACTTTGCATCGAAAAACCTCCCTCGGCGACCAAGAAATCCCACAGACCAGCGTCCGTTTACCTTCCGCGCACGGCCCGCCCCGAAGATCCATTCGCAACGACTGCAACGCAGTAATTCCACTGATAACGTTGCCTACGAGGGCTCCAGATCGAATAACTACAATCGCAGCCGCCGGGGCTCTGACTCGTCTTTCAAGAGCGCCTCGGAGGATCTACCAGGAGTTGGCAGGCCATTCAAGGCGCAGCCTTTACCCAGTGATTCACCTGATCCTCTGCCCTACGTCCCCCGCAAGGAACCAACTCAGCCTGTGCCGTTCCGTTTGCAGAGTGATGAGCGAGGAGAGCGATACAAGGCCTGGTTCGACGAGAACATTCAGGCGGAGGAGCAGCATCAGCACGAACAGGCCGAATTCAAGGCCAGCCATTGGGAGGATCCTAAACCCTTCGTTCCGGCCCGCAGTAACCGCCCTCTGACCGAGGCCAAACCGCACAATTTCCGTCTCGCGGCTCGGGAGCAGCAGTGGAAAGTTGTGGAGGCTGAGAAACAGCGGAAAGAAGCCGAGGCAAAGAAAATGGCTGAGCAGCAGGCCAAGATCAAAGCAGAGAGGGAGCGGGAAGAGATCCGGGAGCTCAGGCGTCAAAGAGAATTCAAGGCGACTCCTGTAGGCAATTACCGAGACCTGGGACTGTCGGAAGTCGAACCGAAGGCTTTGACGCAGCCAAAGAGCCCCAACCTGAGGACCAAGAGCCTGCGAGTCTAAACGTAAGGAATTGGAATCCCAAATTTCATCATAATCATCGAATTGCTCAAAGTCTTGCCGATTCAGAAAAGTATTTACGTCTCTTAACCAAACCAACACAACGTCCGATCACATCCAGGCTTCCATGGTCACCGTTGTCTTCTTTTGAAAGGAGTATACACAAGGGCACAAGACCACGGTAGAGCGGGCAAACCACACAGCTATTCTTCACTCACGTACCCTGTATTACACAAATATTTTCAACTCACCTTGCTCTTCGATGACGACGGCTCAAAGAGTTGCATCAAACGGATCAAAATGTAACCGTAGCCAAGCATCTGCAGCATTGAGAAGGCGAACAGTAAGTGGAAAGTGGGCCACCCCTGGAACTCGAGCAGGTATGCGCTGGCCAACCACAGAAGTTGGGGCAACAGCCAGGACACAACCATGGCTGCGGTCAAGGAAACCCAAGATCCGTCCATAGTCGAAGGCATGGACATATTCGGCATGACCACGGGCAGCAGGCACAGAAACCACAGAAAGTATTGGCTAGTCGCCACCTTATTGAATGCCACAAAGGCGATAGTGATTAGGAAATAGCAGACGTCCAGGCGGTCTGCGTACGCTAGAGAGAAGCACCCTATCATTGCCATCTGGGCCAAAGTGGGCAACTGTAGCCATGCCGTAGGCAGCAGATGCTCCCGTCCGTAGCTCAGATACTGAAGGTACCAAAAGGCACTAAAATTGTGTCGCGGGTCCCGCCGATTGGTGTGGTAGAGATAGGACTCCTGCCAGAATTCTTGACCGTAGAGAGAATACATTGCCAGGCCGGAGATGGCAAAAGTGGCCACCGCACTGACCAGAAAGAGTAGGGCGATGAGAATGTTTTGGATCAATGATGATGAATGCGATGACGACCGTTGTGATTCTGCCCTGAACAGTGCCATGTTGAGAACGGCAGCCGGCAAGTAGATGACCGGGTACAGTTTCAAATGGACTGCTAGCCCCAATGCTGCGCCCGCCAGCACAGGTCTGTTCTCCCTTGCACAGCGCAGACTGTAAAGAATACACGCACAAACAAGTGCCTCCACATTCCCCCGCGCACCTATCACGGCGACAAATGGATTCGCGAGCCATACCAGACAACTGACCTTTGCAGTCCACACATCCTTAGTCTTCATTTTGACCAGATCGTAGGTCATTTGGGCACACAGCACATCAATCCCAGCCATGACAATTTTCCCCCACTCTGGCACCAGCAACAGGTTGGGAATCATGAGGTAACTCAAGAGCGGTGTGTATCGGTACGTTACCCGGCGGTAAGGACTGTCTCCGTTCAAGACGTACTGTGCCGCGTCCGTGAGCACAGTGTAATCCACGTCAGTAAACTTTACGTCCATCACACGATCTTGCACGGCGCCGAATGCAATCAGACCCAGTCGAAAGACCACCCCGTACAACAACAAAGTGTTGAGTGGCTGAGACTTCAGCCACGATGACATCCCCATCTTGTGAGTTCATGTGATATGCCTACTCCAACGTCATGATGATACCATGTTCGTAATGTTATGTAGGATTGCTAATCTGTTATAGATGATATGCGATGAGAATTTCCTTAAGGTATCACAAAGCAACACACTATTCAACTACCACTTCCTGGCACCAAGCCCCGTGTTGTGGCGTTTCCCTGTGCCCCTCTCCCGCTCGCCCTCCACTCCTGCGGCTTGCGCACCAACCCTCCTTTCTACGCAGAATAAAATAGGCCCCCATATTCGTCCGAATGCGCTTAGGAGCAAACAGAAGCCATCGCCTTTGCTTGTGTGCAAATTTGTCCGGTGAAATCCACCAGCCGAACTTGGGGTCACCTCATGCAACTCCGGGAATGGCAATGCACGTAAAACCGAGTGGACCTGAGTAGAGTACCCGAATGCCCTACCTACTCCTTCGGATTTTCCAAAATTTCGTAACCATTCTGAGGGGTCGATTGCCTGTCCACCTGTGTGATCGGGGGTCGGGTATGGGAGAGAACAATGACGTGCTTTTTTTTTTTGTGCGGTTGAGTTCAGCGTAACAATGGTGCCCGGGACCTTCCCCTGCCTCGCATTTTGTCTCCAACACTTCACTTCGCTTGACCATCGCAGTAATTGGAGACGACAGTAAATTGAACACACGCATCCCCCCTCCTCCACGACAAAAAAAAATAATCAAGGGACACGGGCCAGAGAGTGTGGGTCGTGCTTAGGCTAGAGAGAGAGAGAGAGAGAGGGACGAGAGACGAGAGAGACGAGAGAGACAGAGAGAATAGTGGTGGTAGCTTTTTCGCTTTCGCCTGCTGTCGGAAAGGAGCGGTGGTACTCTTGCGCAGTCGATCGTAGGAGTCCTACCCTGCGGGCTGGTGGGTTAGGAGCTTGGGTTGGATGGTTGAGGGTCACAATCCAGGATGGGCCTCGTCGGATTGCACTCGTACCTAGATTCTCTGCGCTCAACATGAGACGGTGTTCTTTGACCTTTACTATTCTAGTCGCCCCAGACGTCTTACAAGGAGGATGTATGACAGCCAAACACGATTCTTCATCTCGGGCATAGTATAATCACTTGACCACCGCTATGTGTGTGCGCATGACGAACGTCTCAGTACGGGCAGACCGGATGCCCATTACTTTGCGTCTGAGTATCTGCAAGCCAACTGGAGCTTCGAGAGGTACATTAATGGGGTTGGTCTTCGTCACTGCACTGCTAATCCTCTCACACTGAAAGGCTTCATACCTTCTTGTTACCAAAGTAGATCTAGCCATGACTCCCTCGCCGAGCCCAGCCCTGTCAGGTTCCACTGCAAAGTCTTCGGTGGAAACTGCCAAGGCTGCCCTGAAGGACTCTCTTGCGCCCCTTGCCCACCCACTATCCGATATAACCCCACAGGAGATGACTGCGGTAGTTGGGATCGTCACTGTTCACTGCGAAAAAGAGTTCGGTGCCATGAAATTTGTTTTCAATGGCATCATGCTGCGTGAACCAGAGACGCGTGAGGTGGATCTGTTTGCGTCTGCGCCGGAGAAGACCTATGATCGTAGGGCCGATGTGGTACTAATTCAATACGAAGATGGAACGGGTCAGGCAGTGGAGTGCATTGTCAATCTCACTAAATCGAGGATCGACTCCTGGAAGGCGCTCAAGGGAGTGCAGCCAACTATCACCCCAGAGGACTGTGATCTGCTGGAACAGATCGTTCGGGATGACGTCAGAGTTCAGGAACATCTAAAGGAGCACAACGGCATCACTGACACCAGCATGCTTATTTGCGATCCTTGGAGCTACGGATTCTGCGGTGACGGCCTAACCGCGGACCGTCGCATAGTGCAGGCATTCCTGTATTATCGCTTTGATGATGAAAGAGACAATCAGTACGCACATCCGATTGATGCCACCCCAGTAGTCGACCTGGTTAAGAAGGAAGTCATTAAAATTGACACCCAGCCGAAACCATACCGAGTCAGGGCCGAGAAGGCCAACTACCACAGGGACCTGACCAAATTCCGGGCCGAAAGTGGTAAGATCCCCTTGCTGAAACCCCTGGAAATTGTGCAGAGGGAAGGGCCCAGCTTCACAGTCGAAGATAGCAATCTTGTCACCTGGGATCGCTGGACCTTCCGTGTGGGTTTCAATTACAGAGACGGTGTGGTGTTGCGCAATCTGACGCTCAAAGACGATGACGGCACCGACCGCCCTACTTTCCATCGAATTGCTCTCAATGAAATGGCTGTGCCATACGGCGACCCAAACGTTCCGTATGTGCGCAAGTGCGCTTTTGACGTGGGTGACTACGGGCTCGGTTACTGCGCCAACAGTCTCGAACTGGGCTGTGACTGTTTGGGGTACATTCATTACTTTGATGCCTGCATGGTCACGCACAGTGGGGAGCCACGCATCCTGAAGAAAGCCATTTGTATGCATGAAGAGGATGACGGTCTGCTCTGGAAGCATGTCGAGTACCGCAACGGCCACAGTGAGGCCAGGCGCAGCCGCAAGCTTGTGATTTCCTTTATATCCACTGTGGTGAACTACGAGTATGCTATGTACTACGAATTGTATCAAGACGGGACCATCAACTTCAACATCAAGGCCACAGGCATGCTATCCACCAATGCTCTTTCCGAATGTGAGAGTGACCAGGACCAACCAAAGTACGGCGTCTATGTCATGCCGGGGGTAAATGCGCAGGTCCACCAGCACATGTTTTGCGCCCGCATCGATCCTTGCATTGACGGAGCGAAGAATTCTCTGGTCGAAGTCAACGTTAAGGCCGCCCCAGATGCTGGAACCCAGGGGAATGCCTTCTATGGTGAAGAGACGGTGTTTGATACCGAGGACCAAGTCAAACGTAATCTTGACATTAACACTGCCCGCTACTGGAAAGTTGTCAATGAATCCAAGCTGAATCCGATCACGCTCAAACCGGTGGCTTTCAAGCTCATGCCCCGACTAAGCACGCCACTATTGGCCGCTGAAGGGTCAAACATTGGCAACCGTGCTGCATTTGCGCGAAAGAGTCTGTGGACTACTGCATACAGTGCTGAGGAACGCTATGCGGCAGGTGAGTATCCGAATCAGTATGCTGGAGGCGCAGGTGTCACGGAGTGGTCCAACCAAGGACGGTCAATTCGAAACGAATCACTAGTTATGTGGCACGTCTTCGGATTGACCCATCTCCCGCGCATTGAAGATTTCCCGGTCATGCCCGTGGAAGTGACTGGTTTTGCTCTAAAACCGAACGGATTCTTCACGCAGAACCCGGCAAATGATCTACCACCGGCTAGCGACGGTGAGAAGGCCTGCTCCTGCGAGGACCGCACAACCCTGTCCGCAAACTGAACCGCCCCGCCATCCGTCCTCCACTCAGCACACTCGCAGCCAATTCAATACAGCACACCCGAAGGAAACCGGGCGGCTCTTTGCCCATTGTTCTTTTGCATATGTTTGTACTGATCCCACCTTACCGTTTATTCTCTATGGAAACGGGGTTCTCTTTTTCCCCTCGTTCGAACCGCAGCACACCCGCTCGTTGGGCTTCATCGTTCCAGCGGGGTCTAAAACCGAACCCGTTCCCAATCCTGCCTCTTTCTGCAGAGGAAGGGAAGGGCAGTGGGAGAGGCCCCCCCCCCGGGAGGGGGGGGTGTTTGGAGGACTGGTGTTCGTGATAAAGCACCGCTACCTGATTTTTGGCGCCCAAACACAAAGGCGGTGAGAGACCCCGACGGTTTCGGGGGAATGGAGTTGAAAGCGGGGAGGTGACAAACACAAGGCAAAAGCAGGGCTGCTGCTTTGAAGGGGGAGGAAAAAAGAGTGGCCGGTGTAACCAACCGCGGAGGTTTTGGCGACTGGGCAAAGGTACCGGAGTGGCTCATTTACGAATGAGGGGGGCCAGTTAAAAGGGGCGGAAGAACTGGGTGGGTATGGCAGTCGCGCGGCACTCCTGACCAGGTTAGGGGATGTAAAGGGCATGCGACAAGTGCGAGAGAGCTGAGGGAAGGTTACAGCGCCCGAGAGAGTTCTCAACTGAATCCCTCTGTGAACATTGAAAGCTGATACCATGAAGTGATTCGGGTATTTGGAGTGATGGTAAATGCTTGGAGAAAGATCCACGGTCATTGTAGCCATGCTGCTCTACAGAGGGACAAACGAATACCCTCGCTAACAGCCAGTCCAGAATAAGATTATGTGACTGGCCCCAGTTTATTGTAGGCCCTATAACCATGGAAGTGGGATAACCTAAAGAAGAAAACGACCATAGAATTCGGAACTGTACAACAGAAACAACACTTAGATTCAGGCAGAAACCATGCCAGCTAGTAGTGGGGCTCATGGCAAGAGCAACACACGGTCTTCAGGTGCCGGTGGTGGCCGCAAGAAGAGAAGGCGTGGACACCGCCCCGCCAGTTCGTACATCAGTGCCAAGGACACACCAGATGGTGGTGGTCCCAAAGGCAGCGGAAAGCGGGAAAGACCGCTGGCTGTAGCCGTCTTGGATGCTCACGTAAAGGAGTCCGGCAGCGTGACCGGCACTCCCCGTTCTGCCGCCTCCGCCACTCCTCGATCCGTAATCAGTGAGTCAGGTACGCACACTGCCTCTGACGTACGAAGTGTGGAAGGTGATGAGTTCATGGATGTCGCTGATGAGGTAGACGTGCCGCTGCTGGCTATGTGGCAGCCAGGTACACGGGCCTGGTGGCCCACAGATAACCACACGACGTGGTTCCCGATCAAGGTCAGCAGCATCAATTCATCCCTCAGTGATGCCGATATGCAGACTACAGCTCTTGCTCTACTCAACGAGGAGCCTTGTCCAAGCCACATTCCGAACGTGATTGCCACAATTCATTTTGAGCGGGAAGGAAAGGAAGTACACTGCACTTCGTTCCTCAGCAAACCGGAAGAGAGTGTGGAAAGTCCCCGGGGGCAGAAAGGCACTAGTCATCTTGCCAGTGGAGAGCTGAAGATTGATGTGGACAAAAGCGGCAGAATGGTTGGTGACAAAGCCTCCCAGCCGTTGCTGCGAAACCCGGAGTGGCTTGAAGAGACTGAGGATCTGATTCAGTTGAGTTACTTGCATGATGCAGGTATTTTGAACACGATCCGCACAAGGTATGTGCGCCATCGCCAGATCTACACATACTCGGGCATTGTGCTGGTAGCTGTGAATCCATTTACGCGCCTGAACATCTACGGTACTGACTTTATCCAGAAGTACGTTAATCAGCCGTTCCGTTCGCAGAAACCACACGTGTACGCTGTGGCTGAAGAGGCGTACCGATGTATGGTGCGTGAAGATCGGGACCAGAGTATTGTCGTCTCTGGAGAGAGCGGTGCAGGCAAGACGATGAGCGCAAACTTTGTGCTACGATATCTGGTGGCGGTAGACCATGCCACAAAGGTCAATCTGAGCAGCAAGACAACAAACAAAGGGGGAAAGAAGAGTTCTGGCAACCAGGCCCTCGGTGACGTGGAACAACAGATCATTGCCACTTCCACCATCATGGAGTCGTTCGGGAATGCCCGTACCCTGCGCAACGACAACAGCAGTCGGTTTGGCAAGTACATGGAGATTCAGTTTGATCACGCTCGCATGATGATCGGTGCCAACATCAAGACCTATCTACTGGAGCGTAGTCGTGTGGTACAGCACTCTAAGGGCGAGCGTAATTACCACATTTTCTACCAGCTGACGGCAGGTGCACAAGCCGCGGAACGCCGTACCTACAACATTCAGACATGGAAGGACCACAATTATCTAAATATGGGCAAACATGGACTGGTAAAGGGCATCGACGATGCTGCGGACTTTGCTACGACCCAAAAAGCTCTGTCCCTGCTTGGTGTGAGCGTGCAGACGCAGTGGGAAGTCTTCAAGGTTCTCAATGCCATTCTTTGGCTAGGTGATCTGACTTTTGAGGGAAAGCGTAAGGGACATGATGAGGAGGCACGGGTTATGGTGATGCCGGGCGCAGCAGATCAGCCCCTGGACACAGTGTCACATATTCTTGGCGTCAAGGCCAACGATCTCTCCAAACTCTTGACCACGCGTACCATTGTCGCAAGAGGAGAACGAATCACGAAAAATCTGAGCGTCGGCGATGCGGCGGCAGCAAGGGACACAATTGGCAATTTCCTATACAATTGCGTCTTTACGTGGGTGGTGCGCACACTGAACGATGGACTTAGTGAACAGAAGGGAATCTGCAGCAGATTTATTGGCATCCTTGATATTTATGGTTTCGAGTGCTTTGATGTGAACTCCTTTGAGCAGTTCTGCATTAACTACGCCAACGAGAAGCTTCAACAAGAATTCACGCGCCATATTTTCAAGCTGGAACAGGATGAATACGCAGCTGAGGGCATCCCATGGGTCACCATCGATTTCTATGACAATCAGGCTTGCGTGGACCTGATTGAGGGCACCGGTCACCTGCTGGACTCTCTTGATGAGCAGAGCCGCATCGCGGGTGGCAGTGATGCTAACCTGCTGCTGAAGTGGTACAAAACGTACCAAGCCGAAGGACGAGAATCGCATACCAATCGGCCCAGCAGGAGCCGCAGCCTGAAAGCAGGAGAAGTACCGCGCCGCGGTGTCAGCCCTGGTGGCCGAACTGCCGGCAGTGATCATATGCGCAAGACCGCCTCTGAAACGATGCAGGAACTCGAAAACTCAAATCTACGACCAGAGGCACAGTTCTTTAGTAAGCCCCGTTTCAGCCAAACTGCGTTCACCATCCGCCACTTTGCGTATGAAGTAACGTACGAAGTCAGTGGATTTATGTCCAAGAACACAGAGTCCATCACCCCGGAACAGATCAGCGGATTGGCCACGTCTTCCAACCCATTCTTCCATTCGTTGGTGGAGGTCGAATTAGAGAAGCAACGCGCTTTGGAGGAGGCACAGAAAGAGGCCGAAGCGATGGCAAGCACCCGCCCTGGTCGTAGCAGTGCGAAGAAATTGGTGAAGAAGGAGACTCTCAGTGCTGTGTTCAAGAAGTCTCTGGGTGATCTTATGGGTCGCATCAAAATGACTAGTCCTAACTACATTCGATGCATCAAACCCAATGAGGGTAAGGCGGCGTTCTCAATTCAGGATGCGTTCGTACTGAATCAGCTACGGGCTTGCGGTCTTTCGGAGACCATTCGAATCAGTGCCAAGGGCTTCCCATCGAAGTATCGCTACGAAACATTCATGGACCGATACTGGCCCGTGGCTGAATTCAGGGTGAACCGTAACGATGTGTCCCAGGCTAAGAGAGTTGTCGTTGAACTGGCACACCAGTGCTTTGGTAGTGATCGTCAAAACGTAGAGTACGCATTCGGCAAGACCAAGATCTTTCTCAAAGCCGGACTCATTGGTGACATCGAACGGCAGCGCACCATTGCTATTGACGAGCGTGTCACACTGATCCAGACCTGCTGGCGACGATTTGTGGCCCAACGCGCCTACCGCGAGTTACGCAAGGCCGCTATAACACTGCAGGCGTACTGGCGCGGACTGGCCGCTCGTAAATTGCGCGTTTGGTTGCGCCAGACCCGGGCTGCGACCCGCTTACAGGCCGCATACCGTTGCCACCGTGCGACTGTGGCCTACACACGCATGCGCTTGGCAGCGCTGCAGGTCCAAGCGGTCTTCCGCCTCTACCGGCACCGCCGCCGAGAACATCATCGGCTCCAAGTGGAGTCGGCGACAAAAATCCAAGCTGCGTGGCGGTCATATGCCGCTCGGGCAGCCTTTGTGGCCCACCGGCGGAAAGTCGTGGTTCTGCAATGCCTTTGGCGGCAGAAGCGGGCCCGTGCCGAATTGCGGCAGCTTAAGATTGAGTCACGCTCGGTCAAGAAATTCGAAGAAAAGACGGCGAATTTGGAACGCAAGATTGTGTCTCTGACGCAGTCACTGATAGATGCACGGAAGGATAATACTGCGCTCGCGGAAGAGGCGAAGAGTGCTCAAAAGGCAGCGGCCACGAGTTCAGAGCGTGTCGCTGTGCTGGAAGCAGAGCTCCACTCTCTGCGGGCTACGACGGCCGCGCAGGCGAAGGAACTGCGGTCTCTGCACACCTCGGTCACCTCGCTGGAGGAAAAGCGCCGCCACGACGCTGAGGCCAGCACCCGCAAAGTGGAAGCACTGAAGAGTGATCTCGAGCGCCGCAGTGATGACCTCGCCATTGCACGACAGACCGTTGAGGACGAGCGGGCCAAGCGGCAAAAACATGAGCGTGAGGCCCGGAAAGCGATCGAAGCGTTGCAAAAGCGCACAATCGATCTGCAGTCATCTCTGGCGGCTGTAAAGCAAGAGAATGAGGAGATGGTGGTGCAGTTGCAGAATTCCGGCATGATGCCCGGCACAAGACTTCAGAGGGATCGGTCCGCAGTCGAATCTACAGCTTCGGGGCCGACAATGGGGAAAGTGGCTTCGTCGGCATTTGCGGGACTGAGTGCGGGCAGACCGCACAGCGGGATTGGAGACCAAGTGGAAAATCTGCGCGGTACTGCTGGAATCGCCGCCGGCGCCTCCGCCTCTGGCCATTCCCCACCCCAACGGTTTGCCGATATTGCGGCTGACCGCCAGTCCCAAGCAGGGCGCACATCCGAGGCCTCTTCGCAGGTCGGGGCCGGCAATGGACCGCAGTCCTTGGTGTCACTAGGCACCGAGTCATTGGCCAAGGGCACTCGCGGCTCTGCGCCACTGCTGAAACGAATGGCAGGCTCCATGACGCTACTGAATTGGAAATTGAAGGCCATGGAAGCACACCAGAGTCCTGCCCTGGCCATGCTGCGGGACACCAGCGATGGAGCCGCCGCAGGAGCTGGGCAAGGACAAGTTGATGACAAGGGCAATAGCACTGTCCGTGCTGCAACGGACATCCCCGGACGGACCAATCCTCTCACACCACTCGGCAAAGAGAATTTCAGCACCGCAGCCAATGCCACAATTGAGCCTCCCTCGACACCCCTCTCCAGTACGAAGACCGCAGCGGCCACCAACGGACTAAGTCCAGGTGGTAGCAGCGTCATCAGTGCAGGTGGAAGTGGTCTTCTAGGGGCCCTAAGTGCGGGACCACGCATTGTGACGCGCCGTCTGGACATGTACGATCTCACCACACCGAAGAAGAAGTAGTGAAGAAGGATTAATTGCACGCCATGTGCCCGAATTGTCACCTCCATAGAGCACATCACTACACATCATCCGTACGATCACTCGCTTGGATTTTCATAAATGCCATTTCTGGTACTGCAGTTGCTACTTCGAATCGTAGTTATTGTATTTCTCAAAATGTTGCACCCGGCACATGTGTCTTGGGGAATGCAGGGGCTGTAAGGGTGACCATTGCATTTGCTTACATGACCCACCTGCTGCTCTTCTCGCACATCTCCGTGCATTTTGCTCTAGAGCCGTGATGTATTTTTGTTTCCTGACGTTGATGATCCTCTGCTACCCTTCTGTAGTCACAGGATCATCTCCTGGTTCAGCTTCTGGCCCTTGTATTCGTCCAAACCCTCACCGTCGTAGGAAGTCAGCGGGCTGATCTCTATTTCCGCAGTCTTGGACATTTCCGCACCAGCGGCCTGCAGCCAGCGGTGGCAAGCGTCCAGGTAGTCTTGGCGACACGTTTCAGGACAATCACTACCCGATCCAGGCGCATTCTTCAACGGACTAAACTCCTCGTTGCGGGCGCACTCATAGATGGCAAACTTTTCGCACATTGGGAAAACATCAAAGATAAAGAGTTCCATTTTGATACCGTTCGGGGTCGTAGTCTTGACTGTGTTACCTTCTTCATCGGCGTAAGGGATCTTCTTTTTGGCGACGTGGTGAACCAACTTCTCCACGTCCTCCTCACAGGTCTTCTTCAAATAGTCCATTGAGTAGTAATGATTGGCAATGTTGCCAGCATTGAAGGTCAGGGAGCCGTCCTCATTGGTGCGGTTGGCAGTGGTTTCTGTGATCTCAGAGTATTCAATGACCTGGTTTTTGCCATCGTACATGCACACCACACCCACAGACTCGTCAGGGCTGCGCTTGGGGACTACCTTGGCAGCGCACTGCACCCCTTGTTCGATAGCGAACCCGAGGAATCCAGGATCAGCAACCTTGACCAAAACATTGTCAACGCAGTAGGCATGCACGTGCTTAACTCCCTTCTTCTCCATGTCAGCAATGATTCCATTGTTGGTCAAGGCCTTGTAAAGCCCACCGTTACCATCCGGAGCCACGGCCACCTTGCCCTTGGACTCCAGCATGATCTTACCCTCAAAGTCTAAGCATGGCAGCACCCCCTGCTGGAAGAAAGTGATCTGCTCCTTGGGTATGCCAAAGTAGTTGTTCATCTCAAAGAATTCCTGGGTCGGGGCATCAGTGGGGCCCGAGGTCATTACGTACCAAGGGATGACAGGCTTCTCGCTCAGACCGGCCTGGTCCTGGGCCAGCTTGGCCACGCGCCTAATTTTCTCGGCTTGAATCTGAAACAGCGACTTCTTCGATGGCAAGCCAACATCATAGCAGCCCTTTGGGGCGGAGGATCCTAGGCGAGTGCCCTGACCGCCAGCCAATAGCAGCACCGCGACCTCTCCGGCAGCAACGGCCTGCAGACCCTTGGTGCGCCAGTTCTTCTTGCTCTCTGCATCGCCAGTGATGGCGGACCCGGTGTTTTCCTTCGGCACGGGTTTGAGGCGACTGTCAGACTTAACCTTCTCATCAGTCTCTGAGGGCGGCGCCATGCAGCGCTTAAAGTATTCGTTGACCTTGTCGAATTCGATGGCTTCCAGTTGCTTGAGCAGGGGAGCCTTCTCGTCATCCGTAAGCTTGTCCCAGAACTTGAGCACTTGGGTCTGTCCCGCGGCCTCAATGGCCTGCTTGAGTTGATCGGGTACGGCGGTCATGGTTGCGGTCAGTAGTTTCTTTCTCTCTTCCAAAGCAAAAAAAAGGATACTTGGTCGCAGTAGTTTGTAGGTTGGAGTTCAGATCTTCCGTATCTCTTGACACACTGCAAAGCGAAAGGAGAACCGTGCCGACCTTGAAGGACCCATTCTCTGGCTCTGAACCTTGTATGAATCTCCGCGTGTATTTATGCGTGGGTGGGTGCCAGTGGTCACATTCCACAGAAGACACGGCCAGAAAGTAAAGCAATGGACATCCAAGGGATGAGCGAGAAAGAGAGAGTGATCGAGAGCGCCACCAAACCCGGTGATCGCGTATGGACAAACCCCCCTCCCCAAAACTTTGGGTAGGGACCGATGGGTTCCCGGCCCGCAACCTTCCCCGGAGGGAAGGGAGGGGGGGGGTCGCGGCCCCTTCCTTTCTTCTCCCCCCTCCCCGGGGGGCGGGAAGGGGTGGCCCACTTCCAAGCAGCTTCGCTCCCCGGGAACTCTCTCTCTTTCTTTGCCTTTTCTTTTTTCTTTTGGGGGTTCCTTGGTCGTTCGCTGTTTTGCCTTTTTCACCGAGCCTTTTGGCTTTTTGGCTGCTGTTTTTTCTTTTTTTTGTTTCTTTTTCTTCGTTTTCTCTTTCTTCCCTTGTGACATTCTTCAAGAAAAACTCCTTCCGTTCGGGAGTGGGTGGGTGACCGAGGACATTAAATCAGGCCCCAGGCACACACACACACACACACTCTCTCTCTCGCTTTGTTATCGCTTTCCGTGATTTCTATCCCGCCTCCCCCCTTCCTTCTCCATTTCCCCGCGCGTGACGGGGTATTTTCCATGGCGCACGTATGGGATATTTCCCAAGGAATGCATCGGTGTTTACCTTTTTCTTTGTTCTCTCTCTCTCCCCCTTGCGCAGAGAGTCTGTTGTTTTTTTTTATCTTTTTTTTTTTTGCGGGTGGCAGCGTATCACGAGCACGGGCCTTGTCTCTGTTTCGGTGTCGTGGCATACGCCCGGGGCCCCCGGTGGGAGGGGGGTTTTCTCTGTGTGTGTGTGTGTGTGTGACTCTTTCATTGTCGGCGGCTTCTCTCCAGCACAGCTTTGTGTGTGTGTGTGTGTGTGTGTGCCCAAGCAGCACCGAGCACGAAGATTGACGACAACGACGACTTGGGGTGGAAATTACTTAACCCCCCCCAACCGCGTTCGGTCGCGCACCGGCGTGAGTATGAATGGTGGTGCGGTGGGTGGTGCTGATTGAAGGAAGGGTTGCGGGTGAGAGGTGTGTGTGTGTGTGTGTGAGCAAATGATAGGAAAAAGTACGTTTCGAACAGACTGGCTATCGCTGCCTCTCTCTCTCTCTCTCTTTCTCTTCGTATCACCGCCCTCGTGGGGAGGGGGAAGCGCCACCCGAGAACCCCGTGGACATTGTGCGAAGGAAGAGAGATCTGTGTTGGTGTGTGTGCTTTTCAATTGCCAAAGACTCAGGTGTCCCGGTGTTCCCTGAAACGACCCAGAGGGTAGCGCCGCACCATCGTCCCGACTTCTCTCCTCCTCTGGTGGTGTCTCCCTTAGCAATTACCGGAGTCTAATTTCATGGCAAGGGCGGCGGGTGGCTTTCGGGGAAAAAGAATTCCAAGTGGCCCCCCCCCCCGGGGGGGGGAACCTAAAAAGGAACAACAACGGCCCCCCCCCGGGTCCCCCCCTCCGGTCTTGGAAGAGGGAGAAGAGGAGGGGGGGGGAGGGGGTGGGGCGCCGATCCACCCGTCTGGTTTAAAAAAAAAGCAGAGTGTGGGGAGCAAGGCAGCACTTGTAGGCCGCGCGCACACACACACACACACCATCATCCGCAAAACTCGCAGAAAGTCCCCAACAGGGAAGCAAAAGGTAACTCTTGGGAGAGTCGAAATGACTGACCCGGATCTAACTGAAACACTTATTACTTTACTTAATTGCCAGGGGTGGAGTTGCTTCCGATTCACTTGCGGCGGTTGCTCAACGGGTTTTCTGATATGAACAGATCTTCTTCCTCGATGCTGCCACGGGTACCCATGAGGTACGCACCGGGACTGCGAATGGTAGCACCGGTGGCACTTCCAGCAGCCATGCCAGCATTACGGTCGTAATAGTCACTCTCCTGGCGAGCCACGGAGTGAGGTTGAATGGTTTCTGGCCGTCGATTGTGGGCCTGCCGTGGTTGCTGTGGCTGTGGCCGTGCCGGCGAGACTGATTCTCCTGCCAACGTGCCCTGACTGCGAACGAGGGGTGCCTTGCTTCCAAACAGAGAAGCATCTGACCCATGTGTACCCGTAGCCCCACTTGATGTCGAGTCCCTGACATCAATGACCGATCCACTCACTCCGGAGGGCAAGGGGTAGCCAGCACTGCCCAAAGTAACTTGGGACGACGGGGGACTGCCACCGTCCAAACCCATCTTCTTCTCCTCAACATCGTGTACTGCATCGCTATCCATGACAGTCTCGTGTTCCTCCACTTTCTTCTTCCCCTTGAGCTGACGCACATACTTCCGAAGCCCGCCGTAGGGCAGCAGTCGGGAGACGTACTCTAGGCCAAGGAACGCAAAGAAGCGCATCAGCGCACCCAGGACAACCATGATACCGCAGTTTCGCAGTGCAACGCCGCTCTCAAAGCCTGTCAGATCGTTCTGAGCCTGCTGTACAAACTCGCGCTCGAATTCTGGTAGTGCCGAGGCCTCCGTGTCCAGGAGCGCCTCAATTGCCCAGCGCAGATAGGACGGAAACAGAACAAAGTTGGCATTTGCTTCTTGCAGATCCCGCCGGCTCGGCTCCTCTAGTCCAGCCAGCACAAAAGTCATGACCACGGGCAGCAATAGACCCACAAACTTGGCCACCTCTGGCGAAGCCAGTACACTGATCAGGTAGCCGTAGCCGGTAGCAGCGTAACTCATAGTCAACCAGATAAGGTAGTACTGCGCCACGGATCCGGGTGGCATCACAAAAGCAATCCATATGGCTGTGTACACAAGCGGCACCACCGTTACTTCAGGAAAGAGGTAGGCAAGATCCCGAGACAGGAAGAGTGCACTCATGCGCTGACCAGCAAAGGCGTTGCGTCGGATCAGTGCTTTGTCATCGCCAAAGATTTTGAGAGAACTCAGAGTCATGAGCACCGCGAGCATCAGCGAGGATAACAGAAAATCCGCCCGGGGCGTGAAACGGAAGGCCATGCCTAAGATGAAGCCAGCAATCAGAGCACCCCATACTTCGGTCTCGACCCGGGGTAGGGCCTTAATCTTTGCAGTGAGGACTTGACGCAGGTGCCATATAAGGTGCAGGGGCCATTCCACGAGGTTGCGGCTGGCACTGATGTGGTTCCTGGGTTGGGATCCATTGCTACTGTCCATGTTTGGTGCCCCATCTAAGACACTGTCATCAGCTGCTGATGACTCGATGTCGGTCTCTTTCCTCTTCTTCATCTCATCACCAACCTGGTTTTTATCATCACCGGAGGGATGTTCCTTGTCAATCTGTCCCAACCGCTTCTGTAGTACCTCCTCCATATCATCTGCACCGATTGTCACTTTGCCAGCGTTGAAACCAAGTGCATCGGCCAGGGCCACCAGCACTGCTTCATCGTCGACATTCACCCCCAAAGATGCTAAGTCTTCGCTTACTTCGTCGAGAATAGCCCAAAGAGTGCGCTTGCTCTGCGATCCCTGCCAAAGGTTGCGATTGATGGCAATGCTGCGCTTGGCTTCAGTTTGCTGCGTCTGCATGAGACGCGCGGTCTGGCGGGGCCCAAGACGATCGAGAGTCTGGTAGACAGTCTCGGGACCAAAATCACCGTTAAACATGGCGGTTGCCTGTGTCCGACCGAGCGTGCGTTTGCGTCCAGCGTTGGCCATGGTCCGGCGCATGGTGGCACCGAGGGTTGTGGCCGAAGAAGGGCGGGTTGCCGCACTGACATGGCTCTCCAAAAACTTGTGCATTTCCGCAGTAGACTTGCTGGTGGCGTTGTGCTGATCGCGGATGCTGGTGGCGTTGTGCTGATCGCGGAAACGTTGCCATTGTGTCGGAACCCATACTGCATACTCTTTGGGGTCTTCCGGTTGCTCCAGCATCATCATGGACTCTGCTCTGTCGGCACGATGCTTACGATGATAGTTTCCATTGCCATTGTTGTGCATGTTCCGCTGTCTATACTCCCGCGGGTCTCCTCCTTCTTCCTCCTCTTTCAACACTTCTTCAACTAAAGCGAAGGTGTCAAACTGTGACCGGCGGGTGCGACCACGGCTCGTGCGCCTTTGTGTGATTGACTGCATCTCCTGCTCATTCACAGTCTCTGCCGATGGCAATGTGGACGAATTTGACCCCGAAGATCGCCCACTCAGCACGTCCAAGAAGTAGTCTGCTGGGTTCTCTTTCTCCGGCATGTCCAGGCGCAAGTACCTAATCCACCCCTCCAACAGCGCTGGCGGTCCCTCGTAGGCCAGCCTTCCACCGTTAGCGAGAATGACGACGTGATCCAGGGCCATGAACGAAGACAAGGCCGGCTGGTGTACCACCGCACAGACTGTTGTAAAAGTCTGCTGGGCGATGCCCTTCAGCGAATTAGTCAGCATCAGCGCTGTCCATGAGTCTAGGCCAGTGGTTGGTTCGTCCAGGAAGAGCAGAGTCGGATCTGCCACGAGCTCGAGACCGACATTCAGACGCTTTCGTTGGCCGCCACTGATTCCACGCTCACCACCAGGTCGGCCCGGGTAGCTGTCTGCCACATCAACTAGGTCCAGCAGCAGTAGCGTATCCTCAACCAACGTCTTGATATTCGCCTCTGCTGCCCTAGAGAGACTGAGGCCGTCCAGTGCGTGGTTTCCGCACTGGTCTCGGAAGCGAAGGCGGGCGCTGTAAGTTAGATTCTCCCGGACTGTTAGATACTCGTGCACGGTGTCATCCTGTGGGACGAAACCAATATCACGGCCGGTTAACGTTGTCATGGACACAGTTTCTTCGGCCTGGCCACGGCCCAAGGTCGCGGATCGGAGTTTCCGAGCGACTTGACCGTGGGTAATGACTGCTTCACACTGTCCCATCACCTGTCCGTAGGCCTGCGCGCGATTGCACATAACGTTCATAAGGGATGTCTTACCGCACCCGGACGGGCCCATGATAGCTGTGAAGGCACCGGCAGGCAGGGTCACACTCACGTTGTTGACAATAACCTTTGTCTTCGATGGAGCGGTAGTGGATGACCCGTTTGTTTTCTGCTTAGTCGCTGCCTTTGCCGCCGCTTTGGCATTCGGGTCCGGAACAGTAAGAAAGACATCCCTGCAGCGAAGGGTCATGGGGCGATCCTTGACCTGCATAGCACGGTTGCGCATGGTGTACCGAGATAGATCCGCACCCGTGAAATACTCTAGGACGAGATCCAATGCATAGATTCCCCGCCGACTGTCGCTCAGATCTCCCGCAACAATCACCCTTCGCTTGTCCATTGGTTTCCGTACTAAATAGCGGAACAGGTACTTGACCGTGACAATGATGGCAATGATCAGCACCAGAATGATAATCGGAAACGATGGTGTTGTGGAACCCTCAGGGCACCTTTGTAATGAACCACAGTCCCTTGGATCTACTGTGCCCGCTCTGCAGAAGAATCCCTCTGGACAGATCTCCTGCCTTCGCATTATCTGTTGGGTGGGCAGGTCCTGTTGGCTCTGAGTTTCATTCCCATCATCCGAATCCACTGATGGCAGAGGGACGGCCAGTAGCACCCCGCTCCCAGCAGCTGGGTTGCCATCGTCGTAGAATGGATCCAACGGACAGAATGATCCCTCGGCACAGCGCATTGGCTGCATACTGCCTTCCAGGCACACGTTACCCGGCGATACTACGGTGGTCACGCAGGCATAAGTGGAGGCACCCTCAAATGGTGCACCGTCCGCCTCCGTTGCACCACCAGTCACTGCTGACGGCGTGGCACCGGCTGGGCACGCATGACCCGCTGGACAGGGCAGCTGGTCTGTCAGAGAGGGACAATACGAGCCACCCGCACAGAGCACCGAAAGAACTGTGCCATTGCGCAAGTCTGTGCCCGCAGGGCAGAAACTACCGGGGAGGCATTGTTGGCAGATACCTTCAGGACCCAGAGGATCCGATTCGGGCTCGCAGAATAGTCCTGCGGCACAGGTACCTTCACCGATCACGCACTCAAAACCCAAGAGGGCCATAGTTCACCAGTGTCCCTTTCTTCTTCTGCTGGAACTTGTGATGTGGATTTCTTTGTTAACCACCCATACTCAATCCATTCTTATTTCAGCCAGATGGTTCTTTGATACTATCACTGCCGATCCCTTTCGGCCTCTATACTGTTCACATCACCAAAAGACGATCCTTGGATTGTGGCCTGTCAAGAATGCCTTAGCACCAATGTCGGAACTACCTTCTAAGTGGGCGGAGGATAGTGCCCAGTTGCATTTGTTCGACGGCATGCGTCCACCATTTTATCTATCCTTTCGGCAGTGTAACACCAACCTTTACCCATATCTGTCAAGCTCAGCAGGCTCCCAAAGACACCCAGAGTACAGCCTCGCCATGGCGCCGTACGAAAGACGACAAGGGTTCTCCCTGGGTGAAAGGCGCACTTGCCCTCCCCCTTTTCCCCTCTTTGGTCTCCCTCCTCACTCCCGCCGCCTAGGCCCTTTGCAGCCCCCGGCCTACCCGGGGGGAGCTCTAAACATTCCCCACCCGCGATGTTCCCTTTGCCAAACCTCGCTCTCCCGGGGGCAGCCTCTCGCACCGTGTGCCTCTTTGGTAACCCTTCTCTCGCGATGCCGGTTAATCGCTGGTCAAGTGTATCCCCGGGGTGTACGGTGGCCGTTTGTGGACGTGCTGGTGTGCTGCTTCCTTTTCAAAGCCGTCCAAAATGGCGGTATGTACCCCTCTCTGCCTGCGCCTGAACCCATCTTAATTGGACGTCACGGCCCACGGCGAGAAGGAGGCGAGGTGGAACGAGAAAGAAGCATACAATCCGACCAAAGTGGCTGGCAGAAAAACCAAACGGGAGGAAACTACCGTGGGCCGTAACGCCAAAGCGTTGCCCTGTGTATGTGAGTGTTGTGTCCGTTATCCATTTTGCGTTGTGTGTTCGGAGGTGTCAGACTTCCCCGGTGTTCCGGGAGAGATGGAGTAGGAAACCTCATAACCCCGAATTAGAGATCTGTCTGGTCAAAATCACACATTCCCCGCGCCGCAAACCCTCCCCAACTCTCCTGCAGTCCCCCGTTTTTTTCTCCTACGCGCGTCGGCAATTTTTTTTTCGTGGTCCCCTTCTTTTTCTCCTTCGGTTGATTTTCTTGCACCGCAATTGAAATACCAGAGCTACCATACAAATGATCTACCGGGGCAGGAGAGATCGCGGGAGAAAGTAAAGGAGAAAACAAAATACGAGAGAGAGAGAGAGAGGAGGATGGGAGAAATGCCCAAAACGCGGAGAACAATGAAACAAATACAAAAAGAACGAAAAGCCCTTTCTCCTTCCGGGTCCCTTCCCCAATGCAGCACTTGCTCGGACGGAAACAGCATAACTGACCTACACAGAGACAGGGAAGTGGAGGGGGGGGGGACGGAAGAAAAATTTTACTGCTCGGCCCGGTCGACATACGTTCTCAATCTGTCATTCTGTCCTGAACCATGACCAAATTCATCACGGCACACGCGAATCGGGAGAGATGGCTGACCGTGCGTGAATGTATTTGTATGTTTGCGTGGGTGTGTCTAATGTCTCTGTGCCTCTCACCAATCCCAAAAAAAGCAAAGCAACGTCAAAGAAAGGCAGGAGGCAACCGATTGAAGTGGGTGGACGGTCCAGCGCGGGCGCATAAAGGTACTCAGAGACAGAGAGGTGAGCGCGCGCACAAGAGAAGAGCATACGAGGATTGAGCTCGACATAGACAAGACCAATAGGCCACCAGGCGTCCTGAAGAGTCCCCGCTGGACTTGTTTTGCATGCAGGGTGCATGCACGAAAACAACAGCTCAAGTTGAGATGCTCCGAGAACGCCAATCCGATGGCATCTGTTGACCCTCTGGCAGGCTGGCAGGCTGACACGCACGGACTCTTGAGGCTCTATCGGTTCTCCACCGCATAAATTCCTCAGTGCTTGCTCCTGCTACCACTCACTTACTTCCACCCACACGTCCACGTAAGACGAGCCCGCCAGGGTACCGCGCGTTTCCGGTCGCATGGTAGAGAGCGGTGGCTTACAAGGTTTGGACACTCACGGCATCCCCGGCAGCCCTGATGCTTTCATTCGAAATCCGGGTGTAGCCGTAGACTATAATAAATATATGGCATTTTGTGCACAGCCCAAAACGGGTCATTCGCGTGTTAAACTTTCTACGGTCCCCACCCCAAACGACTGCCCAAATTTTTCTTTCACAGCTTGGATTAAACCCCTAAGTTTCACCCCCCCCTTCTTCTGGGCCCTGTATTATCAGTGAATCCTCTATAGAATCAATTAAAAATGATGAGGTTTTTGTAACCCTAAGTCCCCGGCAAGAATGTGACGTTCTTGCCGTCAGAAAGCTAGATCCCCGGGGCCTGCACGGCACGGTGCTCCAGGGACGAAATGACGACGCACATCGGGCAATATTGCATGCTAGCCTCTCTTATATCCTGAACATTCACTATCCATTCCAGGACCACTGGTCCACGAGACACCTATCTCCACACCTGTGCACACCTCCATCAGGGCGGAGAGAAGTCAAGTGCTTGGGCACAGAGCCTACGCGGCGTTGGCCAAAGCGGACCGGGACCGGAAGGCCCCCCCCACCCCCGAAGGATGGAGAAGGAGGAGGCGCCCCTGCGAGAGGCGGGGGTTGAAGGGGAAGAGGTCCCCAGCGGTCTCGGGTCTCTGTGTGTGCGGTGCGGTGGTCTATCCGGAAGGTACCGCTGGCGCGCTGAACGTACGACATGAGACCTAGAATGGAGTCGTTGTGTTTGTGTGAGTGTGTGGGATGTAATCTTGTAAGTGGATCTGGCCAACGTGCGCAGCATTGCCCTTTCCCATCTGTGGGTCTCAGTCATCATGCTTGGTATGAAAAGGGTTGTTTCATCTGTAGAGGAGCGTGGATCGAGGGCCACATTATTCATGAAGTGACGAAGACTCAGGGCGATCTAAAATTTAAGCAACCAGTCAGGTGTAAGCATAGGAAAGAAGGTGATCACAGGAAAAGTGAGAATGGGATGACTGACGCCTAAGGAAATAGTTCTATCGACACGGACACGGGATCACTACCACAATGGCTGCCTGTGAAGATGGCGCAGTATGTCTTACGGGTCAATTCTGTGATCTGACCCAACCAAATGCACTTGGTCTGGGAATCTGCCGGCCTTGCACGTTTGGCATGACCTGCCGTGACGATATCAACTCCGACGGCCCCTCGAACCGCACCGTACGCCAGTCCGTGTCCTCACTACTCTGTCCACAGAACTCTTTCTGCGAGGCTCCCTTTGAAGCCCCACGGATCTGTGACGTCGGTCTCTTTTGCTGCTCCGGACATGATCAGATTAACCTCGCCATCGACTCCACAAATGGTCTTTGCCTGGGGGGCATTTCTGTAGTCCAACAATTCCACGTCTGCGAAAATGATGGCCGATTCTGCGACCCTGGGGACGCAGAAAACCCGCCACTGCGGCCCTGCGACCTTAATGCGGACGGTACACAGAATTTCTGTCCACGTGAATGCGGGTCACTACCAGACGGTATGCCAGATAGCACCGGTCGCCTCTGTCGCACAGCAGCGCAGCAAGTTGATTGTCCGGCGGGCCAGTGGTGTCCAATGGGATCCCAGGCGCCGGAGAGTTGTGTCTTTGGCGATCTGCACTGCACAGACAGTGGGCTCAGCAGCCCTTCCGTCCCATTTGCCGTCTATGGCATTGTTGCGGGGATAGTGTTGGTACTGCTCGGAGCCGTATACGCATTTCCAGCCCTGCGCCGGGTTATCAAAGGGCGCCAGGAAAAGCGGGAGGAAGCCAAGCGCCTGGCAGAGCGACAGGAGCAACTGAAGATCACACAACAGGGTGCCATACTTGGATCCATAATGGCAGCCAGTGCGGACACGGATGCAGACACCAATGGTGGACTAGGAAAGGAGAGCAAGGAGGACTCCGTCTACGACGGCACAGCGGAAGAGTTTGCCTCAGTGCGCACATATGCTCCCGAAGACGTCGTAAGGGACCGTAAACTACAGGCTGAGCTCTCGGTCCACGCGCGGTACGCCGTGGCCCAGCAAGCGCTGGTGCACTTGGGCGCAATTCGACGGGAGTCCGTCTACGTTAGCACAGGCACGTTGCCGATGACTGCGCAGCATTATTTCAATCATGGCGAGGATAGCCTAGGACATGCATCACCGGCGTCGTCAACGACTCAGTCGACAATGTTGGGTGGCGGTGCCAGCATAGGCACCACTGGGACAGCAGGGCAACCACCATTCTCGCAGGCTCCTGAGACGGATAGTGTAGACGCCGTGGAAGTGCGTGCCCCTGCAACAGAAATTAAGTTCTCAAATCTTAGCATGTGGATCGATCAAGAGGAGACAAAGGCAGAGACCGTCCAACGCTACAAGCAGGCCCTAACCACTTGTTCTCCGTCACTGGCACTCAAAGCACCAAAGGTCAAAGGGCGGCAAATTTTGCACAATGTATCTGGTCATATCCGCGCAGGTGAATTTGTTGGTATCATGGGTCCGAGCGGCAGTGGCAAGACTACACTGATGACAGCCATTATCGGTGACATTGCCAACAATACACAACTGGAGGGTGAGGTAACGGCCACAATCAATGGTGCAGCAACCGCATCCATCAAGAACTACATGGGATTCGTGCCTCAAAAGGATATCATGAACACGGATCTAACAGTACGGGAGAATGTCTTTTTCTCGGCCATGAAGAATAGTGACCGGCGGTTGACACGGGAAGAGATTGAAGACACCGTAGACTGGACTCTGGAGATTTTGGACCTCAGCCACGTAGCTCATTCCATCATCGGTGACGAGCTGAAGCGGGGCATCAGTGGTGGCCAGCGCAAGCGCGTGAATGTGGCAATGGAAATGGCGGCAAAGCCATCAATACTGTTTCTGGACGAGCCAACTAGCGGCCTGGACGCTGGTGCAGCCTATGAACTGACTCTGACGCTCAGTCGGTCCGCCCGTAACTTTGGAGTGACCATGGTTGCTGTTCTGCACCAGCCTCGATACCAGGCCTTCCTTGCCATGGACCGAGTACTGCTCATGGCCAAGGGTGGGCATTTGGCGTACTTTGGGGAAACACGCAAGGCACTGCAATACTTCCGACATGAGGGATTTCACCAGCTTGTAGCTGACAACCCGGCGGACTTTGTGCTTGATGTGATCAGTGGCAAGGTAGCGCGACATGTACCCGTAGAAGGCAGTGATGGAGTAGACATCATCCCTTCGAACACCAAAGTACCCAAGCAGAATCCATCCCTAGACCGCGTGAAGAAAACCAAGCTCGCACCGCAGGTATCCTTAAACACAGCAGTGAACATGGGTCTGGTCAAGAAGGTCAGGGTCAGTGCCACTGATGTGGCCAACCTCTGGGATCCTAAAAAATTGAAATCCATAGAAGCCATGACCTACGCTGATGATCCAGGTAATCGTAGTGCCCTGATCGAATCACTCTTCCACAAGCGGACGAATCTCGACAGACGCGTAACTGAACCACAGGCGGTGCTCCTGTTGACCCAGGATATGGGCATGGGCATGCTACCTGTTGCACAGGTGCATGAAGCCTTCCGGAAGGTGGACTCCGACCACCAGAATGCTATCACATACTCCCAGTTCCTGGCATTGATTACTGAACTGGATAAGAGCGGTACACTACAGAAGGCCCTGGCCACACAGCGGCACGAAAATGTGCGCCACTTCCGTCGGACGCGGGCAGTACACGGGCACGATCACCACCACCACCACCATCACCACCTGCTGGGCAGGCGCCGGTCCGGGGCGGTACATTCGCCGCAGCAACTGCGCGCCCGACAAGGGCCCGGTCTTCATGCAAACCCCCTCGCTGGCCATCGCGAAGAATATGACACAGAGACAGAGACAATGACGGGCACAAACACAGGAATCCCACAGCATGAGGAAGACGCGATCATTGCCGCTGGTAGTCCCGACGACTTTGCCCGACGTCCGTCCAAAATGCGTCAATTTGTGACCTTACTGCGGGAACTGATAAGTACTGAGTACGTCAAGCGCTCCACGGTGATTGGCATGCTCGTCCTGCACCTGTTCCTGGCCGCCATTCTAGGCATTCGCTTCGTGGGAGAATTTTTCTATCCACAGACGATTGTGATTGTCATTGTTGTCGCAGTACTGATCCATGCACTGATGTTGACCATTCCCGCCATTGCTGTGTTTATTCGACACCGTGAAGCGTGGTACCGTGATAAGGAGAGCGGAGTGAGTCCCTTGGCGTACTACCTGTCACGCGAAGTATACTTCCTCGTGGTGTATGGATTGATCTTCACACTCCTTTGGGCACCAACATTTTACTACTCCAATCAACCTAAGATGGATTTTGTGGACTTCCTGGTCATCTTGCTACTGTCCGGTTTCGCCCTGTCGGGTACAATCTTCGCGTTCATTCCGGTGGTCTCGACAGATTCAGCGGTGTTCACTTTCACTCTACTAACCCTGGTGCTGGCTGGCTTCGCGAACGGGATCAATCCTTCAGCGGCTGATCTGGGACGCACGTGGAAACCGTTTGAGTACATTCTGCGTGCCTCATTTGGCTACTGGGCTGCGAATGGCATGCTGGTTGCAAATTTTGATGGTGATAATGGAATTCTTCAGGAGCAAGTGGATCGTCTCTTCGATCGCTTGGGTACTCCAGACGATTCTTTGACAGTGTTCTTGATGGGCAATCTTGTCATTGGCATTGTTACTCGCTTAATTGCGATTCCCAACTTCTACCGCTGTGGTAGGCGGTGAAGTAGACGTCACTAGTGGTGATGTGACTGATGAGCTCATAGTTTATAAAGAAATTCTTCATCTCAGCCCCTTCCTGCAGGTATGTGGGTGGTGTTATCGTAAGTGGCAGTGGAGCAACCAGCTGCCTGTTCACCATTCCGTTGGATCAAAGCGCGTTGCTGTCTATCATTGGTATCAAGGCTTTACTGCCAAGACTATAGAAACTATACTGAACAACTACACAAATCCATCACTCGATGTACGAATAAGGATCAGACACTGGAATGTATTCCCAGGGATCATCAGTCAGCTCACACCACCTCCCTTGGGGTCCCTGGGAGGCCCCTTGCCCCCCCCCCCCCGGGGGGGCGGGGGGGGGGACGTCAACGTGAGCAATTTTCTGGGCCTTCACACATTCAGGGTCTCACTAAATTGTCAACTGGTTCCTATTTCACTTTTCACTGCTTGCTCATTTTGTAAGAAGTAAAGGTACTTGATTCTATGGACCGGCAAGCTTACTCCTCCACCTACATTCGTGTCAGTTCTGTATCGGGATCACAGTAGTGTACACACACATACACACACACATACACACACACTGCAACCATGACCGGCAGCTCTCTTGCATCCAATGGGCAACCAACGCCCTCACAGCTTCTGGATTTCCTGGAAACTATTGGGAAACTAAAGAAACTAGAGCGCACAGGGTGGGTACGTATGAAAATTAAGCGACCAGAGTCAGTTGCAGATCACATGTACCGCATGTCAGTAATGAGTGCAGTGATCCAAGATGACTCTATCGATCTTAAGCATTGTGCGCTAATGAGTTTGGCACATGATATGGGTGAGAGCATTGTTGGTGACATCACGCCCCATGACGGCGTCTCTGATGAGGACAAATTTAGCCGTGAGGAACGGGCGATGCGTCACATTCGCGATCAGGAACTCGGCGGATCAAGTTTTGGTCATCTCTTCTATGACTTGTGGCGAGAGTACGAGGCTCAAGAAACAAAAGAGGCGCAGTTGGTCCGTCAGTTCGACAAATTCGAAATGATTGTGCAGGCATACGAATATGAGCGTGATCAGCAGTTACCTTCGGGGTATCTACAGCAGTTTTTCGACTCCACTGTTAGAAAGGAAGGAACTTTCACCCATCCGCAAATCAAGGCCCTAGTGAACGAACTGCTGAAGCGGCGGGAGTCCTTGGCCACCAGCGGAAACTAGAGACTCATCGATTCAGCCATCAAAGTTTTACACTACAAGAAGATAAAAAAACTGTCATTAATCTATTGTTCCATGCATGTCTGCAACCAGCAACGGTAGAATACGACAGGTGGCGGTACAGCACCAGTTGCCAGTTTAGCATTGGTGTCTTAGCCCCCTTTGCCCATCTTGGCAGCAGCTTTTGCTTTGCGGTTGTGGTTGGCAATGCGTCCTTTATGTTTTTCGGTATAATTTCGGGCACGCAAAGATTCCTGGTTCCGCTGGGTACGGTCGACCCCCTTGTACCAGGGCCCTTCCTTCTGTTCCTGCTTTCCATCATCAGGACCCTCGGTGTGTGACTGATTGATACGGATTTTACCTGCGATTGAATTTCCGCTGCTTCCGGGAGCCGTAGACACCCGGTATTCAGCCGCGCTGCGTTTTGTCGCTGCCTGATCCGTTGCCTGCCTCTCATCAGCAGTCAGGGCGGCATCTTCTCCCGCGTAGTAATCGTGAGAATCGTACGTATCGTCGTACTCATCGTCGTATATGTCAAATTCGTACCGTTGCGCAATCATTTGCTTCCTCAACACGCGGTCATGGTCATCCAATTCCTCATCGAGGACATCGAGACCATCTTCAGCACTCTTTCCAACGCCACTACGTCCAAGCACAGACTCTTCTGCGCTGCGTTTAACGTTGCGGCGGCCTTGGTTTCCCTTCTTGCTCATTCGTTTCTTTGCAGCTGTAGCAAGTCTCGCATCGGGATCGATGGATATGGGCACAGCATGGGACGAGTCCTGCGGACCCGTGATATCTGCAGCTATGGAACCTCCTGTCGCTGACTGGGCACCAGACGGATCGGAACGAATAGCACGCATGTAGCTCTGCACAGCCCTGTCGGTACAGTCGGCATCCTTCGCAACTGCATCTCCAGGCCCAGGTATTCCAGTGCCTTCCAGCATGGCATCTATGGCTGCCTCTTGATTGTTATTGTATCCGACCAACATGCACCAAATATAGCCCATACCCAGTGAATCACCCATAATGGCCTGTGCTTGAGTGATATTCATCAAGTCCGATTCCGTAGGCTCTTCCATAGCTGTCTTGCCCTTGTCTTCAGACGACTGCATCGTGCTTACTAAAGCATCCTTCTTCTTTGTTTCGGTATTCGACGATGTCGAGGTATTTTGTTCGGGATAAACAGATGCCAGTGTAGTGAGAGTATCACTCAAGAACTCCTCCACTGGGCCCATAGCGGCCGCAGACCCGTTTGCATCCTCTCTCGCCAGCTGTCGCTGTTGTAGAGCTCGTCTGAGCGCTGCAACGAATTTTGCATGACGGCGATCTTCTCCGAGATATTCTCCGAGCATTTCCTGCATATCGTGACCATGTTCACCATCTCGGAACGCGTCTGCATCACACTGCAGCATCAGCAAACAGCATGACGCAGCAATGACTGCAATGGCCCACTCGGAGATTTCTTCCACTACTTGTTTCTGGGGGTGGCGTACGTGTTCATCAGTTGCCCACTTGCTGACCTCATCAACAGTTCGAGCCGATCTGACATGACAGTCCATAAGACTTGGCAAAAGCTGGCTTCTGATTAACAGTGATGGTGCAATGTCAGCAGAAATGCACAAATCGAGGAAGGCGTACAGGGTATGTACCAGGTCGACCATGCTGAAGACAGCAACATTGAAATGTTCAATGTCCTGGATCTTTGGCTGCCCGCGGGAAAAATGCTGACCCGCAGTGCCCATCACTTCTAAGCTATCCTGCCATGCCGCAATGAATACTTCTCCAAACTCAAGACTCGGTGATGAATTACAGGTGTTGGTCATCATTGTGTCGAGTTCTCGCAACACTGTCGTCGCAATCCGTCGGTCGTCTCCCCTTGTTGCGTGGTAGATTGCACAAAAGTCCAGTACGACTGCAGGGTTCAGTAAATACAGACCTGTTGCCTTAGCGTCCGGAATGACTGCTGATCCGCCACCTGAAAGAACACTCATTCTCCATGGTGCCGATGGCATATCATCTCCCTGGTCATGTTCACTTGTTTCATCAATGAACAGCCGCCGGAAGAGCTGTAGTGTGAGTACCCAAAGACGCATCTCCTCCTTCTGTTCCGCTTGACTCAAAGTTTCTATCGATCCATTGCCTAAATTGCCTAAGCTGAAAGCCACCGAACAGGGCAAAGCTGCCTCGCAGTCTCGAGGAGTACTTGCAAGGAATTGTCGCACACTGTGATCAATGTGCTGCCCCTGGAAAACGATAATACTCCAAAATATGTGTGTTGGCACAGCCAACACTGATTCAAGAAAAGCCGAGATGCCCGCAATGTGGGTCAAGCGATCGGTGTCACCGTGTGTACCACCCGACAACGCCCGGGCAGTGACCATGGAATCCCATTCAACCACACCAACGTAAATTGGCATCACCATGTGAAGTGTCCATGATCGGTCAATTGCTGGACACTCCACACGGTTTTCTACTCCAGGTATGTCATTCTCATCTGTTTCGTCGTCGTCATGTATGCCTCTGAGGATGCGGAAATACGTCCGTTGTTCTAGCGGGATCCCTTGGGCCCTCTGATCATCTAGCTTGCTGCGGATCAAACGGCGAACCTTATCAGACTCTGCCTGACGTGCCGCCTTCAGCCTCTCCTTTCTCTGGGCCCTTTGTTTCACTACTTCAGTGTCTTCTGGTCCATCTCCGCTGAAAGTACGCTCTGCTTTCATTCTACATTCATGTGCCTTGGCTGCCTCGGCCATTCTGCGCATCTACAGCTTTAATCCATTCTTTGCTCCGTCCCTGTGGGGCATGATGCGGCGCGTGATTCTTGTGCTTATTCGACTGACCACCAGCACTGCGGCCTGTGCGTCCTCCTTTATCCTTTGGAGGCATTGTCAGCTGTGTATGGTATGAGCCGTCCTTGCACACGACACTGCATTCTCCTCTATCACAATTCAGCCGTCTAGGCTTTCCACGAGTGCGTATACTGTGCAATCCTTTCGATAGTAGTACAAGCGATTGGGAATTGATAAGGTATCGTAATGTGCCAGGTTGTTTTATAGCTGCCATTTTCCTAATCCTGCACTGACAATTTTGTTTGTTGACTGGGTCGTACACGTTTCTTTCTGCGTACATCTCTTGGCAGAAATTTTCGCATTTGTCCAGGCCACGGTTTGCCCCTCGCTCACAGACTCCCTTCTCGGGTGTTTCACTCAAGCCTCTACTTGGGGGTCTGTGTGCCGCCGTTGCGCCCTGCGCTTGCACTTTAGCGGATCCAGGAAAGTGCGTTCGGACACGGAGCAGGCCTCGGTCACTTTAAACCTGGATGTGGGAGGTACTTATTATGCATATAGAGTCACAATGTGACGCAATGGTGCATATTACACGGTACTGTGTTCACTTGCCTATGCGACTGACGTCAAATTATGAACTGAAACAATCGACGAGCACCCAATGTGGATTCAGGATATACGCTTAATGGGATGTAATGACAACACGAGTCTTGTCGTGACCTCTAGTGATGGTGACCACAAGGTCACGTAGAGACCTCGAAGGCACTGCATCTGTGTCGCAGGGTCGGACGAACCGAGACACCACACAGAAAAAGAGAGACCGAACAGAAGTGAAAGAAGACAATGGATCTCCACACTACACCAAGGATCATCCCACATATGCTTCTGAACCCACATTTGATGATCTTGACAAGACACGGGCTTGGCGTCAGAGACGTCGACGACAAATTGCTGACCCCATTATCGATGAGGCGCAGGCGACTCTACGGACCATTGAAACTGGCGATTACCAGGAGGACCGAAGAAACGCGAAGAAACTGCGGGAACTTCGCCACAAAATCAAAATGATTCCATTCTTGGCTACAGGGAGAATGGGGAGACCAAACATAGGCTACGAGCGTCCTAAAGAAGAAGTTGAACTCATGGAAGCGTTGCATAAGAAAGCATCTGAGCTGCATGCACGGGCCCAGACCGCCAAAGCCGACAGTGAAGGCACCAAGATACAGAAACGAGCCGATGAGCCGCCAGACTTTTTGAATCGTCTTGAGACTTCCGATCGCATGCATTGTGCTCGCGGTACAGGTGAATTGGCAAGTCAGATCCTTCAGTTGTACACGGCGTTCATCAAAAAGAAACAGCCAACGGTGAATGCGGTCATGGCAGCCGAGTGGCAGCAAGTTATGTCGTGGGCACAGACCGACGGGTTAGAGAGTTTTCAGGTCCACACATTGGAGCAATCCAAGAGCAACGTTCTTGCTCACGACCATCGTCCCCGTACTTCACAGTGGCAAGACTTGACCGGGATACCCGTCAATTCAGTGAAAAGCAACGTGGCTGACAAGAGCGCCTCTAGCGTGGAAGAATGCTCACTATACAGCTTAGCAATGCCTAGGAATATGCGGCCGCTGGCTGCAGCATCGCAAAGAGGCAATATAGTTGCAGTGTCTGCATCTGGGCGGATGGTTGCCACCATTGGTGTCAGTAATTCAATGGTCAAACCGGTGCCTTTGCATTCGATGTACACCAGGATCGTCGTGTACGAGTTAACCACTCCCTTGGTACGCTGTCTGCATGGTTCTGAAGGTCATCCAAAGTTTGCATCTGAGGAGAATGCTGCGGCTCTGAGAGTGATTCAGATAGCGATCAACCCCAATGTTCAGGCTCATATGACCGTTAGCGACGATCGTGCAGACGCAGTAGATCTGCTAGGACTGCGGCACAGAAATGATGAAGAGTTTGCAGGCAATATTTCATTTGAACGGACAGAAAGTGTACTTGCAGAAGCACAGTCCTTCCCGGGACTGCTGTCGAATGACATGTACGCGCGAATGAACCATTCCCTTGTTTGGCTCTCCGACAGCCTCCTCGCTAGTCTGGATGGTCAAGGATGCGTGTCAGTTCACTATTTTAATCATGGTCAAGTTCTCACACAAACGTACCCACTGCAAGCGACAGCAATCGGTGCCGATGGTGACAAGCTCATTTTTGGCGACAAGAACGGGAATGTACGTATGCTCACGAATGTAGTGGACTATGAGAATCAGAACCTGAAAGCGTCCGTGGACGTCCAGGAAATCCTTAATGCCAGATCAGTGTTTTGCCTCGCTGGAGCGAGAAGCTCGTTGATAAACACTGTCGAGGAGTACGTCGAATGGCAGGGTCGCGACTGGAGCATTAGCGCATTGTGCAAACAGGGGAGCACGATATCTGTAGGAACCAGCAATGGTGTATTCTTAGTGGCGGATGTGGACGCATCGACCGGAGATGTGCCATCAGTTCAGTGTGTATTGCCCGTCGCCGACGGTCAGAGTGTAAGCTCGGTGGCTACGATTGGAGAGTGTTGCGCGGTTTATGCACAAGGGCCTAATGTACTTGTAGTAGAAAAAGACGCAAGAAATGAGAAATGGTCAAGTCGTCACCTGTTCAAGACTGCCTTTGGCAGGGTGCGCACCGTTGTCAGATCTGGTTGTTGCCGTGTTGGCATACACGGGACCGGAATGTCCACTCTGCACATCGTAGATGTTGGAAAGGAATCTTGCTCAACCTGTATGTCGTCCGGGGCTGAAGGGTCGTCCTCCCTGTGGCAACTCAGCCAACCAGCTGACTGTATTGAAGCCATAGCAAATGCAGGAGGAGCATTCAACCTCGTTGTATTACGCTCTTCAGTCACCACTCTTCCTTACGGAACCGGGCTCCATCACCAGTCTCGTCAGGGGCATTTCTTTGCCATCGCATCTGATAAACGGTGCGACGAGGATATGTTTGCGTTTGCATGCATTGTCCGCAGCAGTGTTCAATTCCGCCATCAAATCTTAGGACCAGCCAAAGTATTCTGGCCTGCTGAGCTCTCTCGCAAAGTCTTGAACAAACTCTTGCTGTGCTCAATGTGCTGTACTGCTGCGGAAGAACGAGAAGCTGTCAGTATTGGTGTGCAAGCGCTCCGGCATCTGGTGGCGGCTCGAGCCGGTGAGCTGTTGGGAGACTGCCCAGCCGGCGCCCCTCATCGTCATATCCTAGAGCAAATAGCTGCTCTTTCAAAGACAGCCGACGATATGGTCGAAGCCAAAGGCATGACCATGCCACACTGCTGGGTCTGCCGACAGAGACTGCAATATTTTACTGTGAAATACGGTGCCCGAAGCTGCGGCCGGGCAATGAAGTACGGAGATGGTGAAGAGGGCCACACCAGGACCGTACAAATGAGCGGACCGGTGTGGCTGTGCGGCAAGGGTCACCGAACATACGCGTGCGCATCTACTCTTCTGCCGATCCCTGTCACCGCTGCCATCCAAAAGTGCAAACTATGCGGCCTCACTCGAATGGAACGCAAACCTCGTGAAATTCAAAAGCTCTGCGCAGCTCATGGGGATGAGAACACCACTCACACCCCAATGACCCGATCCTGCCATTTTTGTGGGATGGTCAGCTAAAGCTTACCGCACTCTTCGGCGCAGACTATCTGCCCTGTGAACAATGTTCTCGATAGATTCAATTGATACCGGCACACCCCCTCTCCCCGTTAATCTTTGTTCTTTGCCACCGAAGAATGTCCACCGAATATGCCTTCTTTTAGTTCCTATCAACAGCCTGAAAACCTCGTGTTTTTCCCGTTGTTTTCCAGCTCAGCCCCAACAAACTCCCCGCCCTACCGTTCCCACCAGCGGCGTCGTCTTCTGCATGTGTGCGGAAATCCGTGACCTCACGGACATACACAGAAGTCGCTTACACACGCACACACACACACACACACAGATGTCGCACCAACGCAACGGGGTGATGCGTGCGTAAGTCATCCGGAGCAGGTTACTCCGGAAATAGCCTTGGGCACCCACTCCTCCGCCCAAGTTGCGCCCACCCACCTCCCGATATCCTTTGCAAAATTTGCAACTCCCTCCCCACCGCTCGCTCTCTCCTCTCCACCCCTCTCTCCCCTTGCCATTTTTTGTTTCCCTCGTCTCGTCCTATCCGAGCTATTTTTGTAATGCTCATCGATGGGACCGGATGAATTTGGGGCGGTGGTATTCCACCATTAGTTGCCGTCATCAGCGGTACTTAATGTATTCATCTTTTTGTCCCCGCTTTGGGAAACCCACAAGGCTGTTAACCGTTCCCGCTTCTTCGGCCGCCTCACCACGTCCCGGACCGCCGATGGGCAATCGCTGCAGAGGGGGTGGGTGGTGGTGCTGGGTTGAAATGGTTAACCTCACCCCCCCCTCTCCCGCGATCTCTCGTCCTCGCCCCCTTTGCCTCCGTTTACTCTCCCTCCTTTCCGTCCACCTCCCTTCCCAAAGTAAAGAAAACTTTAACATTTTTTTTTCTTTCGCTCCCAGTGGCACCCGTCGGGCTGGCGGGCTGCTGTGGTGATTTTCCTGTTGCTTGTATCCGGGTCGAGGCGCACACCGAAAGGGATCAAAAAAAGGGCGATGACGGGAGGTGTCCGAGGTGACAAGGGACCCCCCCCCCCCCCCCCCCTGTCCCCCCCT
>PDIP01000028.1:94527-107186 GCA_002811645.1 Corallochytrium limacisporum
CCGAGGTGACAAGGGAGCACCACCCCCCCCCCCCCTGTCCCCCACTCCCCTCCCCCTTCCCTCTTCCTTTCCCTTTTTTTTTTCAGCACGATTACAAACACACGCACACACACACACACACAACAGCGAAACCACGGCGCTTTGAACAATCTCCCGTCCCATCCCTTCCCGACCCCCCCTCCCTTCCGAGGGGTGTGTTTCGTAGGTGGGCTGGGTTGGGTGTGCCAGGCACCACAGTGTGATTTTGTTGGGGTCCCTTTGTTTTTTTTTTCTTCCAACAAAACTTGTAGGGTCAGTGGAAACCGAAGAAGGAAAACTGGAAAAAAACGTGAAGAGAACCTCATAAAATATTAGATAAAAAAAAAGGAAAGGAGAAAGACAGATAAAGAAGGACCCGAAGGGGGCTGTGTTCGTCCGAGAAGGAAAAAAAACACGAGGGAACACAAGGTCAGAGAGTAATTTTGAGTGATGTCAAGCAGAAATATATGATTAGTATGAATGATTGCCAGTCAGAATATTAGCAGTAGGTACCGATCAGGGGGAAACATCTGAGGACCCGCTGGTGGTGGCACATTCCCTCTTTCCCCAAAAATAGAGAAGTAAGAGCCGGATATAGGTAGTAGCGGTACAGACTCCTCGGGTTGGAGTCTGGTGTTATAGTGAGAGATGGGACAAATTTTTTTGGGCTATGCTCTTGTCCTGAAGCGCTCTGTTCCAGTGCGCTACCCACAAGAAAAGGGCGAGGAAAGGAACCGCTCCGCTTCCGCAGCAGTCAACTTTCTTCAAACAGAAAACGGGAGGTCTTGTGTCCCGAAGGGCAGATGGACACATCTCGGACAGCCACATCTTCCTCTTTGTGACAGAAAATGGTACTGATTGTATGGCCGTAGATCGGTGGTCCTGGCCTAGGACTGCAAAAGTGAATTTAGCCGATCCCAACTATGCGTCCTTTCAATCACCCTAAGCGCGATCGGTCGTTTGGTGGGCAGCGGCCGGTTTGACGTTGTGAAATGCGGGCGGTTTCGTTCACAGCACGCGTCGGTCATTGTCACTCATACAAGTGTCACTTTGTGAAGATACATTGTGAGCGCACCATATACTCATAGTATGAAAGTTCCGAGTTAAACCTGCCGAACAGAGAGTAAAAGATGATTACGTGGGTTTACACATAAGAGGTATTCAAGAATCCTAAACACTTATGTAGTCCTACACGTTGCTTTATTCTCGAGCAGATTAGTGTCTTGCTTGCCGAGACTTGTTTCGGGTTTGGACTACAAGGCCTAGGAGGACTGTTTGTAGTCAGCGGAAGAAAATACACATACAGCACAGGAAAGCAATAGATAGCGACTAAGGATGGCGTCGTCGTCAGTCGCCCAACGTGGATCAATGCGTCGGTCAAGTTCAGTGCCTGAGCGTACAGAATTGGATCAATTGATAGCATTTGAAAAATATGTAGAGCAACCAAAGGAAATGCGGGGTTCGCTTGATCAAGCTGAAGCTAGGGGGAAAATTCCTGCCCCTCGTTCACAGGGGTCCGACGGGGGTGTCAATGACTGTGGAGAAGGGCCTTCCAATCTCTTTGATAGCCAGGAGAAGTCAACTAGCCGTAGAAGAGTGCAGACAAAGGATGACCTCAGAGAGTTTGTAGACCTTTTGAAGCTGCCTAAACCTTTTAATGAAATGCGGCGAAAGAAAATTGCAGAAAATCGCCGAGACCTGGCCCTGCAAATGGAGGAGTCCGGCACCGGTCCACTCATTTCTGTTGGAAATTTTGTCGCCAGCGTGTTTAACAATGGCCTTGACTTGGTCGCTGGGACTGCACGTGTCAGCCTGCAAGCCCTTGACACTGTTACAGATTATCTACCCGGTCTGCGAAACACAAAGAAATCCATGGTTCAGTTCGTAGCAATTGCCCATGAAACCTATGTCTTGCCAACTACAGAGGTGGCAGCCGAGGTCGCAGAGCACTACATCGACAAAGTCATGCATTGGAGCGTACCATCGCTGAAGAAAAGAGCGCTTCAGCGTATCCTTGACACTGCACCATCCTACGAAGAGTGGAAGGATGCCGCAGAGCAGCTGGATCGTTTGGAAGGTAATGATAAGTGGAAGACGAGCCTGGACGGTGCTCATTTCGATGCAGGACTCATTGCGACTCGTCTGCAGGAGCTTCGGGAAGCTCGCTTACAGGGTGATGTTAAGCGCATGATGCACCTGCTGCGGTGTGGTTTGTTCCGCAATCTTGGAGGTATGCTGAATCCGGAACTACATGAACGCTGCCGTATTGGAACCAAAAAAGTGATCGAAGACTACATCGACGAAGTTGTGCTGCAGCTGGATATGATCGCAAATTGTGACGAATCTGCTTTCACAAACCAGGAGCTCATTGACTTCTTCTACTACACACGACAATCATTCGGACGGACCGCCTTCTGCTTGTCCGGTGGTGGTGGATGGGGCACATTCCACTTTGGCCATCTCACTGGCCTAGTGGAATTGGGCATTGTGCCTCGAGTGCTGTCTGGTTCTTCGGTCGGTAGTCTGGTGGCTGCCATTTTCTGTTGCAAGACTGACTATGAGCTACTTGAATATGGAGATCCTGACCCTGAGCAATGGATCTTCCTCGAAAGTGCCAACTCTAACCCTCTGATGGATCTCACTTGGAGATTCCTCAAGACCGGCTATATCTTTGACCACCAACGGCTTCAAGAGGGTATGAGATCCCATCTCGGCGATATTACTTTCCAAGAGGCGTACAATCGCACTCGCCGCATTCTGAACATTTCCATCAACTCCACAAAGGAATTCGAGTCTCCTCGACTCCTGAATCACTTGACTGCACCAGATGTTTTGGTCTGGTCGGCTGTCGCGGCATCGTGTGCCATTCCTTATGCATTTGCTCCCATCGATCTCATGGCCAAAACCAAGAGTGGAGAGGTCGTGCCATGGAGTATGGATAAGGGGAACACATGGTCCGACGGCAGTTTCCAAGCCGATCTACCCATGAATCGCATGGCAGAGTTGTTCAACGTCAATCACTTTATTGTCTTCCAGATTAACCCGCATGTAATCCCAGTCCTCAAGTTTGCTCGGATGTTTGATAGTCTGTTCCCGAATGTGCTGTCTTTGATTTCTGCGGAGTATCGCCATCGGTTTAGTCAACTGTACAATTTGGGCGTCTTCCCCAAGTTTATCAAGTTGTACCATGATCTCTTGGACCAAAAGTACGATGGAGACATTACCATCATGCCAGATGTAGGACCCGGAGACTATAGTTGGGCTGGACGAAATCCATCGGACTGGTGGATGAAGACTGCTGGAAGTCGTGGTAGGCGCAGCATGTACTCGAAGGCATCGGTAATGAAGACCCATTTGGCCATCGAGCTGGCCCTCGATGAGAATCTGTACCATGTGCGTCTGCGCGAATTGAACCGTCTGGCTGGAAAGTCTAGTTCAAGCTCATAACTTTCCACGAGGTAGTGCGCCGGCTGTTTCCTTGCATAGTAGAAATAATAACCATACTCGGATTTACCGTGTTCTGGATAGTTCTCTTTGGTACGGTGATGCTGGACAAGAGTTCGTCTCAACGGGTCATCCTAGCCCCCCCCCCCCGGTGGGCCCCCTTTCTTCTCTTTGGGTGCAAACGCTCCGTATACAAATATGAAGCCCTGGCGTGGGCACAGGGAGTGGGATTCCCTTTTGGTTCTTTGAGGCGCATTCCAAAATACATAAATATGCTATCCGTATGAATGAATACATGGAAAATATATGATATGTGTATGTTAATATCTCATTTTTAAAATTATAAATTATCCGGATACAAATAAATATAGTTTCCCTCAGAGCTGGAAAGGGACGGACCGCATGTCGATCAGCTGTGGGCCTCTGGGTGCTAGTTGTGTTCTAGCTCAGTTGCTGCGCCAACAAACAACTACATTGCCACCCCCTTTCCCATCTTTTCACACCCACTGACTGCGCCCCGCAGCAGTCAATGCAGAGCGGAGAGTCTCACCACCCTTCCCTGTCCCCCAAAAGACCAAAAGAGAGCAGGGAATATATGCACTTCGTGTCGTCCCGGTGGAAACAAACAAGTCACAACACACGTTAAGAGTTACCAGCCCCTGCAGTCCCCTGAAGCGAAGGGTTATCTAGCCCGAGATGCACAATGTGAGGAAAGCGGCCCAAACTCGTGTGCCTTAGCTCGCAAAGCAGATTTACATGCCTAGAGCGGCGAAAGCACTAGAGAGTACCGAAACTGGTGCCCTTTTTGCAGGGAATAAATATTGTTCCGCGTGAAGGATATACCGATAGAACGATTGAGATTATGGCGGTCTTATCGTCTATCTTACTATTTGAAGTAGCTACAACGTTATTACAAGAGCCCAAAGCTGGGCTGAGCATGAACGGTCACTAGCTTCACGTAAACATATCCGCAAGGTCACCATGAACACTCTCATTAGGACAGCGCAAACTGGCCTCGGGGCCGTCAGCAGCGTAGTAAACGCTACAGCACCACATGTCAGTAAGTTTGCTTCCAACTACATTAAGGAGGCAGCACCTCCCATGCCCAAGGACATGCCTGCCATCACACGGGGATTCACAGATCTAGTGAAGAGCGCACAGCGTATGGAGTTCATGAACGCCACCGTTGGCGAGGTTGCTCTGTCCGGCGCTGTTTTGTTCGAGGTCTTCGGTTGGTTCATGGTTGGGGAAATCATCGGCCGCCGACACTTCATCGGATACAAGGGTCTCGAGGGCGCTGACGGTCACCACTAAATGTTCTACGGGTATGGAATCCAGAAACGCGAAAATAGAGAAAATTACATAGATGAAACATGAATGCTGTAGTCATACTTTATGGTCAACTTCGGAATAGGAAATTGTCAACTTTCACATTCTGTCCAAGGCACCCTGCCGTATCAGGTGTTCCACGTCTGAGAAGCGCACCAAGTGCCTGGAGCCTTTGTGTAAGTGGAGGACACCATTCGCTGTCTGCACGTCCCCTATATCTTCATTGACCACAACTTCCACAAAGATTGATGTGGGCGGCGCCAACCCCTGTTCATACCAAAACCATCTCGGCAACATCTCCGTTCTGTTAGTAACTGATTGTTCAGACTGGTCCTTGCAGGGCAAAATGGCTCTATACATACCTTTGTCAGATCTAAATCGATGCTCTCCACACGCATGCTAATCGTCTGCGAATAGTCACCAATGAGCTGAGAGTATCTCTGGAAAAAGGATAATTCCTCTTCGCTCAAACATTTTGTTTGTTCCTGAGTGAGGCTGCCCTGGTTCCAGAATAGAGCTTCCAATCGACTCATGCGTTCCTTCAAATACGTGATGCCACAGCGAACATTGTGATTGACTGCTGCAATCTCTGCCGACAGAATTGCCTCCTCATGAGCTTTGTTTGGCACCCGCCTGTTGACAAGATAAAATAGAGGATGTACAGTGGTTAGATGAAAGCTCTATCTTTCCCATTTAACATGGTAGAAATACACATAAACATATTCCTCCAGTGTACTTACCTTATACAACTGTCAGAAAGCTCGTTGATCTCACACATACAGCCACGCAATCCATTTTCCTGGACAATAAGGGGAATTGAATGAAATAAGCAATGTCTGTTAGTCAAAATGCTGGGTCCAGAAATATTTATCCAATAATGTTCAGGTTCTATACCTACGTCGTACGGAGGAAGCGTGTTGGGGCTCCTCAACTCTCGCACCAGTCCAATTCCAGATTTGCAGTAAATTCCTACCATTGTGTGTGTCCTACAAACTTGTTTTCTTATCTTCTGGTCCGCATCTATGCGAAGAAATCCCTTCTTCCTTTCGCAGACGTATTGTTGATGCCTATCGGGGTGCTTGTTTCGGGGAACACTGTGATACGCTCGTGGAAAGAGGTGCTCACACGCTGATCACGACCCCTTTTATAGAGATCTCACAAATTTCTTCAACGGCTGCCAGTTCGAGCCAGTCCTAACCTGATTTTCAGATTCTGCTGGAGAGGATGGAATGTGGGACGACTGTTGGTTGCCTGGCATGGTATTCACTGCAGCTGTAGTTTCCCTTTTGGTGTGCTCTTGTCAGAAGACTGCAGGAAGAGGGGCCCTAGGGGAGTTTCGGACACCAAACATTTCGCGCGCATTTCCGCCCTCCCCTCCCCCCCCCCCCCCCCCTGGGGGGGGGGGCCGACAGGTGGACCAAGCCACAGAGGAAATCTGGTCCGACAAAAGTAAAGCTAATGAGGAAGAAAAAGTTGAGCCAAGAGGCATGCGCTCTTCCCTGGCTTCCTCGCACACCAGCGGTGCCAGGGAACCTCGTAGGCCTACCAAGTGTCAAATCGTTGACAAATCGTTTGCAACAGGACGGTTTGTTGGTGGTGGTGGAAGCGTCGGTGAAAAGGAACGGTGGGCGACATCGCTTTCACTGCTATGCTACGCGAGGTGAGGCACGTTGGCGCAAGAAATCGGGCGGAGTAAATCGGCCCCCCTCCCCTCCGGGAAAAACCCGCCACCTGGTCCCGTTCGCAGACTGTCTTGGTTTGCAAAGATGACAAGCATTTTGATGGTATTTTGCTGTTTGAGTAAGGAAACACTGACTACGGAAGGGACAGTCTGAATGTGTGAGTTCATTGGTATAATGGTGTGTTTGCAGAATGGTGTGATATGGATGCGCTCAGGAGCGCACTAAGCACGCTTCACGACGAGGTTTACGAGAGCAGCGTAACAGCAGGTGGGCAGATTGAGGAGAGACACGATGTGCCGACTCCATTGGAGTTCTTGAGAGATTTTGTGAAGCCTAATCGGCCATTGATCGTTCGCGGCTATGCGAACAGTGCAGAATGGAGAGCGTTCCGCAAATGGCGGGATTCGGAGTATCTCATTACCCAATCAGAGGGCCAAAAGGTAACAGTCAGTGTCACACCAAACGGTCTTGCAGATGCCATAACGGAGTACAACGGAAAGAAATACTTTGTTTTACCCGAAGAGCGACAAATGACAGTGGAAGAGCTACTTCGGTGCCTGCGAGGGTTGCGGAAAACTGAGAAGTCAGAAGAGATTTGGTATGCGCAAGGTCAGAATGATTGCTTCCGAAATGAGTTTAGTTTCCTAGCTGATGATATCCCCATGGACATCAGAGTGATGACAAGCGCTCTGAATAGGCAGCCTGATAATGTAAATATCTGGATTGGTACTGAAAAATCGTACACATCCATGCACAGGGACTTTTTTGAGAACTGGTACGTTGTCTTGACGGGATCCAAGACGTTTAGGCTTTGCAATCCAAGCGAAGCTGCACGACTTTCTTACAATCGCTACCCGACAAGACAATGGAAGCGGGATCCTTTGTCGCAAAAATGGAAACTAGAAGAGCTGCAAGATGTGAAGGAAACGCCATGGATTGACGAGACAACTGTTGACCGCCAGCATTCAGCTGTCGTCACCTTGGGTCCCGGTGATGCACTGTACCTGCCTTCGATGTGGTACCATAACGTGGCCCAGAATGCAATTGATGACGACTTTGTCATTGCGGTCAACTACTGGTATGACATGGACTTTGACGCTCTATACCACTACCGAAAGTTCATCAACGACATTGCGGAAGCATGCAAACAGCAAGACATAGAAGGGTGAATTTTTGTATACCTGCACAAGGATCTCCCAAAACTTCCCATCCCTCATTGGAGGGAACCCCCCCTGAAAAACACACACAAATATTCTTACACACAAATTTTTGAAAATTTTCCCCATTCTAAGAAAATTTCGTTAGTCTGGTGTACTCCGAAAATTGTTCCCGGTCCGTAATTTCCCTCTAGTACCAAATATACCAGGTGTGCGTTTCTCATCCACTCCAATACTGGACTCACCAGGGTTCCAGTGTCCAGGCCATTCAGTATTGAAGGAGATTCTAGCGCTGCGGGTGCCCGTAGGCCGGCCCGGTACTGAACCACCTAAGACCCATACCGTCTTCAGAGGCCCTATAGCCAAACTGAAAAGGCAATTGTAACCCGAGCTGCACTAGCACATCTGCCACAGGTCTGTCTGTGTCAAACGGTTTGAATGTAAGAAACATGGATAGCGTGCAATAGTGAACTAAAAGATGTACAATTGTGGATGAACTATAGGTCTGGGCGGTACCGACCAGGTACAAGATCTTTCGCAGCAGGTATTCATTCACTTTGAAGATTTTTCCTCATGAACATCGTTTTCATCACGGTTTCAAATCATAAACAATATCAAAATGGTGAAGAAGGAGCGTAAGGGAAAGTCCTCTCTGGACGAGGTTGTGACTCGCGAGCTCACTATGAACCTGCACAAGCGTATCCACGGCGTCGGTTTCAAGAAGCGCGCTCCCCGGGCCATTAAGGAGATCCGCGCTTTCGTCGAGAAGCACATGGGTACCAAGGACGTGCGTGTTTCCACTAGCGTGAACGAGGCTGTCTGGAGCCAGGGTGTGCGCAATCCCCCTCACCGCCTGCGTCTGCGTCTCCACCGCAAGCGCAACGAGGACGAAGATGCCACCGAGAAGCTGTACACTCTTGTTGAGTACATCCCCATCAAGGACTGGAAGCAGCTGCGTGGTGCTGAGAACCAGGGCCGTCAGTGCGTCACTGTCGATGATGCTGAGTAAGTGTTTTACCTTTCACGTATCATATAATTGTTTTGTAGCACGGAAAGTCTCGGGTAAGATTCGGGGTTGGCCAACAACTCTCCCGAGCAAATCGGTCATGAAAGCATAATTCTTTTGTTCTAACATAACGTAGCAAATTTGTCAGTGAGCACTGTCTCGCTGCTCAAACCGATCCATAACATAAGCACACAGCATACGACATGTTTTTCCGTGATGTCATGTCTAAATAGTACTGGAGTGCGAAAGCATGATTGCATGCCCGCACCTCCAACATCCACATCACATCTTATGAACTCACACTTCGTGCGGCTTGCCTGAGCGCGTCGTCTGTTGGATGGGTCCATATTTCTTTCACATAGGATAATATAAATCATCTCTTTTTGCTTAAGATTGGCTTGGGTTATGGTTCTCTTGGGGCATTGGGAACACGCTGGTGAACTGCATTCTCAGCGGCCTGATCTTTCGACACTCTTTGCTTGAGCATGTGCTTCATAGCCTGGATGTAGGTCAGGCCATCAATGGTCTCATTGACATCAAGAGCTCGGATGGATGCAGCCGTCATGAAGGCCAGCATCGGACATTTCGTCAGAAAGCGACCACTGAAGGTTGCTCTAAGTGCAGTTTCTAGAATACTCCAAAGTCGGTGACATTCTTTGCTCCATGGATCTTGTTTCATATGGATCAGGACGTCAATTACAGGGGGCATGAAGTACTCGTTGTGTATCAAGCCTTTCCTGATCAACTCATTAACACCTCGACGCAAGATTTCATATCGGTGAAAACCATTGGGGTGATCTATGTGACATTCAAGGTCTACCCGATCCAAAAAGGCTGTATCAATACTCCTTAGGAGATTGGATGTACACAGTATACTGATGCGCGGATCGCTCGCAAGCCCATCAATTCTGGTCAATAATGCATTCACAGCCCTCAGAGAGTCTGCAGGATCCCCTTTCCCATTTTCTCTCTGCATACTGATGCTTTCAATTTCATCAATGATGACCACAACACTGGTATTATGGTCGACAGCAAGCTGCTTGATTTGGGCAAACAGACGTCCGACGGATTTGCCAGACTCGCTGAACCATTTAGAGTACAGATTCTGGGTATTGACTGTCACTAACATGCATGGACTACCACTGATGATTGCCATTTTTTGGGCGATGGCTTGGCACAAGGAAGTCTTACCGCCCCCTGGAGGGCCATGAAGGAGGGCAATTCTGTTCCAATTTATGCAATTCTGATCAATCTTCGCAGCGCTGAACAAACGAGACGTCTGTAAGAATTGAAGCAACTTGTCCTTGGTTGACAGTGGGATGGCAAGTGAGTTATGAACTCCATCATACTGAATGTGAGGTAACAACTGGACCTGGCCCAATGATCCCTCTTGCTCCTGGGCAGTAGGATCACCAGCAAGATCTGTATAGTAGCCATCAGACAGGGAATATACATGCACGGCTGTGCGTGGGTTTTCCGTGAACGATTGGACTTGGGTGCGGAAGTAAATATCAATGTGCTTGATCAAAGAAATCAGTCCAGCAATAGGTTCTGCTATTGCAAGATGTCGTACTGCTACCTTCTGAAAATCAATTCTAAAGTGAGATTGCGCCCCTTTCATTGCGCCATCCAAGTGGAGATGGAGAACATTCAACGAACCCATCATGAATTCGAATCTCTCTGTACAAAATGAGTTGACGAAAGCCAAGATTGGACCGCTTGCCACAACTTCCTTGTGCCTGTCATTGATGCAACATACTTCGATCTGTTGTATCATAATACCAAGGCTACCCGATCCCCTAGGTGAATCATTCTCTAACTTGCGTTTGTTAGTTCCCATGCTGATCGCCAAGGGGTCGACATCCGCAGACTTGATTTGTATGGCTATGTAGCTGATTGCTCCGATCACTGAACGCACGACCTTAAGGAAGCACAATTCATATACACGGATCAGTCTTTGTAATGTTGGCAGACATAGCCACCCTAGATACCTTCTTTCATGATCTTTGAGACCCGTTGAGGGAGTCAGCCACCTTTGAGAGCTTTTCCCCCTGTTCCCCCTTGTCCCCACCAATACCGGCTGGGAGACCCGCCCCTGCTGAGGTGTTCGCGCCGATCGTAATTACGTCGTGTGCTCGGGTATTCGAAAGAGAGGAGGCATTGTTCAACGTTATGGTTGCAAAGTCAAATGATCAATGATGCGTTGACCTACCATGTACAAGCCACATGCCCCATGCCTCTGCGAGACTTCTCCACCGTCGACGTGAAGACCGCAACAGCACTGGCAATTCCGTATGCAGACCTTGGTTGGGTGCCTATGGTCGCCGAAGAACATGACATGGACATATTATCAGAGTTGTGGAGGAACAGACAAATGGGGCACCTCAAGTTTTCACACTGATTAATGCGGTCAACAGGGCCATCTGGAAACCACTTCCATCCAATGTAAAACACCTTTTGCCGTGGACATTGTGGCGCTATCACCGTCAATTGCGCGGAGTATGCGAATGCCACTGTGCAAATCCATCGTCTGCTCAGGAAGGACCCACCAAAAATGCAAGTCGGAAGGCAGCGTATGAACAAACAAAAACTCAGATGAACCCACAGACACCAGCACCTTGACAATCCCATTGGTGGTGCAGAGGGGTGTATGAATACAGATGGTAAAGCAGGTCAGTCCGTTTCGAGTAAGACTTGGGCCTCTTTAACAACACCGTTGACTTCATCCATGGTCATAGCGGTTAGTCCGTATCCCAGCGCAGCCAAACTCTTCTCGCCTTCCATTTCACGGACCTTGCGCACAAGCGCTCTTAGTTGCTTGCGGTGGGACTGGACTTTCTGATCCAAAACATTGTACTCGTTCTCCAATTGTTTCTTAACAAAATCTCGCGGTACTTCCGCAAAGAAATCACCGAAGTGAAACCATAGCGGGTTGTCAGCCGCTCCTTCATGGTCGCTGACTGCACGGCCGCGACGGATCTGCCCCAGGGCTTCCCGAGCGAGGTTCTTTTGGATCTCCAAGTCGATAATGGCTTGCCTATCGCCTTGGATCTCTTCAACTATAGCCTCAATTCTCTGCAGCTCATCCAGAATATTTCCAGACCTACGATCGGGGACAGAACTGTCCTCAATGCCCAGCTCCTGCAGCAGCTCAGGTAGGGTTTGCTGTTGCGAGGCGCTCATGGCGCTGCTTGCCCGGAATCCGTCCTCTCTATCACATCCAGACCCTGCATTCCTTTCTCGGGTCCGCTTGCCAAAAATTTAGAGAGCTTGTAGTTTTGAGTAATCCCAGTACTCAACTAGCTGCGAAGATGATGCCAATCGGTGAGCAACGTCGGTCGCTCGACGGCTGCTCCTTTCGGAGGCGGGCTCCAGCATAGAGCAGGTGCAGCCCTGCCTCTGTCTCCTCAATGCTCCCTCCCCCCCGGAAGGGGAGGGAAAGAGGAGGTGGCGGGGGAGGACGGGGCCATTTGCTTGACTCCTCTGAACGGAGGACGCGCGGGGGCATGGCAAGGATTTACTGCGGGGCAGGATACGAAAGCCTAGAGTACGACTTCCGATTGCTCGGCACTGTGGAACTCCACCCTTTGGAAAATATGCTGTGATACTATTTATGATCAACTCAAGGAAGATATGAAAATATCACTAATTACGTGACTCATGACGAGCAATTTTATGAAAAAGGACCGTGATCGCACTGTTGGAACCTATGGAGCTGCATTACACAGAATGGAATGAGCCCTACAATTAGGTGCATTGAGACTTAAGGTAATTTGGCCATAATGACAGGCAAAGGTAGTCGTGGGCGTGGTCGCGGCAGCGCCATGGCTGTCCGTGGCAAGGGGGCCGTAACGTCGCGCGGCCGTGGAGGCAGTAAAGGCAAGATGAGCCGCGGCGGTGGCAAAGTCGGTGCTGGTGCTAAGAGCTTGGGGAAGAAGAATCTGCAGCCTGTGGATGATGAAGACGATGTAGAGGAGGAAGAAGAAGACGAAGAGGAGGAGGAAGAAGAGGAAGAAGAAGAGG
>PDIP01000028.1:107222-148491 GCA_002811645.1 Corallochytrium limacisporum
AAGACGAAGAGGAGGAGGAAGAGGAGGAAGAAGAAGATGAAGAAGAAGACGATGATGATGAAGAGGAAGAGGAAGAAGACGACGACGACGAAGAAGAAGACGAAGAAGAAGAAGAGTCCGTGGATGTCACCACTGGTGGCAAACGTAAGGGTGGTAGTGCATCAGCCCCAGGAAAACGGATCAAGGGCACAATATCTGGAAAAGGGGCGTTCACTGGCAAAGGTGGAAAAGGAGGCAAAGGGGGCAAAGTTGGCAAAGGAGTGGTCGGTAAGGGCAAGTACAATTTCACTGGCACCGATGGAGAGACTGAAGCCTCGGACACGGGCAAGGACTCCGAGGAAGAAGAAGAAGATGAAGACGAAGAGGATGAGGATGAGGAAGAAAATCTTGACGAAGATGTCGACATCTTGGGTGATGACCCTGCACCGCATGGAGGTGCCAACATTGAACGTTTTCAGAACCAAGCACCCGTTGCCAAACTCAGTGGTAAGGGTGCAGTAATGGCCCTTGAACAGAAGAAGAAGGCTGCCGCAGCGGCCAAGCGCAAGGCCGAGGCTAAGCGCCGAGAGGAGGCACGGAAGAAAGAACTGGAAATCATCGCACAGATTGAGAGTGAGGCTCAGAAAAGGAAGGCAGCCAAGGCCAAGAAGGCTGCAGAAGAGAAGGCATTGAAGGAGAAGAAAGCGAAACAAAAGAAAGAGGCAAGCGCCAAAGCCAAATCAGCAAAAGAGAAGGCTAAGGCAGCCAAGACAAAGTCAAAGGTCAAGAATAAGGGCAAGGCCGCTGGCGACGGGGCAGACAGCTCAGACCCCGTGGCTGCTGCCGCCGCTCTGATTGCTGAGAAATTGCTCTCGGAGCAGACTTCCACCAAGGCTGACAAGGAAAGCAAATCGTCCGCGCCGGATATGGACATCGCACCAACGGCAAAACCTCTACCGGCCCCAACCTGGAATCCTCTGAGCCACCTCGCGTCCCTTGGTAGTTCAAAGACCACCTCTGTCAAGGTGGGGATGGGAATGACGTTACAACGAAGTGGTTCGATGTCGACCAAGACCTCACCCTTTGGCAAGGACATGGATCAGGCCACCCGCGAGGCTGAACAACTTGCCACTCGCGAACTGCTCAATCGCCGTGCGCTCCGGGAGTTGATGAACCAGATCGTTCCGGATAAGCGCGTGGAACACGAGGTGGAAGGCTACCTTCTACAGATGGCTGACGACTTCGTTGAGCGTGTGACCGCTGCTGCGTGCTCCCTTGCCCGCCATCGGGGAGCCAAGAGCCTTGGCGTGCAGGACGTTGCACTGCATCTAAAGCGCTACTGGGGTATTTCTGTGCCCGGATTTGGAGTCGACAAAGCAGACACTGCTCGCGTTCTGCCGGTGTCGGAAAGCCATGCTGCTCGAATGCTCCGCATCGGGCGTCTGCAGGCCGCCGCATCAAGCACAAAGAAGGGGGCACCTTCAACGTCAGCATGAAAAATAGATCCCAACCGGAATGAGATAATGAGGTGTGTTAAGTATATTAACAACGTAAAATTGTGTGTATGATGAGGGTATGAATGTGATCTGAACAACAGCTTACATCTGCTCACGAGAATCGACTTCTTGAAGCTTGCGGTTGGGTGAGTCCTCGAGCTCGCCCTCATCCGTACTTAGAATCTCGTTTCCGCTGGCCGGCACGGGCATGGCAGAGATCGGCTTGCCCTCCTCAGACTGAGAAATGTGCCGAGTTGGACTCGCCGGGTAGCCCTCCGCGGAGCCTCGGCCGTGAGTTGTCTTCCGCATAAGCGCCTGCAGGAGCTCCTGCTGCGCATCCACACCGAGACCGTCCAGGAAGGAGTCCAGGGCATGGCCACCGGAGCCAATTAGCTGCTTGAGTCCAACTGCAGACTCGCGCGCCACAACGTCGACCATAGCAGCGACGACGTCATCTTGGGTGCTAGTCAGCCAGGTATGGCGCGCCTTGTCGTTGTTGACGTTAGGGCAGCCAAACCGTTCCATACGGTGCAGCTCCCTGAACATTAGCTTGCGGATCTCAGCCGTCTTCAGATGCGTCGTAGTGGGTGCACCGGGTCCGGTAGCCTTGGAGATTGCCTCGGCCACAAGATCCTCTTGCAACAGACGCAGGGACATGCGCCAGTAGAAGAAGGTACGTGAGTTGCGCCAGGGCACAATACGGCGGATGGTGTTCTTCTCCAGCATGCGCTCGGGGCGATCGTGCAAGTCAGCGTACTGCACAGCAATCTGGTGATAGATCGGCTCGAGCTGCTTGATACGATCGTTAAGATCACCCTGCAACTTGTTCTTAAGCTTGCTGTCGTTCTTGACCTCATCGCTCTTCAATTTGGCGTTCAAGTCGCGCGTGACTGGGTCCAAGCGGCTGATGGCTGCGATGATATCACGACGCTTGAACTTAATCTCTACAATACCGGACGGTTCCAAAATGCCACCACGGCTGTCCTCTGCAGCATACATTTCCATCATTTCACTATTGATGAAAGGATCCACCACAACCCATGCACCACCACGAAGCTCACCGTTCGGCGGAATGTAGACAAAGATGGGCTGGTTGTAGCTGCGCAGGGCGTCCACAATGTACGAACCGTACTTCAGTACTTCATCAAACATGTCACGCTGACCACCGCTGAAACCGCGCCAGTTGGCAAAGATGAAGAGCGGCAGTTCTTCGCGATTGAAGTCCTGAAGCGCCTGTGCAGTCTTGTATGCCGAATTCGGGTACCAGACCTGGCCGGCCTCGTGCCTGAGCTCGACACGGGAATCTGGGTTGGCTGCATCGGCAGGGTGCAGGTTCTCGATGGTGCGGGTTTCAACAGCAATCACACCGACAGCGACGCCGCCGAGGCGGGCATGACCGGCGATGACAGTGTTGGCCCAGCCTTCGAGTTTCTCGACCCAGGTGCCGCGATCAAAGAATCCACCGTTGAAGTACTTGGAGTTGCCGTTCTCTTCCTCATAACCGGTCAGGAAGACGCGGGGGTCAGAGGGGCTTGCAGTGGGCACCACATCGATTGGACGGTCCACGGGGTCCCACGTACAGCTCAGTGTCGGCCGCGGACCGCCTTTCACCTTCGGCACGTTGCTCAGCCACATGAGCATTTGGCTAATACCAACAAAGTCATTGGAGACAACCAGGTTACTCACACCATTACGGTACATGATCGGCACTCCACCAATTTGTACATTGGAGCCGTAGACTTCGCGCCCCAGTACCTTGTTAAGAGCATTCGCACCAGTGAGCAGAATGCTAGAGTCCAGCACCTGCACCACACGGCTGCCAAGGCGCACCAGATAAGCACCAATGCCGACGGCATGGAATGAGACCATAGAAATGGTGAAGATCTCATCATAAGCCCTGCTGGTCTCACCAGCAATTAGACCAGATCCCTGCAGGTTTTCAACACCCATACCGTGAGATTCGCCAATGACGGCATCGATAACATAGTGCACTTCGCCCTCGGGAGTCTCCCGCTTCGTGCATTTCACAGCATTGTCCGTAGGCATCGTCATGTAGTCGTCCTCAGACAGATACAGATATTTAACACCGCTCGCGGGTTGATCGGGGTCGACCCAGCAGACACGGAAGCGCTGTTTGGCCCAGTCCGACAAACCGATGCGTGCACCACTGTTGCAGGCCAAGAACATGCGTGGAATCTTCTTGGCGCGGGCATATCGACTTGCAGCGTTGAAAACGGCGCCTTCCTCAATGCCGAACGATCCGACACGATGCGTGATGTCGTTGGCGATAACAACAACGTCACGACCTTCAGGACACTCAGGGGTGCGCATGGTCATTTCCCAAGCGATGACACCGCACGCGTCTTCCGACGTGGAGTCCGCAATATCACCAGAGCCGTTACGATGCGGCTCGCACGGATACACGTAGTCTTCGTTGGAGTAATTCGGGGGCCGTTCAGTCTTGCGGCACACAACAGAGTTCAGCGCCGTCTCGAGATGGCCTTCAGTGCGGCTGTTGGCAAAGCCGGAATCCAAAGAATGTCCACTAGCTCTTCCGTCCTCGCTGCGCGGCACCTCCCTGTTGGATCCGGGGGACAATGGGCTCGTCACAGCCTCCTTGTGGCTCTTGCTCTGCCCATCACTGTGCACAGATTGGGCACTGCCTTCCGTCTCGGTCACGTTTGCGATGCTAGCGGCAGCCACAGCCTTGTCATCAGAGCCAGCCTTCACAAACTTCAGGCGGCGCACAACCAGCGGTGTCTCAGGCATCTTGTGGCGGATGTCCGTGACCTCCTTGAGAGCCAGATGGTCACGCCAGCGGTCTTGTAGAGCAAGCTGGAACACCAGTGGGATGTCATCGACAAATGTGGTACCCCTCATCTGTGCCTCCGCCCTACGACCCTCGACAGCGTCCAGAAGCTTGTACGGAGTAGCACAGTCCTGGCCTTCCAAGGGTCCAGCAGGACTGCCAATGGTACTATACTTGGCGGTGCCAGTCTCGTAGTATGTCTCTCCGGCAGACCGGCTGGGCTCGTAAATTGGAGATTCAGAGAACTCCCGATACGTGTGCACCATCACTGCCGAAGCGTAACCCAGCTTACAGTCCACAAAAATACGCACTGGTGTCTGGATTTGATCCGGACCAGTTGTCAAGTTCAGACGCAGCTCAATTTCGCTCACCCGCAGCTTGAACAAGCGGTCTAAATGGCGCAGAGAAATAGCCTTCACATGGCTACCCAGCTGCACAGCATCAACCAGGAGATTAGGCAAGAAGTTGAGGAAGATGTGATTGTGGCAGGTCCTCGAGTAGGCAGCATCGTTAACCTTGATGTCCAGAGCGTTCATGGACACGATAATGTACCGCTCCAATTCATCCAAGAAATAGCGCAGGGAGGCGCTGGCGTCATTGGGCACAACATCCTGGTGACGCACGATCATACGCACAAACAGGCGGCGCTCTACCCACTTCTTCGGGTCCTCGCGTATGCCCTTGGCGAAGTACATATGTACCATCTCAATGGAGGGTACATGTCGAATCTCATAGTTGGTCATTCTGGCAATCTCCAGTTGGTTCACCAAACCAGGTTCAATGTGGCGATAAATGCTGTCTTCGTGGTATGCGTAGCACTCGCGGAAAGTAAAGTACTTGTTGTTCTTTTCGGCGCGGCAGACGATAAATGTGACCCGACGCACTCCATGATCGCTCAAGGTTGTCTTATTTTCGGCCAGGAGAGTGCTGAATATCTTGCCCAGTTTGTCATCGTCGTCGCTGTTCTCGAAAATCTCGCCCTTCAGCACAATGCATGCCACATTCTTAGAATCCCGTAGACCAGCAGTGCCCTTCTTCATAGGGATGTAGGTGAAAAAGCGGGGGATCAGATTATCAAACTTAGCCTTGGAATCCACACAGATCATGAAGCCTTCACGGACCCCAATGCCGTAGTCGCCCTCGTTGTTGCGACGATTGCGCAATCTGGTCAACCGAGTGCTCATTTTGTTGAAATCTTCCTCGCTCCAAGAGTTGGACCGCGACTTGCTACCAAGGGGAACAGGCATAGGCACGGCAGTTCCCGGAAGTATGTAGCGCCACTCCACAACCACCTCTCCTTCGAAGCGGCCCAGACCAACTCTTTCCAGAGTGTAGGGACGGTACGCGCGGCGTACATACACTTCAAACGCGGCGGCACGAATGTCAACATCTTCATGGAAGAGGAACCCGGTCAGAATGCTGAAAATGGAAGTCGGTGTGTCAACTAGCTGATGTAACGTCGACGCCGCATCGCCACCCATGCTGTTCAGTGCGTTCTGCAGAAGAGTGGCTACCTGGAAACGGCGTTTCTCGTAGGAAGGCAGCTGAGCAGCCAAGAAAATCTGCCGGGCGTGCAGAGACACAACCGCACAGTCACTGTCAGCCAGGTTGGCAAGATCTTGAAGGATCTTGTGGTCTTCGTCATTGACGTTCGAATACTTCTGGTCGTACAGAGCGGTCAGAATGCCATCAATGACTTTGTTCTTCGACGCCACACGGGCATGGCTGCGAATAATGTTCACCACATAGGAAAGATTCTCGCGATGTTGACTACGTAATTCAAGAATGACGTCCTCGTAAGGTTTGCTGCGATTCTTTTCATTGAAAAGATTTTCCACATCTAGGAAGCGTAGCAGAACTGCCCGAAGTGCATTCTTCATCTGGCGCATATGTCCATTGCGGTACTTCTCGCTGATCTCGATGATGGGCATGAGAGTCTCGTAGAGCTTAGTGCGGTCGTCATGATCGCGCATAACTGCAGCGGAACGCTTGATTTCGTTGGATATCTCCGCAGTCGGGAAGGTGTAGAACATTGAATCCACAGACAGGAAAGCATGATCAATGATGGTGCGTAAACGCTTCTCCAATTTGTCGGGAATGCGGCCGCTGACCGTAGAAAGAGACGTCAACACCTCGTGCAGAGGTGTCGTAGGGTTCTTGAGCGCATCAATGAAGTTGGCCAGAGCATCGTTGACGTACGCAGTGAAGAGGGGTTCAGGGAAATCATATCCGTCCATGACAGCTTCTAGGATCGTTTGAGCCTTCTCACGTATGTGATGGGGTTTCCGGCTACCTGCCAAATAAGTCATCCACTCAGGGAATCCATCCTCAAAACGACTCGGTCGCTGAACCCGAGAGGGATCGTCCAAGGTGAGATTGCCAATGATTTCTCCCGCCTGAACAACTGCACCAGGATTCTTACTTTGGCGCAGAACACCGCTTTCGGAGGCAACGAGGGGCATGTACATCTTCATGACCTCGATCTCTGCGTAGGCCTGGCCAGACTTAACGTGACCCTCATCTGGCACGAGATAACGGACAAGCTTTCCGGGGGACGGAGTGCGAAGTAGTGACGGATCGCGCTCCTTCTCAATATTCACAGTCAGGCCATTGATCATGACATTGTAGCCTTGCGCATTCTCAGACATGTACACAACGTAGTTCTTGCCACCAATGCAAGCCAGCAGACCACCGTCCTGCATGACGTCAATGTCGGCGAAGATGGCCTTGCCATTCATCAGCATAACATAGTGTCCCACCCGACAAAGTGCCACTGTGATAGGATACTTGACATTGTTCAAGACCAGCTCGAGCTCAATATTGTAGCGCAAGTAGCGACGACTGGGCACCTGACCCTTGCTAATGGCATCCACATAGGTCTGGAATCTCTCAAGAATCACCTTGTATCCGATGAAGAGAGTCGTGCAGACAATGGCCAACATGTTATTCGGTTTCTCAGCTGTGACCTTTTCCCGAATCAAACCATCAAGCCACGCTGTGTCGTATACATTCTTCTGGAACACTGGAGTGTTTATGAGCATTTGCAGGTAGTTCAAATTGTTGGGGAACTCACCAATGATCACAGTCTCCTTCAGGCATGCATCCAAAGTGTCCCGAGCTTCGTCTCTCGTCCTACCCCAAGAGAATACGTGGCCAAACTGACTGTCCGCAAATGAGTGAAGGGAGGCCGACGGACTGACGCTAAAGTAACCCCAAATGTTCGCGAAGGAGGGGAACTTGAGCATCTGTAGCTCACCATTGCCGGGTTTGAAACCAGCATCACCGTCTTCAGCGGTGATGCGGACGGCGATAACGTGTCCTTTAGGCTTGACCTTACATTCGGAGAGATTAGGAATCGGCTCAACGCTGCGTTCATCTGGGATATCGAAGGCTCTTCGCACATCCGGAATCGCATGCAATGGGATACCCATAGCAACCTGCAGCTGACAAGCTGGCAGATTAATCTTGCAAACTGCCTCTGTGCATGGATGCTCAACCTGCAAGCGAGGATTCAGCTCCAAGAAATAGTAGTGCTTGTCTTCCGGGCAGTACAGGAACTCCACAGTTCCCGCACTGACGTATCCAACCGTCTGTGCCAGCCTGACAGCATCGTCTTGCATCTTCACAAAGATCTCTGGTGGTACTGCAATAGGAGGCGCTTCCTCGATGATCTTCTGATGACGTCGCTGGACACTGCAGTCACGTCCACTGAGGGCGATAGCCGTACCAAAAGCATCTGCCAACAACTGTACCTCGATATGCCGAGCACCACTGATCAGCTTGGTGACAAAGATGGGGCTGCCAGGAATCTCTCCCTGGACTTGACGGAAGGCATGATTGAAGTGTTGGCCGTCGTCAACTCGGCGAATTCCCTTACCACCGCCACCCTCACTGGCCTTGATCATGACCGGGAAGCCAATTCGTTCAGCAGCAGCTAAACCATCCTCAGCGTTGGTGACATTGCACTCCTCGAACTCCTCCGGGAGTACCTCGATGGGCCACTCGCTGAGACGTTCATCAGACAATGTCACATGGCTACCGTTCCAAGGAATGGTTGGCACGTTCACACTCTGAGCAACAAGGGAAGCATTGATTTTGTCTCCCAAAGACCGCATGCAGTGCCCAGGAGGGCCCACAAAGGCAACCGTCCTTGACGCACCCCCATGGTTTGGTAAATCATCGGTAGAGTAGCTAGTTTCAATGTCCAGCTGGTGCTGGTTATCATCGCCCTCCTCACCAGTCGCAAATTGATCCATGTCCTCGTCATCGCTGTTCAAAGAAGACTCTTCACTGCTGTCAGGACGCACAAGGTCTTGAATGTCGATCAGTCCATCAGGAAGAGCAGGGTTCTCACTCGCGTGTCCCCAACCGGGCCAGATGGCACTGCACTTGGCTCGCTCAGCAATATCGATGAGAAGATCAACGTTTCCGTAGTTGTGGTTAGATGAACCACCATCCACGTTGTAGACTTCGTCGACCAGCTTCAGGAACTCACTGTTGCCTTCCATGTCTTCCTTGCTGGCGATACCCACAATCTCAATAACGTGGGAGTCACCAAATGTGGAGTCACACCAATGACGAAGGGACCGGGTGAATTTAACGGCAGCGTTACCATTGTTGGCGATCAGGACCTTCCGAATCGGCCGCTTACCCTGTTTGCTCTTTACGTATGCAGCGACTGAGTTGTAATGGTTCTGATTCCGGTGGACCCGGCCTTTCGCAGCAGCAAGACGAACGCTGGCCTCCCGAGACATAGGAGGCCTGACTCCAGCCTTCACCATCTCTTCAACAGAGGCAATCTTTGATACGACGTTAGCACCACCGACAACTGGCGCACTGTCAGCGCCAGTTTGAGGGATCGGTGCGTCACCGCCCTTGTTGGACATCCAAGACCAAATCTTGACAAACTCTATGTACTGGTGCACTGATGCACCTTAGTTCTAACAATCTAAGTTGATATATAACGACCTGCTCCACCTGTTCAATAGAGCATGTCGTTATTAATACGTCCAATTCGATAAAGGTCACCGATTCTATGCCAGAGATCCGGTGATACTGTAGATCACTACATGGTATCGTGACTTCAGGCGCTATCCAGATCTGCAATCGCCATCGACATATACCTTCAGCTAAGCCGCAGGCGTCTACTGTGACTGATCGAAGCACACAAAGGAGCGAAATCTGTAGAGGTAACATCATCTGTCGCACCGAATCCCATACGAACTCACCCCCTTCATCTTTCGACTCAGGGTGGGCCCCCAAAAACTGGAACTGAGTACAAACACTGACTCCGTGGAGACCAAGCCGCAGCATCAGTACGAGCGAACCACGGGCTCTGCCGTGTGTGCCTATGAGTGATACGACCCGGTCGTACTTTCCAAACTCACACACCACCTGCGCGACCGACCACCAAGCCACCGGTACCACTTTGCCGGCCAGGAACACCGCAAGGCACCACGCACCTCCTCTTCTCCGGCAGACCCACCCTCGCCCCTAGGACCCTTCGGAGCGGCGGTGACTTCGTCACCCGTTTCCTCCGCCCTCGCCCTGTTCCGTCTCCCCTGGCAAAATCGCCATTGTTTCGGTACCGAGGAGGGCCGTGGTGCGAGAATGAGAGAGATGGATCTGCTGCACAAGACAGCCTCTTTTGGGTGAACCGCGTGAATGGCGGCTAAAATTAGCTCCGTACTTTAACTACTGAAGTCCCCTCATTCACCGCTAAGTTGGTGCGAGAGACAGGACGGTGGAAAAAAACTTTTGCGGGTGCGAACTGCTCTCGCTCTATTTTGTACAACTCCCCCGCCTGCTCGCTGCTCCCTGCTTCCACTCGCTCAGCCGCTTGGGCGGTAGGTGGTTCTTCCATGCCACAGACATCCACACTGCCGGTGCTCGGGCTCTTCGGAAAGAGAGCGACCTACTTCCACAGTCCGCAACATTGTCATTGCGCATTATCACACTGATATGTCGCCTTCGAAAGAACGATATGACAGACGCAGCTCGGAGCTGGGAAAGGCGGCGGGAGCGTGTGGAAGAAGTGCACGGCCTACGCAGATCCCTTCGGAACAAACGGTGAGGTTTTCGTGACTGAGGTCAAAGGATTGTTTTTGGGGCAGTAGTGAATCTACCATAAACGACGAGGCGTTCCGACAAAAACAATTTTTTTCCTTCCTCAATCAGCTTCCGGTTCTCACCCCCAAAAATTGCTTTGTTCGTTATTGGTTCAGGGGTTCCCATATTGAATATATCTATGTTCGAGACCAACGCGTTGCGGGACCGACGGGAAAACGGGGAAAGAAGCCGGAAGGAAAACTTTTTGGGGGCAAAGGAGGTCTTGGTGCGTGGAGAGTTAGATGTGATTTAAATATACCTATTCTTCTAATTAAAGATATTTCATATAAAATTATGCCTATTAAATGATACTGAGTATCTTGAATTTATCGCGGTCCCAGGAACAGCTTTGCGTGAGAACTGTCATTTGTTTGGGCACACTACGAAATGAACAACAGACATCGTTCTCCACACACAAGCACACGGCGCACCCACTAAGATGAAGAAGGTAAGAAGACATGTCTGTGAGCACCATGCTTGTCTTTCAGCGACGAGTGTTCGTCCTGCTTTGTCTGCGGAGGTGTTCCCGACTCTTTGTGTGCAATGGCAGAGGCACTTCTGAAAGTGGGTCGTCGAGAGAGCTTGTGACACATACCGCACTCTGATGAGAACAGAGAGCGCAAACCTCTCAACGTGTCGGTTGTGTATGCGACATTCATGGAACATTCGAAGACAGATTCCACACCGCACCAAGTTTTCCCATATACAGGAGAAGGCCTATCTTTTCACAACAGAAACTTGACGTGATCCATGTAGACTCGAAATCACCATCGTCGGGCATCGTGGGTAAGGACAACCCCCATTCTTTCAAAGAAATAGAAGTCGTATGTGTCACCATGTTCGGGAGGAAACGATGAGGTGCTCTGGCGTGTTTGTTGTTGAGTCACAAGCGGATCGTGCACTCCCTTGGACACCCAACAAATGGGCAACATATACTGAGCATCCTATGTCTTGGGTTTACTGGCGAAATACTTCGCCTGAAGCATTTATGTCGAAGCGTACTGCGCACCCAATCACCGTCAAGGTCCCACCCCTGCTGACTTTCTCCCCAAAAACTTTGGCGGAGACATCACAAATAGTGTAATTGCAATCAAACTCTAGTGTTTGTACTGATGGATTGATTCGGATGCCGAGATGATTGATGGGGAACGAAGGAGAGACGATGACAAGCTGCCGTGCTTGCGTGTCTTCCCGTCACATCCGTATGTTGCGAAAGGCTCAAAGGGCAGCTCTAAGTGATTGGGAGTCCAATTGTTGCTCCACTACCTCGCATATGTAACATGGTACTATGGCTCTGTTTACTACGGTAATAAAGTAGACTACGCGTTCAAAATCTTGAGGCTATGCCCTCAGCATGTTCCTCTCCTTAGATGCGGTGGTAGTTGTGAGGAACCCAAGGCATCTTCGTCACTGTGGCGTCAGAGAATTTCTTCCGCACCTGCACCTTCAGTTCCGTGCCCTTTTTGTGGTGAGGCTTGTTAATGTAGGCCATGGCAATGTTCTCGCCGGTGCAGGGGGATGGAATACCTGAGGTGACAGTACCAACCTCTGTGGTACCGTCCGCAGCAAAGACTTTAGAACCAGTGCGGGCGGGGGATCCTTTGATGACGAGGCCGACACGAGTCCTACGCGCAATCTTGGGGGATGCTGCCTGCGGCAAGATAACATCAGCACCGAGGAATCCTCCCTCCTCGAGACGGCGCTTGCCAATGGTCCACTTTAAAGCAGCCTCGATAGGAGTTGTCGTCTCATCCATATCCTGGCCGTAGAGGCACAAACCAGCCTCCAGTCGCAGAGAATCCCGAGCACCCAGGCCTGCAAGCTTGACGGTCTCACCGTCCATTGACTTTAACAGAGCATTGGCCAGATCAGCAGTGCGGTCTGAATCAACACTGATCTCAAAACCATCCTCGCCAGTGTATCCACAGCGTGTGATGCGACACTGAGAAATACCAGCAACATCCATCACCGCAGATCCCATGAAGGGCATCTTGTTCAGGTCTCCTTGAATTAAGGTTTCCAAAGCTGCGGCTGCGGCTGGCCCCTGCAAGGCGAGTAGACCACGACCATCCAGGAATTCAATGCCGGCATCCATGTCTGGGAAGTTATGCAGCTCCTTAAGCATGTGTGCACGATCCTTATCGGCACATCCCGCGTTGGCAACCATGTTGATGAAGTCTCCAGCGTTTGAGATTACAGTATCGTCGATGATACCACCATTTGTGTTCGTCATCAAGCTCAAAGCTCCGGTGTTCGGCGTCATTTCCTTGATGTCTCCGACCACTAGCTTTTCCAAGAAGTTGGTGCGGTCCTTGCCATGAATGGTTAACTGTAGCATATGAGACACATCAAATAAACTGGCCTTCGTCCGGGTGTGCATATGAGACTCCTTGTGGGATAGATCACCGTACTGAACAGGCATGGCATATCCTGCAAACTCCACCATTTTGCCACCGTGTTCTAAGTGAAAGTCATACAGGCAGGTCTTTTTCAGATCCGTGGTAGATGCGTAAGAACGTAGACCCTGGATCACACCGTTACCAGCAGCCGCAAGGGCCTGCACAGGCCTCTTGTGGGCGCGTACTACGCTAAGCATACTGACCAATTTTTACTTCTATCCCAAGCACCGAGCACACTTCAAATCCAACTGTACTCTACGGAATAGTGTACTTTGATCAATCCTTGATACACCTGATAACACATTAGCCACAAGGATTCACAAAGTGAGCGAATGTCGCCTCCATCGAATCGGATGTCGGGTACGTCCTCCCCGTTTTTCGCATCGGCCATAGCCTAGGTACAGAGCTCAATATGCCGCAGTGAATCGGTTTTCCTATCAAAACATCGTGCGAAGTGGTTTCGTGCATTTTGGCCAAAACACATAACTGTGTCCGGATGCGGAACATAACAATCCCTCATGAGCGGCACTCCTATGTCAAAGTGGGCACACTACTGGACACGACTATTATTGTGTATCCACTGCTGCCTTAAGGTAGGAAAAACCACCACGCGATCTCTCCCTCCAGACGAGGTGAATGTACCACAAGTTTTACGCTTCTCGGTCCATTCCCTGTGCTTGTCCTGTGGGGGATCCAAAGGCTGACGACCTCATAACTCTGCCTATACTTCGATAACGAAATTGTCAAAATTCCGTACTGGATGAACTGTAGAGCACAATGTAAAGGTAGGAGGCCTCTGGTAGGGACGTCACACACTCTGTAGTGAGATGGTAGCGCCCGACACATATTTTTCGCAAGCGGGAAAGAGAGGAGGGAGGAGCGGCAGCGGCGTTGTATGTGCCGATACTGTTGCGCTATTTCCTCTGAGACCCGCCGAGCCCTACAAACCGAGCATGGAGCGATGGCTATGGTATGAGGTCCTTGAACAACTTCGCCACTGGCAATTCAGCTCAGACGCAGCAATAACAAAATAATAGAAAGATCATATGGAAAATTGTGAACTATGACGTAATATAGCGTGACGCCGGTGTTCAACGAACAAGAAGTGACTCAACAATGGAGACGGTTAACGATCCCCTCCTCAAACCGGCTTCTCCTAAGGAAGAGAGCCCACCAGCACAATATGAAGATTCAACGGGAGAAACCATCGCAATATCTCGGGAGATTGAGTTAGTCGCAGACCTCGCACAGAACAGTACCTCGCAGGCGAACCTTATTGACGATGCGCCAGTACCAATAGTAGCTGGAACCCGGTCGTCTCGTACTTCAATTGCATCGATACCACCAGCAAGTCCACCCTCTGTTTTCGAATTTAGTCTTGAAGTCAAATGCTATGAAGTATTTGCTTCTCCGGAAACGGTTAAAAATTACCAGGGCCAGGTTGCACAGCAGAGGAATCGTTTGCTAGCCAAGCGACATGAAGCGCTGTCAAACAAGGAGATTTCTCCTGGAGAGAGTCAGGAACTTAAGGATATGAAAGCTGAAACAATCGAGGACACCCTGGAAGAAGAACGGCCACCCAAGGTATTGCATGTTCCAGTGGTACCGGTGTACTGTCCGTATGACCGACTCCTTGGGTGCCATCAATTGCGTCGACCACAGCATAACGGTTTGCGAAGAATCCTAGTCACCATTCATCCCCTGAGTCGACGCAACAAAGCAATTCGAATGCTGCAAGAACGTCGTCATAAGGAAGGGCATGGAGGACCTCCTGGAAAAAAACTGAATCTGATTTCTTGCTTGGCTGTGCGATGCGGCTACGGCAAGCGAATCGATGCGTTCAACAGTGGATTTGTTCTGTGTCACGAGATAGCGCAAACAAGGATCCCCGACGGTGGATTGAAAATTCTTGTAGAGTGGCAGGCGGATACTGGGGCTCCCGAAGCTACAGTATCTCCAGATTCACAGACGATTTCTTCCCAGCAATGCAATCCGCAGGGATTCGACCCTAGTGATGGAAAATACTTCACTTTGGAAGTGCAGCTTCAAGTAAATGGTTGCAGGGAAACGGTGTTAGTAGAGCAAGAGGTACGGATTGGTCAGCGGAAGGAAGGTTTCCTGAATCGCGCGACGAATGCATTTATGAAGATTTTGGGTGGGGGCCCATCATACCAAGAGCCCCCGCAGGGTGGCAATGACAAAGCCATCACATCAGTTGAGGGGTCTCCGCCAAACCCAGTCGCGTATGGGTCTAATGGAACTCCAACGGAGACAGCTCAAGGTTCGGAAACGAGAATTTCCCGGATGGCTTCTGACTCATCCGGCTCCACCCTAAGGAAGAGTCCAATTGCGTCCATTGGAGATCTGGAGGAGGAGTGTTCAGTGCTCAAGGTCCCCGCTGGCGTAGAGATCAATCCGGCCGCCTCGGGACCCTTTATGGCTGCATACGACCCTCAAAATCTAGATGCTCCCGGAGTGAAAGATGATCTGCCACGTGAGAACAGTGAGTTGCAGCAAGGTGTTGCTCCCCCTTATTGCTTCCGGCTGATGGTGGATCAAGAGCGCATTGAGAATGGTACACCTGCCGATATCGAATGTACACAATCAGAAGAACAAAACCAAAAAGGCTGCACGGACCTTAAGAGCGCTCCGCTGGTGGCTGAAAAAGTGCCAGAATTGCTCCAACACGCGGGCCGTGAAGCAGAGCGATACCGCCATTGGCTACAACGTAGAAGCGGGACAGCTGGAACGAAGGTCGCCCAGCAAACAGTGACTGCCGAAGCACCTACTCCAAGGAAGCTCAGTCGCGACCCCACGGGACCATCTAACCATGCAGGGGAAGTCGAGTCCCAGACGTCGTCAACTCAATCGTTACGCGTCCACACGACAAGTATGGCCAGCTCAATTTCTCTTGCTGCTGATGGGTCATCTCTGAGTATTGCAGACTCTAAGCAATCCATTCCCGGCCACGCGGATCCTTCAATTGTCGACATGGTTGTCCCACCGGACCATATGTTGCCTTCGGGTGCTGGCCACGTAGAAACAGATGGAGATCACTTGAGCTGGGAAGAGTGGTCGCAAGCTCTGGTTGCTTGCGAGACTGCTAATTTAATGGAGGGGGAACCAAAGATCAAGGAAGCTGCCCAGGCATCCGCGACGAAGCGCATACGGCAGCTGTCATTGCGCAGACCGGTCCCGGACAAGATACGCGGAAAGGTATGGCAGTTGGTGTGCGGCGGCGAGCATGCAATTCAACGGTACGTGGATCAGTATCCATACCTTTGCTTGAAAGCATCTCCACATGACAACGACATCATCAAGGATATCAATCGGACCTTTCCGGCACACGCAGAATTCATGCAACAAGGGGGTGTCGGCCAGGAGAATCTGCGCAAGGTGAATCGGGCACATGCCAACTTTGATCCTGAATTGGGGTACTGCCAAGGTATGGGCTACATCACCGCAGTTCTACTCCTGCATCTGCCTGAAGAGCAAGCGTTTGGCATGCTAGCTTACATTATGCAAGACCTTGATCTGCGTTCAATGTATATGGACGGATTGGCTGGGCTGCAGCTGCGTCTGCATCAGTTGCATGGAATGACCAAGGACTCACTGCCTCATCTAGCGGAGCACCTTGAGGAGGAAGGATGCAACGTCGGCATGTTCGCACCGGGATGGTTCCTGACACTCTATGGCTCTAAGTTCCCACTGCCTTTGGTTTATTCACTTATGGATGTGTATCTGGTGGCTGGGTTCCCATCACTGCTAAAGTTTGCGGTAGCGTTGCTGAAGGACAACTACGATGCTCTCATCACGCTTCCGTTTGATGACCTCATGAAATTCTTTCGTGGTGCCTTGCCGCGGCGCTATCTCGAAGGTAAAGATCGTGTTCGTGAAATGATTGAGGGAGTCAAGGTCAAGGATCGAAGACTGAAGCAACTGGAGAAGGAGTTTGGAGACATTGTCATCGGAAAGGCTGCAGATAGTAATATTCAGCAGCAGCTCGGGGCGGAAGGAGAACTCATAGCGCGACACCAACGGTTGCTCCAACAGTTTGAGAAGCTAGAGAAAGAACACAGAAAGCTGGCCAAGGATCACGAAACATTGGTAGAGCGCTTTGTGGCGCTGCAAGTGAAGCAACAGCAAGGGGAGAATGACCACAGGGATACCAAGATCGAGATGGATGCGCGTTTGAACCATGTGGCCACACAACTGGACGATCACATAGCAATGAACCACGCCTTAAGCCTGCAGAACCAGAAACTCCGCCTCATCTTGATGGAGCAAGAAGGCGGCAATGCGAAGCTGACGGAAATAATGGGCTCGGAGAACTTGTCAGTGAAATCAAGCGTTTCGTCAAGATCTTTGTCCTTGAACGAAATGGGGCTAACGATGCCCAGACCAGACAATACCATAGAACGGACTCAGTCCTCAGTGAGTGGAAACTCTCTATCTGGCGTGTCGAAGCTCAGCAGCTGGTTCAAGGGCTTCACCACCGCCAGGAGTCCTCCTTCAAGCGCCATGGCTGCTAGTGACACGGAGCCCGAGCCTTCGCAACAGAACGTTGTTAGTCCACAGGGTCCCAGGCCTCTGGCCGACAACACCCTGGATGAGATATTGTCCTAGCGCTGCCATTCGCAATAACCGGCGCCCGCGCCCCACCTTAGCCAATGGTGGATGAAATAGGCTCCACTCACCTACACCGTTGACTGTGGACGAGTATTGACATGAATCTACTTTCCCGTATATTTAATAATCTGGTTTTCAATATACGGGCTCTTGGTGCAACTTCCCTGGGCGAGACACAGTTGGTGTTGTGCTGATGATTCGGTTCGGCCCTGGACACAAAGATCAAAGAAATAGCTCTACATCGTGACATTGGTGTATGGAGATATGTTTTAATGATGTTATGGAAACTGATGACTTACATGATGAAATATTGATACGGTGAGATGAGATGGATCTCAAAAATATGAACAACTCTGGGGAGTGGAATAGTCAAATACATTTCTGCCTACTGTCAACACAGGAACTGTGATCATTCATTGACAAGTCTTGCGTTGTACGTAACCATTTCGCCCAGACCCTTAACAATTTGGCGCGGTAGCGCATCATATTTGAACTTCTTCGCAACATCCGCTCCCTCAGTTTTCACAGCTTCGATTACGGAGCCGTCGACATGGACGCGTCCAGTCATTGCCGTAGTCTGCATCCGGCTGGCCAAGTTGACGGTATCACCAATAAGAACCCATCGACGATTTACTGTGCCCAAAATGTCTCCCTGCACGCAACCACTACTCAACCCCAGAGTAACCTTGCCGGCAATGCCCCATGGATTGTCCTCGGCACCGAATACGCGCATGTTGCTTACCGCAATCGCAAAGTCCAGAGCCGTGCTGGCATGAGCTGAGTTTTCTTTCGGGCATCCCGTAATCGAAAACATGGTATCGCTCAAGACGTCAACCTTGGTGATACCGCCAATGCTATCCCGGACATCATCTATGCGTTGCCATACATCGTTCAAGTAGGCCAGACGGATATCAGAGTCCAAGCACCCTATAGGTTCGACTTGGATGAAGATGACAGTGGTGCTATCATAATAGCGGTCTGTATTCTCCAGTTCACCCTCTAGTAGCTGCGCCATAACGTCCTCAGGCATCAGAGTGCCCAGCACTGTGTCACTCAGCCTCTTAGCATTGCTGACAGCCCGAGCATCCCCCGTGATAGCAGCAACTTCGTGCTGGTGAGTAATCTCCAGCATGCAGTAGTTAATCGTAGAAGATAGGACAAACTTAGCCGCCAAATCAGCGAAAACGAAGCCAAGGTTGCTGGCGAAGGGACTGAGGATATCGAAGTAGGTTAGGAAGAATATCAACGGAAACAGAGCCCAGGTTGTGTAGGACTGGTGGCGGAGCATTCGTAGGATGCCGCTGGAATCTTTTGCTAGAGCAGCCTCCATGCCGTTCAAGTCGCTCTGCACCGCGGACATGCGCCGCAGCAAGGCAGAAGATCGGCGGGCGTGACGTTGCTTCTCTTCGACGTCTAGAAAGCGCATAGCACTCTCAACGCGCTTGAGAGAACCGGTGTACATGCTGAACATCTCCAGCTGCAGCTGCATAAAACAGACACCAGACACGAGAAAGAAGGGCAGAGCCATCCAGAACTCAGGAACGATACTACCAAGCAGACCACACAGTGATGTTACTGCACTGAGGCTCATGGTGGTTGCGACGTTGTTGACCGTTGGGTACGTCATGTTCTCAACCATGAGCAGAATACCTGGACATGTGAAAATCCATTCCAGGTATCGCACAAAATACATCTGGGACTTAGTGTACGGAAGAGTAACCATAGGTGACATGTCTAATGCGCACAGCAAGGCCGTCAGAAGCGCGATTCCGTTGACCTGACACATGAGCATGCACATGACCTTTCGCTGCTCACTGATACTGACCAGCATGGAAGTCAAATCAAAAGTCATGGCCATAGCAAAGAAACATACGCAGACCTCGTCGGTTATCCGCTCGTACTGTATATCCCAATCAATGATGTCGTCATCCTCTTCATCGAAATTCCAGTCCCCGATGGCCGACTGAGGTTCCCACCATTCCAAACCAAGCAGCTGCTGGCCGTAGAACAAGGTAATGATGAGAGTGATCATGTAAGCGATTGTGTTGTACCAGAAGAACTTCTTGGATGCCTCGCGCAGGCGCTGAGCAGACATTTCAGCTGACTGCCAGTGATGGTTGGCACCCCTTGCCTTGACCGATAGCATGTCAACACCGTGATCATCTTCTGACATTATGCTGCTAGTGTCGCTACAGCGCCGACTTGACTCGCTTGTGGTACTAGAATACTTGCGCAGATCGGTTAAGGAGTCTTCCTCCTCTCCCAGGGTTGCGAACTCGGATCGAGACGCAAGTGCGGCTGCCATACTTAAGAAAGTTCTTTGTAAGGCCAGCCGTCCAAGTATACAAACCCTAGGGCCGCAATATCCCACTATCTTACACTATACGGTTTCCGGCACAAAGGTCCGGCCTACAATAACATTGACTACTTATAACCTAATTTTTCTGTTGCGCGTTCCTTCAAAATGCTGTTCGAAAGGTAATTTGCAACACTATGATCTAATGATCATTCAGCCTTCGAGTACCAGACAGTCTATCACGCAGGCAGGGCGACTAAATGGGAATTGCACCAAGATTTACGACAGTCTACCATCTTCGCGGTTGTGCTACTTATCATACTCCAGCTTTCGTGCGCCAACCACCACTGTGCTCTGTCCGTGTATTGAATGGATGTCTCACACCACATCTTGTTTCGTGTGCTCTTGGGAATATGAAACACAGGTGCCAGTGGTCCTCCCTACTGCACACTCAATTGGTTCTCCGTTTCGCTTCACGTACGAGAACTGGAATGGGACCCGCGCTGGAGAACAAGAAGGAAGGAGAACAAAATCTGCACACCCAGCCGACCATAAATCAACGGCGGAAAATGGAGCGGGTGGGGAACGAGCCGTGCAAAATGGCGGGAGACGAGAACGCCAGGGGAAAGGGGAGGGGGGGGGGGGGGGGAAGAATTGCGATGAGCTCTGCATACACTTTCAGTACTACCAGGATTGGGATGCGAGCCCACGCAGTGGGCGTTGGACGAATCGAAGTATTTTGCATCCAAGTAACAGCTTTAGATTTGTACGGGCTATTCGTGCGTCATGATGGAGCCCGTAAGAAAAATCTTGGCCGTACGAAATGTACATGGAGAATAATGCAGATGCGTACTTCTTCCTTGCTGCACACTAATTTGGATAGGAGCTGATACACACTGCTTGGAATTTGCTTTGTTTGAAAGTTGTTGGCTGGTACTCCAGCGTATCTGCCATTAGGAATCCGACGCCTGCCATCGGACATGACATAATGCCATCGTATATGATCGCAATTCAAGAGTCTCCATAAAGGTCCATCCCTAGCTGATTGCCATCAGAGCATCGTACTGAATCAAGGGTAAGGTGTTGTTATCACACACGGATACGGCAAACTTGCTTTCTCTTTTGATGGTCCGTGTCATAGAACGTTATTATCGCGAAGGAGTAGCTCCGGTGCTCGTACACCGATATCCCATGTCCTGCCATGTCAGAACTCACCGTGAACCACACAACACAATGAGGTAGCGGGAGTCTCTGTGCGTGTTGTCTTTGCACAGGACAACATTCATCACAGGACACGACAAGATCACCAACAGGAACCTAACAAATATCAACATGTCTGTGCATATTGATCACGAACATCAGTTCCACTGCTCACCGGCAAGCCAATTTCTCAGCTCTCGGGTGGGACCTGCATCTCTGATCTATGGCCACCTTTCCCCGCCCCTCAATCGATTCCGTATTTTGACACTTTGATCGCCCCCTCTTTCTCGGCCCGTCTCCGCTCTGGGCGATCGAATTATATTCACATAGCAAAAATAGTGGTATTCCTTAGATTAACGAGACCCCGGGGGAGCGAATAAGGCCAGGTGGACGAGGTTGCCAAGTGATTCCGCTCGCTCGACTCCGCTCGTGAGGGAGTTTGGGTGGTCCCCTACTGAGTTGTAGAGAAAGTGGCCACGCCAAAGGCCCCCTTCCCCGCACCAACAAGGAGGGAGAGGGAAGGAGGAAAATTCTGTCAACGGAGTCATAGAATTTATCTGCCCCCCCCCCCCCCCCGGGGGTCGGATATCCAACGGGGTGCTGGGAGTGGGCCTCACACTGCGGGCCGCCGAGCAAAATTGGGGTTTGCTGGTCCCCCCGGGGGAAGCTGGCATTTCAATTATATATCCGGAGTTTCTTTTAAATCAGCCTCACCTCCCTTGCCCCCTCCTGGTGATGCGTATATTTCAAAGAAGTAGGTATAAACAATTCAGGTATTGACGAGAGGGTGGTCAGGAGTCTATTTCTATCCCCAACCCCCTCGGGGTCGGGGGTTTGAGGCGGGTCCGCTGCGGGCCTTAAAAAAATTCGCCCTTCCAACACACACAGTTTCTGCTCGCCCCACACACAGCCCAACCCGTCACACATGCACGGCTCAGCTAAAAGAGGTAAGGCACCGCAGTAGCGGTGGAGCCCAGCACTTCGACACCCCTTCCCTGGTTCTTACTGTGCGGTTCCTCCATAGACAACATATCAATACGTTTCAGAGTCCGCCACTATATGTCACATGCGCTCCTTGCTTCCCGTGATCCTGATGTTGACGTTGAGAGATGGAGTCCGCAGGAGAACGCAGTACATTAAGTATGGAGAATTCCAAATCCTTTGCACCAGGACTTCGACCGTCCTCCCATGTCTCCACACTTCAATGGAAATCCTCGGCAATAAAGGGTGACCTACGCACTGAAAAATGACATCGCCTATTTTGAACCTGTGAGAGCGATTTCACCACATATTTACCATACACCCGACGGACCGCAAGATAGGAGGTTATTGAAAAGGGAGGTGTGTGCGGACCTGCCTATGTCTCTATTACCCGTCCTTTCAGTTTTGCACACAGCTCACAATTGCACCGGGTGAGTTGGCGGTTGTGCCCAACCGCATACTAAAACACCTGTGACTCAGAAACTCAAGAATCGTCGGGACAAGCATACCCGCAAAATGCAGCAGGCTGTGGTCTTCGCTTTCGAATTAAGTCCGTTGATTATGTATGTCTTTCCCCTACCATTTTCGGATTCATTCGCTGCGCTGCCTCCCTGCACGGGCGATCGTTTTACCCCAAGCATCGTGCGCTCTTGCACTGGATGATTAATTCTCGGTACCCTTAATCCACATATTTACTATAGAAACGAAGCGATAGATGTCGGGCATCAAGCTCTGACATTAAGGTCCTATCGAACTTCAGAACACCTGCCCTTTGAGCTGGCTGCGGTTGCGTTTCTGGAAAGCGGTGGTGCACGACCCCCGGGGCGCGGGGGGAAGGGAGAGTCGGGGCATTTTTTTTCTCTTTTAGTGCGTTCCATTCTCGCGTTTTGGAAGGGAGGGGTGTCAGCCAGCGCTTCAATCCCGGAAGCGGCCAGGCCTGCAAGCAGCAGCGGGGCAGCCCGCTTATCCCTGGCTTGCAGCTGTGAGTCTAAAAAATTATGCAGTACGTTCAGTTCTGAGAACTCCTATGGGGAAGTTGGGAGTACGTTTTAGACCTTGCGTTTTTCTGCCAGCCCAGCCCCGACCAGGCGCGGCGTTCGCCCCCCCCCTCCCCCCCCACCTCTCCCGGGCACGAAGACCCACGCAGTTGCAGCCAACGCAACGACCTTGAAAAAAATTTGCGCGAACAATTGGATACGTGTTGTCCGGATCGAGCTCATTGTCACCGGCGAAATCAATACTTAATAAACGATCTGGTGGTGTACCTTGGGATGTGCCTGCAGGTATGCAACCGGGCGAGAGGGACGTGCCTACCCTAGTGCCCCGGGGGGAATGGACGTGCATAATTTTTTTTGGTCCGCCCCCCAGCAGTCGTGCAATTTCAAGGCAGAAGAAAATGTACCGCAAACTGAGTCGTGGGAAGAGGAAGAACCCCCGGGCTGACCTAGAATGATCGCCAAAGACCAAGAAAACCCCCTATTGCGTTCCCCCCCCCCCAAACGACAATCAGTGATAGAGAACGGAAATCGATCGGAAGGGGAGAAGTTTTCCATAGTTCCAGTACTAAAATTGTTATGAGCTGGTTCCTCCTTTTGACGGCACAAGCCACCTGATTACGACAAAAATCACGAAATGGTCAGGACATGGCCGGTTTGTTTAGCACATCCCGTTGGGTTTGTCCATAGTTTCTGTGTTCGTACACGCATTTGCGCATTGTTTTCTGTGCGAAATAGTTTTGGGCTACTTGAAAACCTCTATAAATACAAGTAAATTGCAGCTGTTTTCGGCGCTCTAGAACATTTCTAATTCGTGCGATTTGCGGTGTGACAGGAGTGGTATTTAACCGTGTCCGAATAGATCATTATCAGATTCTACATTATGAGTAACCAAGCATTAGAGAACACTGGCGTTTCTGTTACTGCCAACGGAAAGATGACCTGCGATCAGCATTGTCACGTGTCCACTGAGTGTACCTGCAAGCACTCTTCGGGTAAGCGCTACTGCCTCGGCGGTATGGGTCCCAACGTCTGCAAGGAGGCACCGGTGCCAAAGAACCTCGTGGAATTGCAGGATCTGCTCCGGGAGGCTCTGAGCAGTGAGAGGGGTGACATTGATTACATCTTGGCAGTTATGGCAAACTACGCGTCCAACGCGGACGACTGGAAGCAATATGCTTTCTACGCTCCTCACAGATACACTCGGAATCTGGTTGATGTCGGCAACGGTGCGTACAATCTCATGATCCTTTGTTGGAGTGAAGGTCAGGCTAGCAGCGTACACGACCATGCTGATAGCCATTGCTTCATGAAGCTGCTTGAGGGTGAACTGATTGAGGAACTGTACGAAATGCCCGAGGACCATGATGGTCGGGACGAGAGTCTTACCCTGCGTTCCAGAACTACTCTGGAGAAGAATGCTGTAGCTTACATTGACGACAAGATCGGTCTGCACCGTATGGTCAATGCAAGCCACACCCGGAGAGCTGCATCCCTGCATCTTTACTGCCCTCCTTATGACAAATGCAAAGCCTTTGATGTCAACACTGGCCACGCCAAGCGCTGCGGCAACATCGTCTTCTACTCACAAATGGGCGAGAAGATTTAGGTGCCACCCAACAAACAACAGACATCATGGAGCATCATCCATCCCAACACAGATCTGACTTTTAGCATACTACTTTAAGATTCGCATCACTGACATGCAAGTCTATCAATATTAAAAATATTCTGAATCCGAAATCTCATCAATAAGGCCATCGTGTATCCACGCCCACAAAACTCACCCCCCAATCCCAATTTTCACATACGGTCTCTCGAATTTCCCCAACCCCGTTTTCCGGTTGCCGGTTGGTACCGCCCCATTCAAGAGGTACATTCAATATTGTTCCCTACTCTGTCAGTGTCTTTCTACCGGCCATGCAGTAACCGCCCCAATGGACCCACCCATGAGGAGGTACCACTGGCACTGAGTTCAATTGGGCTGTTGCAACACAGGTATTCAATCTCTCAAGGCAGACAAGAAGCTTATGGGATTCGCGACATATCAAATTCGGGACGCTGTTTAGTTGTATGGCTATTTGTGCTGACTTTCTGCGACCGATCCGACCAGACAGACATATCGCCAACCCCCCTTGGCGCATCGCCTTTGTGCACACAATACAGACAGCTTCAAGATGGCTGCAGAAGAACCGGAAGATTTTCCTAAGGAGCTCAAAAGCATTTTGGCTAGTTTTGATGATGCCCTGAAGGAAGCGGAAAGTAAGATCAAAGTGATTGTGGAGAATGAAACGCAACAGACACGGCAGAAGCTCTCTCCCATCGAGCAGTGTCAACTAGAACTGTCATCAGCGTACGCAATGAATGCATTGTACTATGTATATCTGCGTACGCAGGGTATTGATCCTGCAGAGCATCCTTTGATGGCGGAAATAGACCGGGTGAAGACCTACATGGAAAAGCTGGAGGAAGCACGAAAAGAAGCCGAGGAGAAGGGTATTGAGGTGCCTCCACCACTGGTCTCGGCTGCCACAACTAGGCGGATGATGGAGCGCGTGCTCAAGGATACGGGTATGACCGAACCAAAAGATGACAAGGAGCAGACTGACAGAAAAGATAGCAGCAAGAAGCACGCCGCCCCCGATGGCGATGGGTCGAAAGGCTCCAGGAAGAAGCGGAAGAAGAAGTAACAGATACCCAACTGTATCATAAAGTCTCTTCGTAGTATCATAAGCATTAGATGCAAGTGTAAATACAAATGTTAATAAACCAAGGCTCTATTGGTTCGCTAGTACATACTAGACTTAAGCTATCGATACTAGTACAGTTTACTCGGCGATGGTATCAATGAACTGGGCTAGCTTGATGTCGCGCTCAGACAAACCACCGCAGTCGTGAGTGGCCAAGGTGATCTGGACCTTGTTGTAAACATTGAACCATTCGGGATGATGGTCCATCTTTTCAGCCTGCAGAGCAACCCGGCTCATGAATCCCCAGGCCTGAATGAAATTCTGGAAGACAACCTCGCGGTAGATGGCATCACGGCCTTCAACCATAGTCCACTTGGGGATCTTGGCCAGCTCCTGGGAGCGAATGCTGTCCTCAAGCTTCTGCACCATCCTGCTGCTATAGTATCTTAAAGTAAGGGGCACTTTCAAAGTATGAACAGGGCTGGCCTCGCTTGCAAGTCTGACAGTCGTCAACAGGATACTCATTAGCATCGTGTTGGCTCTTTTGCCACATTGATCTGCACAACTGGCAATTCCTTACGCTTTGTATAGGTACTTGAACATACAACTTCACAAGGAGAATGACCTACTCGTGCGCATAACAAACGGATTGAAAAATGTTTCAATTCATGGATCCGTGGGTTTGCTGCGGCGTATCTCCGTGTCTGCAGTGGATCATGGCAAAGCATCTTCGAGTAGGGACTACACCTCATAACCCCCCCCCTCTCATTCCATCAGTTCTGGGCCGTGGGACAATGAAACAGCATACATTCACTATAGCCATAACCGAGAGCGGTCTTCACCTAAATATATTATCTGAATCAATGACTATGTAAACCGTTACTGCAGTCTGCAGAAGTGCGCAACTTTGGACGGACCGAACATTGAATCACCCCCTCCTCATGATTCTCCTTCTCTTTCCCGAGTACCACAAAGAAAGTTTTGGGAAATTGCGGAGGAAGTATATTTCCTAAAAAATAACGTCCCGTTCAAAGAAACTACTGCCGCCCTGCTACCGGTTAGGAATGAAGCAAAAAATTGACTTCGCGAGCCGTGGGTTGGGGGGGGGGTTCCGGGGTTGGAGGGGATCACAAAATGGAGCACGAAGCCCCAACCCCTTCCCCCAACACCACCAGTGCAACTGCCGGGAGCCCACGAAGCAAGGGAGGACACCCTGTCCGGGGCGCAGTAACAAAAGGGTCGGAGACAGGGGGTGAGAGACACAGCCAGCCCTCTGGCGTATGCGTGTGTGTGTGTGTGCACAAAGGGACAATGAATTCAACACACCCTTGCGTGACACCAAGGGGAAGAAAACAAAGAAATGAAAGCCGTTCGTAAAGTCTGTTCAGTATTAACGGTTCACTGCAAATCTTTCGGTCGCCAAAACAAGCAACTCGGGAGGGGCCCGAGGAGGGGAAACCGAACGGGAACGAATGGACTGGTCCAAGTGTCTACCTGCGAGGAAAAACACCCAGGCTCGATACACACACTGCAAACCCAGTCACATTAATTGCACGACCACAGCCTTTCATCTCTCCCTCTGCTTCGGTCTACCCATACTTGGCCTGGAAGAGATCCATAGGAAAGGAAGTATCTCGCCGGGGTTACTTCATCTCTGGGGCATCTCGGTGGAATGGCTGTGGTGGTGACGCGGTGAATTTTTTGGGTCCTGGTTGACCTGCCTGCTAGGTCATTGTGTGAATACCTGCTTTCTATGATGCACAATTCTTTAGCAATGTCTACTCACGCTTCTTTGCGACTGGATTGTAGAGAAGGGATGCTTTGACTTGACCAGCTGTTTGCGTACTTGAACCTAATGGCTTGGATGCGTGTCTAAGATAGTCCTGTTGTCGCTGCACATATGATCCTGGATTGAAAGGATGTATTACAGAACTTCACCAGAGAAAATGACCTAACGGAACACGCAATACCACGAACACCCGTAGAGCACAAACATGAGCACAACACCGGAAGTGTTCCGTAAATTCCTGAACCTAGGAGGAAAAGAAGGACAAGTGGGCAATAGAGGCGGTATGGGCAACAATTCAAGTTGGAGTACAAACAATAGCCTACCCTCACGATCCTTTGGATCTCGCAGTCCATCTCCGAACTGGAGGACTACTCAGGTCAGCCCTATCTCGGACTTCTTTCGGCCAGAGATCCGGGATTCTGTGCCACAGAGCGGAAGCGCATACGAACATATTTTGCAGCAATGGGACTACATGAGTCGGAATGGCTTGGAGAGCTGGAGGAGACAATACGATAGCATTGAGGATGGACTGTGGATAGACGGCTATCCTTCTATGTCTATCGCTATGCAGAATCCCAATGCGAACCGTTACATTGATATTTTGCCGTTCAACAGTACTCGAGTCACTCTGAAAGAGCCTGTGGCAGAGACCGGTTCGCAGTATCCACCAACGGATTATATCAACGCAAACAGTGTAGTAGTGAAGTTTGGCAATCGTACATATCACTACCTTGTCACACAGGGACCAATGGCAAGCACGGTGAATGCATTCTGGCAAATGGCTTGGGAGCAAGGCTCACTTTCTATTGTCATGATTACTCGAGTCCAGGAGAGGGATCGTTTGAAATGCGAGGCTTACTGGCCTGCTGAACTCGGAGAAACAATGCATGCAGGAAATATTTCAATCAAGATGAACAAGAAAGTAGACAAGGGAGACTGGATTGAGCGTGAGTTTCTAATGCAGAACACCAACGAGAAATCGGGGAACACCTCACCGAGGACTGTTGTCCAGTATCAGTATGTCGCATGGCCCGATCACGGTGTGCCAGAAACAACCGGTGCCGCGGAGAAATTCGTTTCCCGAGTTCGGGCGGTACATGACAGCCGCAGCAAGGCTGTTGTTAGCCCTATGGTTGTGCACTGTAGTGCGGGTGTGGGTCGTTCAGGATGCTTCTGTGCGCTGGACGTCAATTTGGACTACTTGCGACTCACGGGTGGCAGGGATCCGTTCCCCTTGTCTGTTGCTGACCTTCTGCGTCACTTCCGCAAGCAGCGGACAACCCTGATCCAGACTGTAGACCAATTTATCTTTACCCATGCAACAATTGCGTGTGCCGCAAGAAAATACGTAGATAGTGGAAAGGCTAAAGTTAAGCATGCGCAGCTTTTGGATCGAACGCGTATCATTCAATATGTGTCCAACCCAGGATCTCATGCTGCATTGACGGACGGCAACAAGAACAAGGGAGACAGTCACATGCTGATTATGAATCCCAGTGTCTTATCGCTCGTCCAGGTCGGGGACAAGCAGGCGAGTTTTCGTGAATCCTTTGAAATGTGCATCGCAGGAACTGAATATCCGAGTGAACGGATCATTTCAATGTCCCTTAAGGATAGAAAGCGGATGTCGACAGCTGTCCAAAAGCTTCGCTTCACCATCGCTTCACTCCTCGCCATTCCCATTGCGATTATATCGATCGTCACGGTACTCCTCGCACCTACACAGGGCCGTGCGATTCTTCAGGATGGTAGCCGGGCGCTGAAGATGATCGTTCTCCAAGCAAAGAGCTACATTACCGGGGTATTGTTTCCTCAAGACGGCGGAATACCAGTTGACACCCATGAATGACATATCATCTACTCTGTACTTTCTTTGTGATCCATAGAATACATTTCATCATCGTTGTAATTCACCCAGTATCTATGTGTCCATGGTTCCTTCCACGGGCAGCTTGGCAGCACACTGTGATATTGCAACTCCTTTTACCGAAGACAGCTGGTGACCCAGCCCTTTGTCGACGCGTACACTTCCTAGGCTTTGGCGGACCCTCCTAAAAATAGTGCTGTCACCCACCGGTACCCTCAGTACTGCGCACTGGGGTTTGCTGGGATAGGCCAACACCGCTCCGGGTCGCGGTTTTCGATTAGCCGATCCGGTTTCGGTGCTGGGCGTATGGATTGTACCTTCACAGGGAAAGGTTAAGCAACTCTCCCTCTCATCAGTGCCCCCCCCCCCGGGCACTTTTCTTCTTTCATTTCCGTAGTGAGAGTACCGAATTTCCTTGGGTGGGTTCAGAGCGTAGGGACTCCCTTGCCTACAGAAGGTAAATCACGCCCGGGGAGGAGGGAGACTACGCAAGCGGTGGAGACGACAGGTACAGCCGACGATGGGAAGGTGGGACCTCTAACGAATACATCAGCATCTTCCGAACCGAGTAAGGTACTTGAGACGATACCTACCATTGGAAGAAAAAGAGGAGGAATTGATACCTAACGCTTATCTCCGGAATAATCTCTACCAAATGGCCTCGTCAACATTAAGACAGACTGTTCAAAACCTGTCAAAGATGAGTGAGATCTACACTATCTTTGGTGCTCCAGGTAGTCCATACACCCTGAAGGTGCGCGCGGCCTTTAGATATAGACACATTCCGTACCAATTCGTGATCATGGGTGGTATGTGGAAGAATGATGTCATGGCCAAAGTTAAGGTACCGGTGATCCCAGTAGTGAAGACTCCAGATGGCGAGTATATGAATGACTCAACACCTCTGCTACTCAAAATGGAGAAGCTCTACAGGCCCGGATTTAAATCTTTGGCCCCTGAACAATCCAACAATGCGGTTCATTTCCTTATTCACTTCTTGGAGGATTTCGCGGATGAATGGTGCACCAAGGGCATGTTCCACTGGCGATGGTTCCGAGAACGAGACGGACGCGATGCTGCGCGGTGGCTCGTAGCGGATCAAACACTGGGTCTGGTTGATCAGCAGAGCAGCGAGGCGCTCGCTAAAGATTTCTTTGAGCGCCAGACAGGCAGAAATCCTATTGTCGGTGTGACTCCAGCAAACCAGAATATGATTGAAACTACAATGTTCAAAGTGCTTGATGTCGTGGAGAGTCTGTGTACGGAAGCGGCCGGTGGACCTTACCTGTTCGGCACGGCGCCTACTCTCGCAGATTTTGCTCTGTATGGCCAGATTTCGCAGTTCATTGTCGATCTGACGATTATGGAAACCGTGCGAGAAAAATATCCATACAGCTACCGCTGGATTATGATTCTGGACGATGTTAGCGGTGTGGATGGGTCCGTGGCCAAGACAGTTGCGGAGATCCCAAAACCGACTATGGATCTGGTAGCATTGGCGGCAGAGGTATATCTGCCGTTTTTGAAAGCCAACGCCCTGGCTATGCAAGCTGGAGAGAAGAGCTTTGAGTTCTCCGCCCGTGGTATGAACTACAAGCAGAACACGTTCAAGTACCAGGTTCGCTGCCTGCAGGATCTACGCCAACGCTACTCTTCCCTGAATGAGACCGATCAGAAGGAACTATTGTCCGTCCTACCGAGCAATCTTCATACACTAGTGGAAGAGACCCTGGGCTCTCGAGCTAGGCTGTAGGTGATCCTTGTGCCTGCCCTTCTTTAGGAATACACCGTTACGTAGGACAGTCAAAACATGTAATGCCTTTTATATATGATGCAGCTGGGATTGTTACCATTTACTTTCGTCCGCGAGTCTTTCGCGTCGACGCAAGGCCGCTTTCGGCAGCAGCCCGGCGCTTTGGGAGCACACGCTCCGGCGATTCCGGCTCCAGCTCCTTCTTTGCTGATCGTGGAGGACTCTTTCGTGTCGGAGAGGCAGCACCGTTCCTGCTGCTTTTCTTTGGTGCAACATTGCTGGTGCTGCTTTTGGGGGCCGTGGACGCCTTCTTTGGCTTGATCAGCGGTCCCTTTGGTAGCTCCATGGTAGGAATGAGTCCATACCGGTAGACAATTTTCGCATCGGTACGTTTGAGGGCCCGCACGCGGACCACGCTCAGCAATACCACAGCGCCGTAGCTGCCGTAGCCGGTCAAACAGTGCCACCAGGCATGCAGCTCAAGGAAAGGTCCAAAGGGCTCGATTTCCGCCCGCAATGCCCGCAGTTCCTCACAGAAGATGTTGTCAATATTCCAGAGCAGGAAACCAGTGCCGTAAGCACTGACGCTGTAGTACATCAGCCGACGAGCATCCTCCATCTTCTTGGTCTTTGTGTGATCCACGCCCTGATAAGCCAACAACACGACACCGATTCCGTAGCACACAAAAAAGAACTCTGATATCTCCAGGTACATGTACCCAGCCCAGCTGACAACCACGTACGCCACCAAACCCACAGCCCATTTCTTCGATCTGTCGCTGAAAGCATTCGGCGGGTCCTTGTATGAGACACTACAGAATAGGAAGGCAGCGGCGGTGAAAATCATGGGGAATTCATCCATCATCTGCCCCTCCATAGACAGTGTACCGTGGAACCAAGCAGAACCGGCACCCGTAATCAGAATTGCCAGATACGCAAGATCGAATCGCGTCTCAAGACCGAGACGGCGCACCTCAAACATGCCATAGATGGCTAGAGCCATGAAAGATAAATTAGTGATCGTGTTCCAGAACTCTGCAATGTAATGTGTCACCCGGTAATTGAACTCACACCAGTCCAGGTAGGCCGTCCGGGGGCCCCAGTACCAGTGCTGCTCTGCCTCCTCGAAATGCTTCATGGCGCTGTATCTTTCCTTAATCGACTGTTGTTATGAAGCCTTTCCAATACACATCAGTTGATCCTCTGTGTGATATGATCCATCGGTCGCAAACTTCAAATACTCTTCTGGGGCCACGCTCTGCGCACTTTCGCAGAAGCCTCTGCGGGCCGAGGCAAAGCCCGCGATTTCCACCCGGGCACGTCGATGAGTGCCCTTTTCGTTCGCCTCCGCCGCACCGCAATAGCTGGGCGCTCGGGGCAACTCTTTTCTTTTTCTCTCCTTCCCGCCAAAAACCGGCCCCTAAAGGAATTATCGAAATTTTCAATTGCTAGTGTCTTTTGCGGACACAAATTGCGCGAAATACAGCGGGGTCCTTTCCCCCCCCCCAACCTCCCCTTGAGGGCACGATGGGGAGGGGAGTCGCTGGCAAGCCCGATCAATGACGCAGGTGGAGCAGAACGGGTCTCCTGCGGATGTTTAGCTCACGATGCGTTGTCATCATGACGCTATTGATATGTACACTCACACCAGCCCGTACAGGAATTTAAATGAGTCTATCTTCTTCATATTCGAGGAATCATGAGGATGCATGTCGTCGGAGCTTTCGACTGCGGGAAAGCACTCTCGAGGAATGGGAACGATTCTAGGCCGATCGGCTCCACAAATGCCTGATAAGGCAGTGACTCAGGAACGAGATGGGGGTAAGAAAGATGAGAAGATCATGCATACACCAATGCGTGGTAAGACAATGACAAAGAAACGCAATCGAAGCAAGGAAAATGAGGAGATTATGGCTCCGTCGAAGCGTGGTACGGCGGTGAAGAAACGTGCTCATGGCAAGGAGAATGAGGAGAGCATCGTCAGAGATGAATGGCAAATAAGCAAGCTCATGCATGCCAGATCTTTACCGGGTTATGTCATCATGAATATACAGGATCTGCCGCAGAGTGCGCAGATCCATAGCGGAGCACCTAGTGTTAAGAAGAAGAAAATAGTCTACGCTCCAATGGAAGTCGATGAGGAGGAAGATCGCGAGGTTGAGTGTTGCGTCATCGAGTGTAATGTAGTCGGTGTTCAGTATTACACCGGCCTGTGTGATAAGGGCGAACATTTGCTCCTGGTGAGGGAACCCAACAACCCCCATGACAAGTGGGCAGTGAAAGCATGCAACATGAATGGGGTGCAGATTGGACACCTACCCAGAGCGTTAGTGGCGCATCTGGCACCGCTTATGGACGAAATGGTTGAAACGCTAAGGTTGGCACCATGTACAAACCGGCCACCAGGTACATATGTAATGCCGATAAAGATCACTGTGTATTGTCCCATGTCCCGACTTCGTACAATCCAAGGTAAATTGGCATTGGCGCTCAACGCGTATGGCGTTAAGGACATTCGGATGGGTGACGGTAGTGGGTCAACGACGAGTCTGCGGCGGAGTGCCCTTGGGTCCATGGACAGCTCAGAAATGTTCACTCCCTTGGTCCCATGGGAATATCAGCAATACGTTCCGCAACCCAAACACATCACAACTTCAATGTATCTTCATCAGAGAATCGCGCTGTTGTGGATGCAAAGAATGGAAATGTTTCGGCATGTGAAACAGGTTTACAAGGATATGGACCAAATTTTCCTTAGAAACGTAACCGACAAGGACATGCGTCCTGTGATTCAGGGCTGGCAGGAACGGCACGGAATCTTCTACAACATTTCTAGCAATCAACCAACCCGCGAGAGTCCGCTTCTTCTACGCGGTGGCATTCTAGGAGATGACATGGGACTTGGAAAGACGTTAGAGATCATCTCGTTAATCGTCTGGTCAATAGACAAACAACGAGAAGATCAAAGGGAAGGGGTCACGGGCCCGACCCTCGTGGTCGCCCCACTGTCGGTTTTGTCAAATTGGTCCAACCAAATTACGCAACACGTGTCCCAGTCGACCAATCTGCGGGTCCTTGTCCATCACGGTGCGACGAGAGCGAAGGCATATACATCTGATAAGAACAGGAAAGTGCTTGCTGAGACTGATGTAGTAATTACAAGCTACGAAACTTTGGCCTCGGACTTTGCTGGTGGTCGAAGGGAAGAGAAGAGTACTGTATCGAGTGGCCTCTACAAGACAGAATACACAGGAGGCTTCTTCCGCGTCATACTCGATGAAGCACACATCATTCGAAACCTCCACAGTCAACGTACGAAGGCATGCATTGCAGTGCCTGCGAGTCGTCGTTGGTGTGTAACTGGGACGGTAATGCTGAATAGCATCAACGATGCGCAAGCCCTTTTCGCCTTCCTTCGCCTGAAACCGTGGTGTGAGGATGGCTTCTGGACGCATAAGATCGGTGCTCCTTGTAGAATGGGGATCGCAGATGGGTTCCATTGGGTTCAGTGCTTAATGCGCACCTACTGCCTTCGCCGTCACAAGAACATGATGATTCCAGGAAGGGATGGAGGATCTGAGCAGCCCCTTGTTGACTTACCATCCAAGACGATCCGGGTACAGTCTATTGACCTAAACGAGCAAGAGATGGAATGGTACACCACGGTGTGGGAGCAGGTCTTAGATACTCTGAGTGCCATGGCAGAAGGGCGTGCTTCTGGTAAGCAGCCTACCGTGAGCCCTATGACCGCTGTTCTGGTGTATCTAACTCGTCTGCGGCAGTTGTGTTGCTCAATGGCTCTCCTACCGCATGCAATGAGGCAGTCCCTGCTGCGGGGACGGAATGTAAAGCTGCTGGAAGATGTCACTCAGCAATGGCTCATGCTTGAAAGAACCCAGGGCAAGGAATTTGCTGAAAAGATGCGAGATGCATTGATGAAGAGCGCAGATGAAGACGAATGTGTTATTTGTCTGGAACTGGGCAGTACCGTGATTACTCCATGTGGCCATTGCTACCATAAGCCCTGTATCATGGAATCGCTGAATGTCAAGGAATCTTGTCCCTTGTGCCGTACCCCGGTCACACAGAACGATCTGCTGGAGAAACCAGTTGACGTGGAAGACCTTGATAGGGCACGCGAGGAGGAGCAGGCGAAGTCTTCAGAGCGCGAGAGGCGTGTAAGGGAGGAACCAAGTTCCAAATTACTCGCTGGTCTCAAATACGTTCAAGAACACCAAAAACGAGACCAGATCATCGTCTTTTCTTCATTCCGAACCTTCCTGGATCTCTTCAGCGATGTGCTACACGAGCACGAGATCCGGCATGGCATGATTGTTGGCAGCATGAACCTTAAAGAACGCGAACGCAACCTACAGCATTTTCAGGATGGTACTTCACGCGTTCTGTTGATCAGCCTCAAGGCGGGCAGTCTCGGCATGAATCTCGTGACCGCAAACCACGTCCTTCTCATGGACCCGTGGTGGAATGTTGCCGCGGAGGAACAGGCCATTGACCGCGTTCACCGTCTCGGACAGCACAAGGATGTGCATGTCACGCGCTTCTGTGCAGCAGGCACTATCGAAGATCGCATTCTCGATGTCCAGTGGATCAAGAATCGCAGTATTCGGTCTGTCTACTCTGGGCGGAAGAAATCAAGGACAGACCTTGTCAAGGAACGGCAGGCGCTGATGGGCGCGCTTTTTGGGGACAACATTGTCCAAAAAGTATTCGGTCAAGAACGAACTCGAAGATAGACATGTGTAAGAATTTATGTGGTTAGTTTAATTAGATATTTGTTACTTTACGAATGATTCTTTAGGACGAATGCAAACAATGTTGACTACGAAAACAATTCAGAGAATGCTTTGCCGAATATGGGTTTGGCTGCGGTTGGTTCACGCCTGGTGAACGCTGCATCGTCGGCTGACGACTGCAGACAGGGGACCATCGCGGACTTTTCTGTGTTAGAGATGTGGAAGTGAACTATCGCAGAGCCCACTGATATGGAAGTAAATGGTTTGGTGTTGATGTTCAGCACGGGAACATGCAAAGATGGATTGGGGATACTAGGAAAGGCCGATTGCCGAGGTAATTGATTTACGGTCAAAGGGCTGGTCAGAAAATACTAAACATTTTGAAGGGAGAACGAAGCAAATGAGCTGCCAAGATGGATTCGGCGGGGTTGGGATGACGATCATCTGAAGATAGTGCAGGTCCTGCAGTCCAATCATAGGCTAGCTACAGAAGTTCTAGGTTCTGGCCTTCTGATGGAGTTCCTTGTCTTTCTCACTGTAGCTCGTTCAAGGGGGCAATCTGGTTGATGTAAACACCTACCATGCCATTGTTGAAGATAAGGTGCCACTCCCACGGCTTGAACACCGCCGGAGAGACAGCAAAGGTATACTCCTGCGCGTTGGATGACACCAGCACCGACCAGGGTTCGTCGTCAGTGGAACCTTTCCAACGGCGAGGAAGCTCCAGAGTGAAGGTCTCAAAGCCGGAGACACCCAAACTTTCAGCGCTGGTGCCATCGGTGAAGAGCAGCGGTAGAATGCCGTAGGCGATCAGCCCCTTGCGGAAGTCCTCACCGAAAGACTGAGCAATGATGGCCCGCACACCGAGCTCCCGGCATGACTTGACCGCCCACTCACGGCAATTTCGCATGCCAAAGTCACGGCCACCAAGAATAATTACATCGACATCTTCGCGGCGGTATCGGGCAGCCGCTTCGTGAATGGGCATGACTTCACCAGTTGGCAGATGCATAGTTTTGCCAGCTATGTTCTGGCTTTCGTTTGCAGCAGAATTAGTGGCATCGTTTCTACCACTGTAATGGCCACGGGGACTGCCGTAAGAGTCACTCTGACCCGTAGGCATGCTGTAGTAGCCGCTAGCATTTGCACCGGTCCATTGCTGACGCTGATTGGAGGAAATGTGCTGATGATGTTGCTCTTGCATAAGTAGCCGATTGCGAACAATGGCACTGGCAAAGGCAGCACGGATCATCACCTCGTGGTTCGCACGACGACTACCATAGGAGCCGTATTGTCGATTCTGTAGACCGAGCGACTTGAGGTATAAACCACTCGCACTCTGTCGACGAATCATGCCTGCCGGAGAGATGGCGTCACAGGTCACACTGTCACCAGCAAAAAGCAGGCAACGTGCCCGCCGGAAAAGACGGTTGACCATCAGTGCTTCGGAAGAGCTCCGGCCAGCCATGCCGTCAAAACCAAGTTGACGAACCGCGCCACGACTTGGACGCAATTCTGTGGATTCCGGATCCCAGGGATACATTTCGAAGCGTGGGCACTGCAGAGAGTCCCATAGGCGGGTGCCTTCTGCGATGCGGCAGGACAGGTCCTCGACCAGCGAGGGCACTACCACGGCCGATTCCACCGCGCGAATCTCCTCACGAGACGGCCATAGGTCTGCCAGGAACACTGGCTCGCCGGTCTCCGCGTCAAAACCAAGTGGATCGGTGGCAAAATTAATGTTTACGGTGCCAGCCAGAGCGTAGGCTACGACTAAAGGTGGTGATACGAGGTATGCTCCTCGAGTGGACGGATGTACGCGGCGTTCGAGCTTCCGGTTACCGGAGAGAATACTCACGGCCACGATGCTTTCCTTGGCGATCGTTTCATCGACTTCAGGCATTAGCGGAGCGGTCTCGCTGCGGCATACAGCGCAGCCAAAACCGGCATTGTGGAAGCCAAGTTGTTCCAAGTGGCGCAGAACTCCGGAATCTTCCAGGTACGACTGCACAGTACCGCCGCCAGGGGCAAGCTGTAGACGAATGTGCGGCAAGGGCTTGAGACCGCGCTGGAGGGCAGCTTTGGCAAGAAGACCAGCACCGAGCATGACGGTTGGATTGGACGCGTTGGTACACGCACTGATGGCCGCAATCACGACACTACCGTGCCTCAAGTGCACGGGGCGCTCAATGTTCTTCTTGCCCGTCCAGAGAGTGAGTTTCTTCTTGCCATCCTCCAGAGTCTCCTGCTGAAATTCCTCAAGATATTGAGGTACCTGGCTGGCAGTCATGCAGCGACTGCGAAATTCCTCGGGCAAACAAACGACAGTGTCCAGGCGTTCGTCATCCACACCAAAACCAATCTGTGGATTTGGGTCCGTAAGTGCCTTTAGGAAGGTCTCCTGCATGTCTGTCACGGCAATACGATCCAGAGAGCGACGGGGACCACTGCAAGTGGGCTGCACCTCAGTAAGGTCTACCATCTCCAGGCGGGTGTAACGATGACTCAGTTCGTCCGCGGTCTCAGTCTTCAGGTCCTTTTGGCTCCTGTACAGGCCCAGACACTTGAGTAGGTCCTTCACAATATCAACACTCTCCCACGGAGAGGACGCATCGGTAGCATCGTCCATCTGTGAAGTGGCCGAACTTCTAGATCCAGCGCAAGAGCCCACAATCTCGCTAAAGCTGGAATCGCCCTTGCTGTTCCCGAGCACAACCCAGTGGCGTTTCTTTGTGGCCAGGCGACTCTGTTGCAAATGCTGTGATGCAATGTCGTCGAATGGGAAGAAGGCGATCTGTGCGTCGTACTCTCCACACATGTGTGCCACAGTACATCGGTCAGCCACGCTCAGATTGCTCACACCAGGACCAACAAACTCAACAATAGCCCCATTCAAGGATTTGATCTTCAGACGCTTGGTTATGGCAAGTACAATGTCTGTGGAGGTCGCCAGTGGATCTACGTCGCCGTGCAGGTAGACGCCGACCACATCACGTATGGACAAAGGCAAAGACAGACCGAACATTGCCATTTCTGCGTCCAAAGATCCCACAGACCAAGCCAGCTCACCCAATCCGTTGATCAGACCGACGTGGCTGGCATTGCCGACCAGAATATCAGGGTACAGGAACGCATCTTTGGAGTTCCCGTTATTGCTGTTCCCGAAGGACCCACTCTTACGCAGACGGCTCGTTAGTACTCCAGCCAGGTCACTGGTACCGCCAACGCCCACCTCGCCGCTGCCTGTGCGGATAGAGCCGGCATTGCTCACTGACGTGCGATTCATTACAACCTGTGCCATGCGCTCCAAATTTACCTGGTGCACAATACCGCAGTCGGGAGGTGTGACGTTCACGTTTTCCATCTGCCGACTGGCCCACTTCAGCAGACGGTACATCTCCTTGCTCTGCTCAAAGTTTGCAAGCTGGGCACGGGTCATAGCGGCCTGGAGGGTGGTTTTGTCCTGTAGCGGACGTGGAATGTCTTCGATCTGTCCAGTACTCCCCTTGACATTCCGATCACGACGGGAGGGGGACGAGTACATCCCACTGTCTTCATTGACGGATCCCATGTGACTTGAGTCTTCATAGTCGCCACCAAAGGAATAGTTTGAGGAGCGGTCACTGGCCCTGCTCCGTGTGCCAGTGGAACGGTGAGTCTGGGAGCCTCCAACACTGGAGCCTCCTCCGACACTGCTGGTTTCACTGCCTCCACCCATAACGCTACCTTTCTTGGTTGCACCACTGCCGCCGTCGAGGAGAATTTCTGTGGGGATCACCGGACGGATGGTACTGACATCGCCACCCTGCCTGCCCACTTCCTCCCGAATAACAGCGATGTCCATGATGGCATTTACGGCTGCATAGTCCTGCATGACCACCTGTGAAGGAGGGATGGCCAGATCGATAGTGTGTCTTACGTCCTTGGCGGTGATCACTCCTGAGGACGCGCTGCTTTCTCTTGCTGCACTTACGGCGGCGACGTGCTTTTCCCAATTGAGCAGGCGCTGGATGTCAGGATGATTTTTTACCTCTCCAACTGATGGGGCATGGGTTGGATCCAGACCACCGCTGCTCATTGTCGCAAGCAATTCGTTAGCCACCCGGCGCACAGTAGCCTCTAGAATGATCTTGAGCACATACGGATAGTTCTTGAGCTTGTCCGCGCCACCAACAATCGTCTCTAAGTCGATGTGATGGACCTCAATCTTCTGTCGCTTGACGATGGTGACTGATCCGCTCTTGGTCAATTTGTGTGTGCTCGACCTAGGAGTGGTAGCTTCCCTCGTAAGGGCTACTGTCCGCTCGAAGCTACCGCACAGCTTCGTCATGGTCGACTACTGATATTGAAACTAAACAACTACTTCGATTCTAACCCACTCTATGTCATGGTGAACGCCTGTAATCCCGTATCCTTTCTCTATGCAGCAACTTCCTTTTCATCGATAGTCCAAATTCTCAATTCTCCGATATTGCTACAAACAGTATGCGGTTTTGTCAGCAAACACTACTTCCTCGATCCTTATACCATTTCAGTACCAAATGTCGAAGCGTGTGAAGTGGGACTCTCTGTTATGCCGGAAGAACTCTACAAAGCATTCTCCTACGTAATCCAAACCCATATACATTGGTACTGACGCACATCCCGCCAAAGCCAAGTTCGATCGACGACCTCCACACTGGGTGGAATTCGCACGCGTCGTGTCCCGGGTGTCCACTCCCGTCGTGCCCAAGCACTCAATCGCCCTTCAGTGCACGGTATGCGCTTTGTCAAATTTGGAATGTGTTGGGCACTTTTTTGTGCCAGATCATCTCGCTCAGTTGAAGGAAAGTCCAACACCCGCTCCACCCCCTCCCCCAAAAAAAACTGTGGCTGACATTCTAGACCTCAAGGGTGGACACCAGAAAGCAAGTGGCCATTGCGTTTCGTCATCGAGGCAAAATAGTTTGCGGGCGCGGGCGAGGGTGCGATATAGCGAACGAGTACGAAGTGACTTTGTATGGGCCGCCGGAGGGGCCATGTGAGAGCTTGGAGCGGGCGCAAGGGTGTGTCTCGGCTCTTACCGGTCCCGGACACTACTAAACACAGGCTCACAACAGTACCACGGGGGTATTGGGGAACTCCCCCCCCCCCGGGGGGTTTTCTTCTCCTTTTTTCATTTAAAACCGACCGTACTTTTTTCACTTAAAACCGACCGTAAGGCCGCCCCGAGCAAAGGGGTCCATATAGAGGACGAAAGGGGAACTTGAAACAGCCACCTCGGGCGGGGGACATGGGAGTTGGGAGTCTATTTTTGATAGTTAATTCATGATAATTTAGGGTTTAGTTTATTTTTGCTTTGCCCCGGGACGAACGCACGCCCGGTAGGGCCGTGATTGCTCATCCTCGGATCGTTCGATACTTGCATCTTTTTGTTGCGATAAGTGGTTAACCATTTCGCACCGCCATCTGATACTTTATACTCCTATGACTTTCGGCTGCGCTTCCAGCCGAAACTGAGCCCTGACCTAAACATTCTTGATTT
>PDIP01000028.1:149276-191104 GCA_002811645.1 Corallochytrium limacisporum
ATAAATAATCATATAAATCACGATCCGGTATATATTTTCGAACGAAAATTTTGGTTGGATACGGAGTATACATTCAACTCAGAGGATAGTACCAGTACCATATATCGCTCTCTTGGAGTGTGATGATGACGATGCCTGGTGGGGTGTTTGCTCTATGGAAACCGAAGATCTCAAGAAACACGTTCGGCAGCAGAGTACTCATGATCAGCAGAGTGTGGCGGACATCTATTCAGGCAGCAGATAAAAAATGGGCTGAGTGTAAGAGGATTGAGCAGGGCTGGCCAGGGATCAGCTGACTGCCTGCCCCCTCTCCCTATATCGGCTGAGTAAGAGCAGCGCTCCCACCGAACTGCAAGCTCATTTCCCCTAAAGACCCGCCCGGTTATCCTTCTCCGTCCACTTCCCGCTGCCCCGTGCTCAGACCCAAACGCACCTGGTTTTTCGTGCCACGGGCCTTGCTTTGCCTTCCTCACAGTCATCGCCGTATATTCAATATGAAAATATTCCAAGCGATGAAAGCCGTCCGTGCATTATCAGTGGGGGGGGCCCGGGGCGGGGGGGGCAGACGCGGACGGTGCGGGACAGAGAACGGTGCCAGTGTTCTCAAGGATGGTGGTTAACTATGTCGCATCAATCACTCAGATCGCAGCGCTTCCTCGCCCCTCTACATCCACGTATGTGTCATTTCTTCGGTATAGAAGACAGCGATGCGATTTATTTATAGATGGTCAGCTGACCTAGAAAAGATTGAGCACCCTATCCTATCGCCTGACAGGCCTGCATTGGGTATTAAAGACGAACCTTGACTGTGTAGACTGGCCAAGGAACGGATGATCCGCAGAGCTGCACTACATTTGCCTGTCCCACGACGCCGTTTGGTGCCACTTTCTGTTCTTCCTGTCACATTTACTAAAAGTCGATCCACCGTAACCTGGGATTCTCAGCGCTCGCAGGAAAAACGAATGCCTAGTACGATGGCTGCAAACGTGGAGCTCAAGGAAGAGACGGTCACTATGGTGCCGGATCTCCAGGCTGCCGTAGTGGCCGCCGGTTTCGGAGATAGACCTCCACCCTGTGCTGCTGCCTTGAAGCACTCTTTTGACACATTGACAGATAAGGAATTGACTACCACGGCTGAGATCGAGGGTACCAGAATTCGCGGCATTGGCGGAGATTTTATTAGCGGTGGCATGATGGTGGCACACTTGGATAACACTTTCGGACCACTCTCATTCTTCCGCGGTCCACGTCCGTCTGTGACCGCTCAGTTGAGCTGCATGATACTGATGCCGATGCCTACTAACACCCCAATGAAAGCGTGGGCCAAGATTACAGAACAGACCCGCCAAAACATATTCATGGACGGACAGATCATGGACGAGGACTCGAGAGTGTTTGGTTTCTCATCCAGCAGCAATCGCATGGTACCAGAGCAAATTGCAACAAAGGCTACCGGCTTCTTTGTCAGTGCAGTGGAAAGCTTCTACACTATGTACTTCAGTATTTTTGGCAAGCCGGCTCAGCTATCGTACAAAGTGAAACCAAGGGTACGTCTTGAAGCCAGCGGTAAACCGATTTTGAAATCCTTACCACCAGCCCTGGAAGAAGCAATCAAGGATGCTACTGTTCTGGATTTTCTGAGCGGAGAGTTTGTTGCGGTCAACGCCGGTGATGGTGAGAAGATTTGCGATGGCCCCTGCCATGTTGGTAACGAATCCATCACTAGCACGAGTATCCGCTTTCCCAACCAGAAGTCCCTGTGGAACCCTCTGAACAGCTACCAGGGCGGCTTCGTGGCCACATGCATGTCCACCGCCGCCGAAGCAGCAGCGGTTCTATTCTTCGACGGCATGGGCCAGGGCAAGAGGCAGTTCTTCCTCAGCAATATCAACATCTACTACCAGCGTCCTGTCAACAAGAACGTCAAGTACATTATTGCCAATAGTCGCATTATATGCGGTCGGGAGAATGGTGAGCTTGTCTGGGAGGGCACACTGCACAATGATGACGACGAGGGTAAGCTGTGCGCCTTTGCCAACGGAACCATCCGCACAGTCAACTGAAATGGTAATCTATTTTTCTTATTGTACATTAAATCTCCCTTAGTAAGTAGAAGTTTTATCCTTCATGGACCTATTCAGAGCTCCGCCTTGTAATCGAAGAGTTCCGGGGTTGCCGGTGTCGGTTCGGGCTGCTTGATTGGTTCTATAGGCGGAAGGTGTTCGGCACCGCAATGCAGATCTGTTGCCGGTTTAAAGCCACTCACCAACTCTCGCGTATCCGCAAGACAATCTCCCAGGCCCTGCAGGAATTGATACCCCTGCAAGGTCCCACTCATCAACGCTGAGTTGTGACGGGTCAGCCCCATTAGTTTTGCAGCCGGGTCAGCTTCTGCGAGCATAACGGTCAGCAGCATCCCATTCTCAGGTCCATTACACTGTGTAAGGTCGATGGCATCGAAGCGATATGTCCGCATGTCTCGGTACTGTTGCGAAGCTCTCCACGCATTTGACGTTTGCTGTGCACCGGTGGCCGTCTGAAGAAAGTAGTTTTCCACTTCAATGATACTTACAAAGCATTGTTTCATATCTTCCGACACACGAATGGCTGGATTGAAGCCCGTCACACTAATTTGCCAGCGGGATCCGTCAGTCAAAAAGACACCACGGCTCCAGCTCTCTTTCTGAATCGCAGTTTCCAGGAACGGAGAGGACCACTGCACACGGCCGGCCAACGACAGGCCACCACGATCTTCAACGTATCGCGTCAGCTCAGTGCTCACACTACTTCGCAACGACGGTAGATCGTACGGCATAAACGCAACAGTGCGCAACAGTGAAGGGAAAGTAGCTCGACCACCGCGTCTCACGATACTGCTGACATCCAGTCCTCCATCAAGCAATCGCTCAGTGGAAAGCATGCTCTGCAGGTTTACACCGGTAAGCACCTCCCAAGACGATTGTAGTTCTGGCCCTTCCTCTATGCTGCGCACCATCTGCGCGTAATCACTGCCAGTGAGCCAGGCGGCACCAATGTCGACCCCATCCGACCTTGCGTATCGTTGCGGGTACCGTTCGTAGGTGTCCATTGCTGGATTGGTCACAAACACAAACGTTGCTCGACTAGCATCCACACGCCTGAGCTTCGATGTTAAGGGTAGCGACCCCGTTGGACCAGTGACGTGGTCATTGTCGTTGGTGTCCTGTGCCTCTGTCCTCCATGGCTGCTGTCCCCCGCTTTCCTCGTAGGCCACCTCAAAGACTGGACCGCCCTTCAGCACACTCTGCAAGATGCGTGCAACATCGCTATGTAGCCGGCCATGAAGCGGCCTACATGACTCGATTTCATCAAATGCAATCACAGCGTATGGGCACCGTTCCAGGGCCTGACCAATTTCCCTTGCAACTTGGTGGTACCATGCTTCACTGTACCCACCAGTGTCGCAGCTGAAGTATAATGTTTCCGCTGATGCAGGCGTCTCTAAGAATAACGAAGCAGCTTGACGCTGTATGATCCAATCTTTGCCGAAGACCCGCCGCAATAGGCGGGTCTTTCCGACAGCAGTGGGCCCTACCAGGAGAAACACCGCTGGAGTAGCATTCACTGACCCAGATGAACTGGAATCAGCTCCATGCCATTCCCAAGTCTTTTCTTGAAGCACTTTCGATATCGTGTTTACTACATGCACTTGAGTACCGAATCCTTCCTTCAAAGCGTTTCGGCGGAAAGCATCGCCAAGACTTGGATTTGCTCGGCATTTACCCATCAAGACATCAGTGGCAATAGTCTTTGCGATCCCAACGGCACTGCCAATCAAGTCACTCACTACTGCATCCGTCTGCATACAATGTACTAGTACCAAAAATATGTATAACAGTGTCCACCAGGGACGCTGTCGCAACCGCATGGTTCTGTCTCTTGGTCCTCAGGACGGCTATCCACCTGTCATTTCTAGTCTCGTACCCGTAGGGTCTCGGATTACTCTAAAAAAGAAACACAGAGGGTAATCAAATGTCTATCATGTATTTATTCTATGATATCTGTTCTACCTACACAAGTAATCGCTCACTAGCCGATTGAGCAGATATGGCCAAGATGTCACGCACTGCCACCTCACCGTATCCGCGCGCCGCCACTGCTGCGCACCACCCCCTCACCGTTGGTGCTTCCTCTTCCCCCCTCCCCCGGGGGGGGGGGGCCGATCTCTGACCCGCTCTCCTGGGCCAGATTGATTTTCTGATTGATCTGCACGTTTGATTTCCGTATAGGCGAATCGAGCCATAAACAAACAGCCAGTGGAGATCAGGTGAGAGGGAAAGCCACGGTTGGTATGTGTATATGTGAAGAAACTTCGATACTGAAAAAGTAGAATTGGATATGTGGGAGGTATCCCTCATGGTTTTGGGGGTCCTCGAAAGTGAAAACAGGTGGTGTGTGCCTCCTCGCTCTTGGCCCTGTGCGCCAAGTGGGAACCAATACCCCACAACACACAGGTGCACCAATCAGCCCAGGGCCGGTTGCCTGTGTGTCTCTATCTTGTGAAAGCGTACCCCGTGTCAACGATATGAAAGTCTTGACGCGTGCTTGTGTTTTGAATTAGAACGCTCTTTTCAATATGGACAGATACTAGAATCTGATCATTCTGGTCTGGTATTTGAAATCCTGGTTTACAGGAATGGATAAATTTCAAAGCAAGAAACGCCAACGGGATGGACTCTGTTCACACAGATATTGTACCACTTTAGTTGATTCAACATGTTGAGCCGATTTGCACTTCGGAACCGGGCCACTATTAACCGGGCTGTGTACAGCGCCCGCCGCTTCTACGCTGCTGAGGCTGCCGAGTCTACTGTGCCTGAGGGAAAGATCCAGCTGACTTTTGCCAGCGCTCGCGAGGGATATTTCGAGAAGGCCATTGTCCAGCAGGTTATTGTCCCCGCCGATGAGGGTAACATGGGTATTCTGGCCAAGCACGTTCCCACCCTCGGAGTGATGCGCCCTGGTGTGGCTACTGTGATTGAAGACGGTGGACAGGAAACCAAGTTCTTCGTGTCTAGTGGCACTATTACCGTCAACCCAGATAGCACCGTGCAGATCCTTGCAGAGGAGGCTGTGCCCCTGGACCAGCTGGATGCTGGTAAGGCCAACGAAGAGCTGAACAAGGCCCAGAGTCTGCTGAACGCTGCTAGCGATGATGTGGCTAAGGCCAAGGCCCAGATTGAGGTTGATGTATTTACCGCCATGGTCAACTCTCTCAAGTAATTTTTCGGGATTAACTCTGCAAAGATTTTACATACAAATATCAAACATTTTCGCATACTACATTCGAGAACCAAAATGCATGCTCGTGGGCTAAATCGATAGTGATGTAGGGAGCTAAAGCAAGGATGCACCGGTGTGTGAAAGCCGTTTACAATGAATCATCATTGGCATTCCATATGAATCAATGTGACTTGCTTCTTCCTCCTCCTCGTGTATGGGAAATCACTAAGTAACATTTGCTGCCCATCTTTTCTTGTCTCTTTTGTCTCCAAACCTCGTTTACGTGACTTCTTTATGCTACAGGTCAGTCGAAGCTATCGCGGTTTTATAGGATGTATTTGTTTCATGACCACTGCTGTGTCCTTGTTTGCCATTCGCGAAAGTGGCATGTTGATGATTATATGTAAAGGATGCAGCAATATATGGATATCATTTGTAGTACACGAATGACAGAACTGCAATGATCATAAAAGAATATGATGACGGTAGGCCTATGACTTCACCTTCGGAGACTTTCCGTTCACTTTGGTCTTACCGTTGACGCTGTTCTTTAGAGAAGTTCCCTTTCCCCTGTTTGCACGCATGACAGTTTTCTTATCTTCTCGGATGTCATCACCTTCTTCTCCGAGCACAATACTACGGTAGGCAATGCGACTAATCAGGTAGCTCCAGTAGATGTGGATGACCTGCAATGCGGTCAACCATAGCACGAAGAACGTGTAGATGGTAGGACCGGGCCAGTCAGGGACCATGGTGCCGTAGACAACGCTCATCAGGACCTTTGTAGGGTAGAAGTACAAACGAGTCACCACCCAGACAGCAATGAACGTGGCGAAGCAACAGTCACCAAACCTTCTCCAGAAAGCACGCTCGCGTCTCATTCCCCGTGCTTGCGCGCTTTCCTTCAGGTATACGGTCATCTTTGATGTCTCCAGAAATCCATCAGCGGCATCGTGCACGAAGAGTACGGTAATACAAATCCAATGATAGTTATTACCCCAGCCGAATGTTATAAGCAGAATAGTGAGAAGGTGGTGGACTACCATGAGCTGCGAGTCACCACGCTTTGCATCCATGTAGTAAACACCCCAGATAGCATAAAAGTAGAAGGACAGCTGTGCCACGCACATCCAGTAAACCTCGGGGGGCTGCTGGACGCCAGGACCGTACGGTAACTCCAGCCACATGTATGTAGGGTCCTCCCACAAGTTGTGCTTCTGGATTATGAGCCACTCAAGGCCCACCATGGTCATATAGTACGTTGCCTTCCACATGCTTTCGTCCCATTTTAGGGCGTTCTGACTCTTTGCCGATGGCTCCGTTAGGTTCAGGGCCCGTGCAAGCGGGCGGCTGATCAGGGTATGATACAGCGGTCTCACGAGTGCCCAGATGAAAGTACAGACCAGCAAGTGCAGCAAGCGCTCTGACGAAAGATCAATGTGGAAATTTTGAATTTCCCAAGCCCACCATGCTGCCGGGTCCTTATATGCCCAAACGATCCTCTCTATCCAATAAGGATACGCTTCCATAAACAGGAAACGATACGCTTCGCCGATCTGTGCCAGAGACTCCATGACTCTCGGTATACACTCTGCATTTACTGGTGAAAAACTTTTTGACATGGTAGTTATGTCTTTCAACTTTGAAATAGCCTTGCACAACTTCCAGCAGACGCGGTACTATCTGTCGCTCCCTGCTGTGCTACCAACCAATGTCTGCCTCCACAGTCGAGAACTTGTATCACCGTGCGATCACAAGTGTCACGGGGAGGAAGTAGACCATACGCTGCTCACGAGTGTAGAGGTGACGCGCAGGGCCAATTTAATCACCATTGCTCAGAGTCGGTGACAGAATTAGAAGGTCGCTACTCTTCGCGCTGCGGCAGCCACACCATGGTCACCCGCAGGAACACGCGCCCGCTGCCACTCACTCTTTCGTGTGCCAACCCCCCAAACTGAAATGTTACAAAGGCAGCCTGGGAAGCAGGGGAGAGAGAGAGGGGCGGGGGCGTGTTTTGGGGACATACCCCCCCCCCGGGGGGGTTGTTCCGGCCTTTGCCAGGCGACTGACACAAAAAGAAAAGGGGGTCACACTGTGTGCACTGACCACCCGCAGTATTCTTGGTTTGAACTCCCAAGGAAAAAAGCGCGAACTGAGTATCAGGTATGGCCCAGAGAAAGTATAAAAAGAAAAAGGCCAAAAAAAAAGGGGGAAGCGGCAGCGTGTGTCTAAAGACACACCGACGGAAAGGGAAGTGCGAAGCGAAAGAGAACGGGACGAAGAGCGAGTGTTCGAGATGGGCCGGGCGGACAGTGATCGAAATCTCATAGCAATACCACTCTTCTGCTGGTTTGATGAAAGGTGTAATTTTCTTAAGTTTCCCCTGGCCGCGAGCAATTGGGAAAAATTATGTTAAGAAAAATTAGACCGAAAGACTGGCTTTTTTGGGGGGGGGAGGAACCAAGAAGCTCACGTCTCAGTAACCAAAAATAGACCCCGCGACCCACGGGACGCATTGGTGAGAAATTACAAGTAAGTACCGTTGGTACCGTCCAAAAGCCTTGGGCCTGCGATTATCTTTGCAAACAGAGGAAAAAAATAAAGGAGAAAGGCACCACCATTACCACACGTGAAAACCAACCCCTCCCTTGGCGGGGTAGCCACTACTTTAGAGAAAGAAGGGGTCATCAAAGACCCGCCAAGGGTCATTTCGAACGGGCAGTGTGGTACGAGTGCTACTGCCGTGAACCTCTCTCGCTGAACCCGGGGGGACACAGTGTCTGGCAAGGAGACAAAACGGCAGGGCACCAAGGCTTTTACGAGTGGGCTGGCTCTGGTTCCGGATCCGGCGGGGGAAAAAGGTGTGGGTGTCCCAGTCGTGCGCAAAGCAGAAGGAAAAATTTTTTTCTTATATATATTCTCTCCAGCCATGGATCCGCGGCAAGTCAGTTTGGGCACCTGAGCGAGAGGGCCGGAACCTCTCTCCCTCCCCCCCCCTTCCTTTTGTCGCTCGGTGTGGCGAGGGAGAGTGTAATAATTAGGCCCCCGTACCTGCTGTATCCATCGCGCGCGAAAAGTTTGGGCCAGGGAGGGCGAGCAGTCAAGAGGGAGATCGATCGGCACTGAGTTCTCCAAGCACTTCGCCGTGTACCTTTCTCTGCGCTTCGTATGTGCGTGCACACGTTGCCTTGAAAGAAAGGTGCACATCGTATTACACGATGATGTTGTGAAGATTTTTTTGCTAACCCGGAATGTAAAACATGTGGCTGGTATTTGAAACAGAAGTGTATTGTCTACGAGGTTGGAGGCGCTTTTGCTCTCTGTACAGCGATCCATCCTGCCTACTTACACTGCTTTATGATCAGTACCAAGTATCGAGTATTCTTACGCTCATTTCATACAACTGAGAAACGGATCCCATCTGATATTTTCCAGAAAGTCATGCCCGCCGTGTCCCAAGTCGAAGCTGGCTCGACCCACGCTGATAACATGAACATCACTCCAAAGAAGCGTAAGGAAACCGAGCCCAGCATTGAGGAATCTTCAGCCAAGGTTCAGGCTGTCGAAGCTGCTCCTGTGGCAACCCCCGAAAGCTTCGGTCCTCTTCAGGTCAAGCTGTGGTCTGATAACGCGAAGCTGCCAGCCCGAGGATCCTCCCACGCCGCCGGTTATGACCTGTACGCGGCCGAAGACCGCACAATTGAGGCCCAAGGCAAGGCCATCGTTCCCACTGATATTTCCATTGCTGTCCCTGCTGGCACCTATGGCCGCATTGCTCCACGTTCTTCTTTGGCATGGAAACACCACATTGACGTCGGTGCTGGAGTGATCGACGAGGACTACCGCGGAAAGGTCGGCATTGTGCTCTACAACTTGGGCAAGAATGACTTTGAAATCAAGAAAGGTGACCGCTGCGCCCAGCTGATTTTGGAGCGGATTATAACTCCTGAGGTGGTGCAAGTTGATGAGCTAGTTGAGACTGACCGTGGCGCAGGAGGTTTTGGGTCCACTGGTAAGAACTAGAACAGCATGGTAGGTAGCGGATGTTCATCAAGAAGAAAGATGACGAGTCTCTGGCAGTCCCATCAACACCACAAAACTACTTTATAAAAGCAATCTAGTCCTTCGTTCGTTTATGTCTAGCCATTAGTTGCACAGATCCTCCAACGTCCGCTTCACCGATCCTGCAAAGTCCTGAGAAGATGCCCTGATTTCAATTTCGATTACGTTTTGATCGTAATCGCTCTCTTGGGCACGGACATACACCCGCCCAGCCGCATTACCCACTGATGCAGCAGCATAGCCGCTGCGGTGCATGGCTACCTGCAGAAAGACGCGATGGAACAAAGGACGGCGGACGAAAGCATGATCCAACCGTTCGAGGGTCCAATTTTTGCGCAGAATCATAGACTCTCGACCTTTTAGAATGCGCCATTGTTGGGCAAAGTCGTGCTCAAAAACCTGAGGCATTGGCCGGAGGAAATCTGCGAAGTGCAGAGTACACGGCACATTCGTCACAGTGGACGTGCCATCGGTTGGATCGAGTACGGTGACCTCGAGAGTCAGGCGCGGGAGAATGTCGTCCGTATCATCGCTAGGCTCTATGTTGCTCCGTTCATTCCAAGCAATGCTGAAACACGCACTGCTCTGGTCGGTCCCTGGTCGGAGGTGGGCCACAGCACTAGATTCCCGCGTGGGATCAAAGTTGTCCTCGTCAGGGGAGCGCTCGAGTTTGGTTATGATAATCATTGAAGGTTGTCCCGAGATCACGCCAGATGCCTTGAGACCGAGCACGAGTCGCTTTCCTTTCAGAGGATCTCTTCCCTTGACGCGTCCGTCCTTCGCACAGCTAAATTTCAGCACTAGATCATGCTCCCGCCAAATGCGCACAAGCGAAAGCGAGGGGAATTCCGAAAGCTGGGTTGGTTTGGACTGGCTGCTATCCAAGGAAAAGACAGCCGAGTACACTCCTGACCCTTCGTTGCCGGTCATCGACGATGGAGGGACGTGGACATCCAGGCCGCCCGAGGACCCGCTCAGTCGACCTGGGGACTGGGAACGAAGCAGGCTAGAGCCACTGCCACGACGTCGCGGGGACATGGCGCCGCCCATCGACGATAGTTCTCCAAGGAGGCCTGTGTCCTCACCTGCTGACATTGTTAGACCGACGCTGGCTTTGGACTTGACGGGAACCAGCGAAACGGGCTCCGTGCCTGAAGAGGCGACTTTGGGGCTGAGCTGGAGAGCATCAAAGGCGTCTCGAGTTCTTGAAATGCTGCCTTGGCGGCTGCTGCTGTTGCTCGAGCTCACGTCCAACTTGGCTGGCTCCTGGTTCTCTTCTTCCTCTTCCTCCTTTAGACCCGCAAACAGCTCGCGGGCAAGGTTTCTCTTACGCTCCTGCTTCTCTCGAAGCTTCTGCTGTTCGAGGGCAAGCTGTTGGCGCTCACGTTCCGCGCGCTCCGCAACTTCCTGTTGTTGGCGCTTCTGCTTTTCTTGTTCACGCATGTGATCCTCGTCTCGGGATTGCACGTTTGAGCTCAGAGGTGACCGGTTTCTAGGGAGATGCGCTGCGGCAGCTTGGCGTCCTGGTTGGCTTTGTGCCAGACTCACGTCAATATGTGCCTCGACAGTAGACGCTTGTGAAGCCAGTCGCTGCTTCGATGTCTGCAGGTTAAGGAGGTGACTTTCAACTAGTGATCCACCCTCATCGAAGAAGTGCGCAACGCCGGTGACATTGGACGGTGGGTTCGTATCGGAGGCTTGAGACGTGTTCAAGGCTTCTTGTGTGGAAACGGAACTTTCGCTCACGTTATCCGGAATGTGGTGCTCCAGACGAATATCTGTTGGAGAAATGTTGGCTACTGAAGGGCGATGAAGTTCGCTTTCCCGGGTTAGAAAGTCGATCAGACCCTCTTCAGTCAGGGCATCTACTGCACCCGCACTATGGGCAGAGTTCACCATTGGAGGCACCGCGATTGAGCTCTTTAGAGGAGTAAATTGGATTCCCGTGACAGAGAACGCAACCTCTAGATTCACCAAGAGACCCTGCCTTTGATTGGGGCGCACAGTGTTGATCTTTCCCAGGCAAGATTGATATAGTTTTTTCACACCCTCGTCGTCTCCTGCCTCACTCTGCAATGTTCTTTGCAAAACAGTGTAGATAGCGGATAGTAGAATTATCAACTCAAAGGGGCTGAATGGTGCAGACCTCTTGTTCAAAAGTGCCGTCAGGAGCGACACGGGCTTGTCTTGTGGCTTCGCAGCATGACAGGTATACCACACAAGAATCAAGAACCGGAACTTGTTGTTTGTACCTGATTGGTTTTCAATCATCTCCTGAATTGCAATGATGAATTGATCGCTAAGGCCGGGAGGTGCTGAAACACATAGATCCGCAATGGTCTTCAGCACTCTTTGGAAGTCAGCGTCTTGAACGCCGATACACTCAAGGGTTTGCCAGTCAGCATGTCGAAGCGATCCGCCACAGTATTCGCACAACTCCCAAACTGCTTGCATGAGGGACTGTAACTCCGTGAGGTACGTCTCAGCGACCTTCCAACACAGATTGAACGTTTGCTCCGCGTCGGCTACGGTGTAGGTAGACGGGGAACGTTTACCGTTGATGTTCTTACTGACGTCCCTCATTTGGCGTTCCAGGGTGCCCAACATTACCTTCAAAATAGCTTGTGCGTTGTCCTTGTTGGCTATGCGGAACAGCACTTCCAATGCGGCACTGTTAATAAGTGGATCGGCCTCTTCGTCCGCCTCACCATCAAGGCAATCTACAACTTCCATCCGAAAGGAAGAGATGATGTCCAATGGCACACTGTTCATCAGCTTAAGTCCCTTCCATCGAAGATTTCGGCTGGGCGAAGACAGGAAGGATCTGATTGCCTCTTTGACAGCCCCAGTTAGCCCTTCAACCTCTTTCAGCGACTGATGGGCAGCGCTGTAGAGAAGTACAGCCTCACTAATAATCATGTATGCCATGATTGATGTCTTTGGAATGCGTCTTAGTGATGTCATCAGCGTGGACGCAAGCTTCTCACTGCTCATGTCCTCGTCTGTCACCCTGAACACTTGCACAATATCAGCAATCAGGGCCAGTAGATTGGAATGAAGGAAAGGTCTTGTAAGTCCTTTGTGGCCTCGTCGGCTTGCCTGGTCTCCTGAAGGACTCTCGCTGCCAGATCCGACGTCTCTCATGCCTGTAGCATTTCCTTCGGACAGATCCACAGACAGTTGACACAACTGATCTAGCAATTCTCTAAAGATATTGCCCAGTCGCTGAGAGGGACTAATATTTTGAGCTGCCATGAATCTCATTAGGTGGCGCATTGCTGCTATCACCGAGGCACGCACGTTCCAGTTGGGATCATTGAGACGAGATCGAATTGTCCATGTGCTCTCTGCTAGCTTGTCGTCAATTGAAGCGAAACTCCCTGTGCGGGTGGCTTCGACCACTGCAGATTCAATCTCCATTAGGGTCAATTTCCCGGTGACGTATACTGCTCGGGCTCTCACTGCTGGCCGTGGGTGATCAATAAGCTTTCCAATAACCGGCAAAATTTGTGATACGACTGCAGAGACATCGATTCGCATCGACCCAATCAATCCTAATAGCAGACGTGACTCAATCAGGTCATCCTGCTGCTTTGTGGGGCTAATGACCGCGGGTTCTGATGTACCGTTCGATAGTGAACTGCTGGCCTGACTTCGCTGATCACTGGAAAATGCTATAGCTGAATAGTTCAGGTCTTGCAGTATACTATTAATGACCAAATACTTTAGATCTTCCGGGCCCTGTGGTATCAAAAGCCCCGCCCCAAGGTAGCCTATCCGTCGTTCACGTAGACTGTACTGATTTCCGGTGAGTTTAATGCTAGGCACGAGCGCAACAGAAGGCACATCCGAAATAAGACCCATAACATGCAAACAGATCGCCTGCTTTAGTAATATTTCTTTCGCCGGCAAAGGTTCCTTCATGAGCCTCTGAATATGCTCGCGCGCTGCTGTGGTGGGCGATCCATTCGGTGACGCTGCAGATCTTTGTATACTCTCTAACAGTTCCCCAGGTTTTACGGACGCTCCATCGCCGCCACGCGCGGAAAGCTCTAACTGGGCGACAACTGTGTGCCACAGCCGTTGAGCAGCCAGTTTTTCACCGGCTGGGGTGGTCGTAAGCGCAATGGCTTTGAGCGGATCATCATACTCACTCTTATGTGTACTCATTGTAGATTAGCCAACTGGAGTATTCCAATGACGGGACCCTAGGCACACTTGTCACATTGTTGCTACCGATATCGACAACCTCGACCTACGTTTATTTCGCTTGCATCACTATACTTTTTTCCAATTAGTTCCGGATCATATGCGCGCGATGGTCCCTTGATATCAATTCTAGCGTGCACATATCATGGTCCATACGCAGTCGGCCTCTCTCTAACACCCGTCCGAGCCGGCTCCAGATAGAAAGGACGAGGCAGGGAGGGTTCCGGCCTCCCCTCAAATTTGCGCCGCGCCTCCGGAACACGGCGCAGACAAGCGGCCCCCTTCTCCCCCTCCCCCCAACCCTCCCTTCCCCGCGCCCAAAAAAATGAGGGTTGGGGCAGATGGGGTAGGCGGGCCTTCACCTGAGGCACGCACAGGAGACGCGTCTCAGCAGGGTCGACCATCAGCGTGCCGTGTAGACTGCTCTCTGTTCCACTATGTTGATCAGCTCCTTGAACAATGTCTTCTCTGCTTCCATAGATGGCTCACCTGTTCAGTGAAATATCAAGGCTAAGGTAACTACGTGATGCGATCATGTGGATTTGACCCGCCTTTTGGCAGAAGCTAGAAACGCAAAGATACTGGCATGAGCTTCCGTCCAGTTCCGCTCAAAAGTCCAAATTTGGAACGAGATCGCTGGACCATTATTGAACACGTGGATTTTACGTTCTTAGAAGAGCACTTTGAACGGAACAGACCGCCGCTGTGTTGCATCCAAAACGAGACGCGTTCCGACAACAGGAAACTGGCACCGATCATTGCGGCACTGCGTCTGGAGAAGGATGGGTATGAGCTAAGGATTTGTTTCGATTGGCACTACATCTACACAGAAAGGATCATCGGCAGTCCCTCACTGTTTGCGCGAAATACAGAATGTAATCGCAGCAACGACGAGTTCGAAACAGTGGACGCTCTGATCGCTGCATTAAAGGAGGCATTTGCCGACATTGAACAGTTCTCGTACGGACACGAAAGACGACCAACTCTTCAATTGGTTGCGGGATCACACGAACACACAAGTGTTAAAGAAGAGGACGACTCGGCGCAAATAATCTTGAAGATTCATTGCAAAAAGCCATACGAATTCAAATGGACTTGCAAACTGAAACGGGACACTGAAACCAACTTCCTGCGGACAGTTTTGATACCGGAACGGTACGCTTTGAATATCCTTGATCAGGCATTGATCCAATTTGATAAGAGTGTGGGCGACCTGATTGTACCCGAAGTATCCAACAAGCGACCATATTCTGTGCGCTCCCTTTGGAGATCTTGTCTTCGGGATCAGCTGAAAAACTCCCTGCCTGAGGACGCCACACAAGAGGCATCTGTGTCGCTAGATCGGCACCTTGGATCTCAGCAGTCTAGCACGTCACAACTGACCTCGTCGCAAGTTCTCAGTCATATGAGTGCACTTGACTCTGCGCTGGACTTTTTCCACCAGATATTCGGAGATCGGATCGCAAACAATCGCCGAGGGAACGATAGTGTGAAAGGGAAGGAGGAAGGGTCGGAGGCAAGAGCCGAGGTCGTAGACGAACAAGTGGACAACAAAATCGGCTCGCTATCTGACGTTGACGAGGACATTGCTATTGCTCAGGACGCTCTCAACACAACAGCGAGTCTGCCGACGGCAACCACCATCGAACAGCCACAACCGCAAGGAGTGAACCCTCGACGGCAAGGATCTCAGCAATCCAACACTCCAACACAGGAACCAAGTGAAGAAGTAGAAGAGGACAATCGCGTGAGGAAAGCTCGTAGACTTCTCGGTTTTGGTCGATGATCTGACAATCATGACTGGGAGAGCGCTATCGCAGAAAAGGTCAAGTCAAGGATCCCCGCTTCGGAGTAAGGCGAGGGGGACAAAGTCCCAGGGGAGATCCCTTGCAGGGTTTAGCGGAAAGAAGAAGCCAGCCTCAAAACGTGGGTCATCATCCATTTCGTCGCCTCTGGGATCGTCCGTGAACAAGTCAAAAAAGCGTGTGACATCACCGGGCATCAGTCTGTCACAACCAAAGCGTGCGATACATCGCAAGAGTGCCCTCTCACAAGCGCCTTCGCGGACCCAGCAACAGGAGCGCGATGAGCAAGAGATTATGGAAGAAGTCCTACGCGATTACAGTCTGGGAGTTGATGTCAAGACTGAGCTGCGGAAGTCGATTGCAGGTGGTGCAATGAATATGAACTTCCCATCGTTCACAACCCTGGTACAACAGCAAATTATTGCCGATATTGAGCACTGCATGGATAGCGGACGGGTGAATGAAATTGGCGTCCATCTGGCCAGACTTCTACCGGTTGTGAGGCTTCATGTAGACTTCATTTACTGCTGGGGTCGGGCGCTCTTTCTATCAGCTCTTGCGGCTAGCCGTCATCATAGAGGAGGGCTCGCGGACGATGTGTCCATGACAACTTCCGTTGCATTGCGGTTCCTCCGGCGCTTCCTGACCTTGGCCTCCAATCGACCGCGCACTGACCTAGCGCTGGAGATTGCTGCGTTCTACGCTAAGTATTTCTCCTTTGAAGATCTCCTGGCGTTCATCACGCCCATCATTGCAAATGAACCGTATGCAAGCGATCCGCGCTTCCATGCCCTGGTTGGATTTGCCAAGAATCTGGGCCAGAGACCGGGCTCTGGTGACAACGATCTTCGGTTTGCTGTAATCAACATTGATCGTGGCAGGACGGCTGCCATGGCAGCTGCATGGATCAGCAGCCAACTGCAGAACATTACAAGCAGTGATGACCCGAAGCCGCTTGAGCAGCTGCTGGCCATTTGCATGCTTTCGCGTGCTGCACGGAGCAGAGTCTTGACTCAGCAAAGACTCGGTCGAGACTTCCGCCTGGATCGACTCGTTCTGACTCTGTTGCATGACACCCGCCTCCAATCTGACCTGCCCTTGGCCAAGACCCGAGAGGTCGCCATTTTAGTCGCGTGTCGCGAAACCGACCCGTCCTACGTTCCTGCTTCATGCAGCATGGTAGAGAGTATGTGGAATGAAGGCTATCTGAGCACATACGAGGCTTTAGAAATCTGCGTGGATGCGCTTTCCCCGGCAGTGACTTACATTGAAAGTCAAGCTGCTGACGAGGACGCAGTTGCCATGATTGCTGCCTACGCTGTATTTGCAGCCCGGGTTCTGGAGGCCGAGATTGAACAAGGCCTGTGGACAGATCCGGTTGAGCTCTGGACCTTCTGCGGCGGATTAGAGCTGCCTGAGAGTGACACAGAGGAGTTCCAGAAGCTCAGAGATGTGCTTCTAGGCAAGAAATTCAAGTTGTGAAGCAATATACATTACATCCAATGGTTGAGGCCTGCTCCAATTTTGATATGGTTTATTATCATTTCAACATATGTTCACAACCGAATTTCGGCGCCACTGCAAGAAAGTCTATCCGTGGGTCTCACCAACCTCACCAGCCACACGTTTAAACTCCTTCATGTTGGTCGCTTCCGCAGGCTGTCCGAGGAGGATAAGCTCTTCCATAGTGGTGACATCGCCACCGCCCTGGTTGTCCTTGATAAAGAGCAACAGGGAATGTACATTCTGAAATTTGACAAACTGTAACTCTCGAACACCGCTTTCAATGCCCGGGACGAGGTCCTTGTCGGTCAGATCGAATTCCTGGGTGGCGGCCGCGGTTTCCGCGTCCTCGAATTGGAGCATGTGGATCGGGTTGGCAAATAAACGGACATGCTTTGGCCCTGTTTCCTTGTCTGTGGAACTAATCTTGATCGAGTGTAGACGCATAGGCTGCTTGAAAGGGATACTGATCAGCAGTTGCTCATCACAATCACTCTGCAGACAGCCCGGTGCTTTGCCTAGTGCATTACGCAATGGCTTCGTATCGTCTTGATTAAGGCACTCCATCTGTGAATCGTCAATGTACTCCCGGATGTTGATAAATTGCTTGCCGTAGCTCTGCACGCCCTCGGGATCAGCGCCCTTGTGCATGGAGATCGTCCCCTCGAGCTTTTCTGCGTTTGCTCCTGAGAAAGAGGTGACCTTTGCCTGGTCTTTGAAGAACACGAAGGTCGGGGTAGAGGTTACACCGTGGGCTTGCGCAGCGTCTGGGTTAACTTTTACGTCGACCTTCAGGAAACCCACACCCGGATACTTGTTGCTGAGTTCATTAAAAACCGGTGCGATCATCTGACACGGTCCGCAGGTGGCTGAGGTGAAGTCAATCACGATCAATTTTCCTGCCCCAGCATTGTTGATTTCACCGGTCAGCTCGTCAGCTGTTGTTATGTTTTTCACCGGCATACTTGTCGAGGATATGTAACCAACGTCTTCTGATGTGGCACTCAATCATCAGACTACAAGTAATGACTGAGTAGTTTGAACTTGGTTGAATACCACCACGTACGGAACCACCAAACTCAGCCGAAACAAAGAATATGGTATTCCTTCGTCGAACCAGGCCATGTTGTTCTCAACCGAATGGTCACCTCCTCGAAAGAGTCTGAATGTGCCAGATCTGCAATAGAGCGGGCAACAGCAACGGTACACGGTGTTCTCTGGAGCCCCTTGGCGCCCAACACACTCTCCCCTTGGCAATTCGCGAACAACAGCTCTCTAGAAGAAAAAGCCGACTTGGGGGGGGGCCATCCCAACGCAGTCCCTCCTCCCTCCCACCGGTCTCAGAATACAGGAAATACAAGTGTTTAGCCCAATCACATGAATCGAAACAGGGGCCTATTTAATCCGAACCCGAGTAGAAAATTGACACTGAGCACACAGCTCGCAGTAATTGGAGTCTGGGGCATCTGTTTACCCAGAATTCCGTTTCCAGCCACCTATAATACCGCAGCCCCACGCAACCCCCACCACTAAGGAACGGATAGGAGCAACCCTTTTTTATTTTGGCCAACGCTCAAGGGTATTGGAAGTTTTTGTTTTCCTGGCTGTGAGAGGGGAGGGCAAAGAAAGTGGGGAACAGGACTTTGCGAGCGAGTCCCAAACTCATTTACCGGGGGCGCCACCCTCCGCACGGTCGGCAACAACCGCCGGAAACCATTGTCTGGGGAGAGACAATTCCTTGGTTTTCTCATCGAGGCCTCCCCCACCTGCAAGATGAAAAGAGGGAGGGAGGGGTGGGGGGAGGAATCCATATCGAAGGCGAGGCAGGCCTACCGAACAAAGGGATCTATTTCCCTTCTTTCGGGGCGTTCCCCTATCCGCCTCAGCTTGTTCCCCCGGGGTTCTTATGGTTCCTTTGTTGCTAGTTGAGGAATGTGTGTATAAGGTATGCCTGCCTCAGCGGGCAGTGTCCACCCGGGGACGTAGGCAATCCCCGCTCATTGTCCACTGCTGAAGAGTCCGCACAAAGTGCGACGCCACGTAATGGGTTCCCATCAATCTTAGCGTGCAAGGAGTAGTGGATGTTTTTACTGGAGTACCACACGTGAGCTGAATAACTTTGTTGCTTGTCCTTGACCATAGTGCGTAACCAGTACCTTATCTTGGACTTTGCAGTGCTCGATATTCTCTGCGGGATAGGGCTGGCTCAGCAACACTGACACCCAGGAACATTTCATTTGCTCGACGGCGCCGATCCAGAGAGTAGCGGACAAACAATAAAGTCGCGCATTTGTCTCCCACCAAGCGGGAGGGAGGCCGAGGCGGGTATGAGGAATTCCCTGTTCCAATAACACGATGTCAAATTCGGGACCATTGCTGGGAGCTTGTACTCACGGACGAAGATTGTATGAGGGCAACAGACGGTCAAAAATCAAAAGGCATGAGTTGCTTTCTCTCTCGGTCTGCGTGCTCTCTAAATCTGGCCGACCAAACACGTTGACTGTCAAATTCCGAAACAAGAGTCAGCAAGTTGAGTCAGTGCACCCCGTAAGTTCCCGAAAACGATCGGCCAGCTTACTTGTCATCGTCATCAGCCGCTGTGTTCTCTGACAGGCACTCCGCCGTTTAGCCCCATCAGCGGCCTTTCAAGAGATGGATAGCGGTAGTCCAAACAACGTCGCACTATCAAAAGTTAATGACACCAACAACAGTTTTAGCCCTATCAATGAGTATATGATTTGAAAAAGGGCTATGTCTGGTACAAGAGCTGATGTGTGTGTACATGGGAGTTCAGAACGATAGCGCCAAGGTCACGTCGCTACCTAATCCTTACCGCCCACATACACAAATTAAATAAAGTAGTAGTAGATTGGGGATCTGAATTGTTTCAAGTACATATCAAAATCGTGTACGTTGTCTACCTCTCGGGACAAAGTGAGAAAAAGTCCCCACAATATCAGCAGCGCGTGAGCTGAAGCCGAGCTTTAATATGCCGCCCCCCCCCCGGCCCTGGTGGACTATATAAAGTCACTGTTGTGACAATGGCACTTCTCAATTGACTCTCTCGTACGAAAACTAAGCACTATTGCTGAGTGTTGGCGGGCTTGAAAGAGAGGCGGGCGTGAACGCGCAATTATGGAGATTAGACAATGGTACGGCCCAAGACAATTCCCGTTGTGCAACCAGTGCCAGGTTCGCACTACCACACTCTGACCCTACGATCAGAAAATGAAACTCAATAACATTGAAGCAGAACGTTATGCCTGCGGGTGGCGTAAGGTCCGGTACTGCGCTGAGGGTACCGCTCCTGTAAATACCGCGAGAGCCTCTGTATCACGAAACTAAACCGCACGGGGTACAGAACTTTGCAATTGCTGGAGCATTGTGCGTTTGGGAGACACCACCTTTCCGGATTGGATAAGTATGGCTCCAGAGTCTTGTCGGTGTGTGTCACCAGACAACCCCTTTAGACTTCGGATGTTTCTTTCCTTCGACGAGCCCCAGCTCCCCCCCCCTTCCGGGTGGACCGGAACCACAGGCTGACCAATGCCCCAAGCTGGATAGTAGCGGTAGATACTAGTATTGAGATCGACGAAAATTTTCCTCTGAGCACCCATCCTTACACCGGTACCGATACCTAAAACTAACACAGAGCCTAACATGCAATGTTCACTCGGTGAGAGCTTTATGCGCCAGGCCTCCGGCTCCCCCGGTTCTACCAGTTTCGACTGGGCTCACAAAAATAGCCGTTGCCCACACGCACTCTCCTAGCGTACAGTTGCGTGCAGAGCATTTTTTTGCCCTTCGAGGTTCTGTTCGGTACCAATCCTCGCGGACCGGAGCTTTCAAGAGGGAGGGAATGGCTTACCGGGAGCAGTGTTCCCTGCTGTCCGCGTAGACAAATGGGGAAAGGCGAATAATTTACATGAAGATTATCATGGATGCTCTGAATGCTTTGGTAAGTGTCTGTGGAATGTTCTCGCCGTATAAACCAATGGTCTTCGAAATAATGCGCTTGTCCTGGTATTTGTCGGTAACGCACCCTGTCGGAAGCTATTCTTTGTTTCTTCTCTCATTGGAAGAATCTTTTTGACATACAGTTCCGGGAATGGGAAACATAATGAATTAGGCGGATTGTGTAAGCCAAGGTGAAGAGGCCGAGACACAAGGAACCGGAAAGACACATTGACTTGAAGTGAGCAAGGGACTGTAAATTACAACGCACGGGGAACAAAACCTGCCAACAGACACCACAATGGTGCAGGGTGCACACTCTGTCATGGCCAGCCTCTTTGAGGATGGCGGAAAAATGGCCCAACACAAAGCCCTTGTCCGGATGGGGTTAGTGGGAAAATGCAACATCGCCCTTGGTGAATTAAGTGTGGAAAACTTCAAGAACGAAGAGGATTTGAAGCCGATGATGGATTTAATCTTCGAAGATTTGAGCGAAGCATACACAGTGTACACATACCGATTTTTTATCGTCAACTGGCCCCAGTACACTTGGATAGCACGGTACAAAGGTAAAATTATTGGGTGTGTCCTTACAAACCTTTTTGAGGATGATGGGATAAAGCAAGGTTACATTGCCATGTTAGCAGTTACGAAATCGTATCGTCGCAATGGCGTAGGTACTGCCCTCGTGAAGTGCGTTCTCGACCAATTGATTGCAGATGGCGCAGATGAGATAGGACTTGAGACTGAAGTCATCAACAGTCCTGCCATTAGGCTGTATGAATCTCTTGGGTTCTCTAAAGACAAACGTCTGATTGCACACTATCAGGACGGAAGCGATGCCTTCCGTATGAAGCTGTGGCTAACCGAACCTCAGTGAGTAATCTGTTCAATTATTCTTACACATTGATTCCATTATCATCGTTTGAGCATAACATCCGTACATAGCATCCATCCATATCACAATACAGCTCTAAATTTTATAACATTTTATGGTTGAAGAATCGTGGCTTAATGTTGGTGTACAGTGGAACCTCTACTTAAACATGCGTAATCATCTTCCTATGCTCCCTTAAGTGCATCGACAGGCTGGAATTTGACCACAAAGGTCTGCGGCTGGACTTCAAATGACGCTGCAGCGCTCAGGATGTCTTCAATGTTTGGTCGGAGCTTGTCCAAGAGCTCATTATCAACGGTCTCTGGGGCCTTGAGGCGGTCTGCCACGGACCCTTTCGCGGGTGCTGATACGAAACTGTGAACCTCTTCAGGCCACGAGTCCACCTTGAGCAGTCGCTTGAAGTATTCATCGGCTCTTGCCATTGCTTCGTTACCTTCCAGAGCACCCACAGTCGCTGTTGTGTCGATCATTGTGTCCGCAGCCTTCTGGATGATCTGTCGGAAGAACGCTTGCTCAGCCTGATATCGATCTGTGTAACTGTGGCTGTACTGTTGAGAGTTACTCTGAAGAGGCCCGCCTCCATTCTCCTGGCCAGATCCAGCTACTGTGGCACTATTTTGAGGTGCAGCAGCGGGCACGCTCTGCGGTGTCCCCTGTGCGGCATTCTCTCCGCCCTGGCCTCCGGCCCGCTGCCGACTCTCGGCCCGGTCAGAGCTTTTTCCCAAGTTGCACCCCATAGCGTATAGGGCCTGATCCGTAAAGGCTTATGATATGTTTTGGTTGCTACGTAGCAGTATGCTCGAAACCTTGTCGGGTCAAGTTAGTTCCTTGTCACGAATGAGCTCGCAGAATCTTACTACAAGCAAGTCCGGCACACCTTTACATATTCTATTGGCTGATACTCTGAGAAATTGCTCATACATATTCCGCTTTGGTGTAGAAATTGACAGTTGGCTTCTTTAAAACACCTGCAGTCTGATCTGGTACCACTTTCAGACTGCAAAAGGAATCGAGTTCTCGCACACTTTAGGCGTCGGTTATTTACGCATTGTTTGGCTTTTTCCTCTCTTCCTGCGCTGGGGGGCCTCTGGGCCCCAACCTCCCTCGTTAGTTTAGGGAGGTGAGACCTCCCCTCGAACACAGACCATTCAGGGGGATGGTCTGCACCGCTACCGATTTTGTACCCGATCCCTCTCTTTGACCGCCGCTGGTGAGTGCGGGCCGGTCCGAGGCAACGCGAGGATCCATAGCAAGTTTTACAGTCCGATGTCCCTGTGGTTCTTCTGTTCGTCTGAACTCATTTTGGTCGAAGTTTTGAACTTCTCTTTCGTTGCCTTAAGCATCCTCGTGTGGGTACGTAAGAGCAGCGGAAACCTCCGTCTCTTAAGGATGGATACCAATGAGTTGTGCGGAATCGTGAAGGTGAAGTTGAGGAAATATAACAATGGCTTTCAAGACCAGGAAGAAGAGAAATCAGACTTCTTCTTCACGGACACTGGATGTAGAAGATGATGTTACCATAAAGACTCAGCTCGAAGGCGCACAGGACGGAGAAGAGAATGATTACGAGCATCCAGTTGAGGAACTGGACGACCTCAAATCCCACCAAAACCTGAAACGGCGAAAAACAGGCGTGGGTGCCACCGACGCTCATACTGATCGAGGAACAGACATGAAAGAGAAGGATTCTGTAGATGACTATTTGAGCGGGAAGTCATTTCGCAAGTTCGTTCCGGAGCAAGAAGAAGTCAACAAGGACAAGAGAACCGCAGCAACCCAGAAGGCTTCCCTCCTACATGACCGGATTCTGTCTGCCTTGGAGGAAGGAGCAGAGGACGATGACTCTAGCAAACAGAAGCCTGGCCACAAAGTCCTTAAGCGAGATCAGACTGACGCGATGTATACATTGCCGGAGCATCTAGTAGGAAAGGAACGAAAGAGTCCAAAAAACGTCATTGACCCGAAGGATCCGAACCGTATGGTACCCAAAGAACTATTGCGAAAAGTACCAGAGGTTCAGTTCGGGCCCCAGCAGGGAAAATCATGACCCAGGGAACAGCCTTAAAAATTACAATGTTAAAGAAGAATTTGACGACGACTCTTTGTTGATTTGTTTTGATACTGCGTCGGCAGCGAGACCTAAGGGCCTGCTTCGGCTCCGATCTCTTTGTTTGTGTCAGTTTTTCTGATAATGATACCGTTTTGTTTTTCCATGGACTCCCGAAGCTCTGCCAAACGAAGATCAAGGCCCGCGATCTCTAGAGCTAGTTCAAGACACCTTTTGTAGCACTTTTGTGACTGGCGCAGACTTTGAGGAACCAGTACACCAAACCACAGCAATGGGTCTCGGCGATGCTTTGCGACGTTCTCCGACCCTGTTATTTCTTCCAATTCTTCGTCTGTGTAGGTGCACTCTGACAGGCTCATGGTGTTGTCCTCTACATCCAATGCAACCTTGGGAAACATGAATTTGGGATACTGAGACGGTCCTATTGTGTTGCCACCCTGATACTTCCGTGCCTCTGCCATGAACACGCCTGCTTCACTTAGCAGAGCATTAAGTTTGCGCTGCCGTGCCGCCCTGTCGGCATACAGCTCAAAGTATGAATTAAGGTCCTGATCCAAGGCCTCCTTCAGCTCTGTCATATCCAGTGCTTCCGGCATTCTGACCACAATAGTTCTTTATCTATACAAATACAAGGAAGATTGGCAAGGTGCTTCTCTTAATTTACAAGATGTATCTTGCAATAACTACCAACACATGTTTTGGTAGCCGCATTTTGAAAATCTTTGTTGGAGAGCCACTCCACAATTCCCGTGCACAACATGAGCAGTGACTCCAAAGGCCCACGTCAGAACTTTCACTTCAGAGAAGGTAGGGAAAGCAGCTAGCCACTTTATTATAAATAGACTCCCATTATTTGATTCGAATATTATTTCTGTTGCCCGGCACACCGAAGCCCGGCAACTCCGGTGGTAATTGGCTGGTGCGCATCCACGCTTTCCGCCCAAACAATAAGCCAGCTTTTATGGACACGTCCCGTCGCCCATGATAGGGGATGATTAAATACTTAACATACTGATATTCGTAGGCAACATGGTGCACCTATGTACAAGCGTGGATGAGGCTGAAGTTATTCAATTGCGCGGTGGCGGGAAATATTCTAAGAGCAAATGATGAGGCACTGAAAGTACGGGGCATTTTTCCAAAGAGACGATGATATTTTTGCTTTTCCGAGACCATCCCCGGCCAGGCAAATGTGGAACACGAAAAGATACCTCCCTCGCCGCCACAAACGCGCACGTTCGGCCCTTGAAATACATAAAGTATTGAAATTAATCTCACCGTTTTCCTGGAAATGGCAGTGACGTCTGCAGCCGAGGAGGTAAGAGGAGCCTCACACCGCGGACTGGAACATCACCACAGCGGCGCCCGATATCCTTCACCGGTTTTGGGTACTGGGGAATGGGGGGGGGTTTGCGAGAAGGGGCCCCTACGCCTTTGGGCGCGGAAAGTACCCGCAAGAACGTGCCAAACGGAGCACCGCCGGTACTTGTGCTGTGCGTTTTGTGTACGTTGTTAACGCTGTTTTGGCCTGAGACTCCTTCCAGCGTTCGTGCGTGTGGAGCCTGCCAATGAAGCAGGCAGAGGTTGCTTTAGGCTCGGTTGCAGCGATGAGAGCACCTTCTTGTTTGACGATTGGAGGGTTCAGCGGGAATGGCTTTTTTTGAGAAGTGTCCTTACCTTGTCATCCTCTTTTGAAATGCTTAGTGACTAGGTATTTAGAACAAAATGGTTGCTGAAACACGGTGATCATCTCCTTTGGCATGCATGAATGTGACTAGATAAGCGGTCGGTACCGAGTGAGCTCGTTGAACGCATCCTCTCCGGGAACCTCTAAAAGTTCAAATCGTCATGCCCGCGATGAGCTGCTTCTCGTGCGGGTCGGTACAGGAGCAAAAGAAAGCTCCTTTGTCCAAAAATCTGATCGGAAACCCTACAAATTTTGTACACACAACACACCTGGGACGCAATGATGCCCAAGGAGGAGTTGCTGCATACACTGCCCAGCAAATGCAAACAAAGGGCGGCTACACAGGCGCTAAAGTTGCACCCGAGCCCGGCGCAAGGGCTGCAACACGGCCAGCGGGGGCTGTCAAGAAGGTTGAGCAACCGAAGCCGGTGCAACCCAGGAAGAGTGCCACCGAATTGCCTCCGCCTCCTCCAGTCTCCACCACGGCTGCGGCTGTCACTGCTGCAGTGGCAGATGATGCTGTAGTCAGCGAAGAAGAGGTAGAGTCAGTTGTTGAAGCCGTTGATCCTGTAGAAATTAAGAAGCAAGATTCGATCCCGTCTGTGGAAGATTCGGTACAGGATGTCAGGGAAAATGTGGCAGAGTCGACTGAGGAAATTCAGACCAAGGAGCGAGTTGAGGGTCCAAATATCGCTGACCCTCCCACTCCGGCCCCTACGCCTGTCGAATTCAGCTTTAAAGACATTCCATCCGCAGTTGAGCAGGCTCAAGCCGACATGAACGCAGCGGTCGACGAAGCTTTGGAAAAGACGGATGCACACGCTGACGAGGAGGAGACCACCTTTGTTGCAGAGACAGTTGAGTCTGAGTCGCAGAAGAGCGAGGAAGCCGACGTCGAGGACATCAAGGAGAACGTGAACGAGTGCGACGCAGTGAACGAGTGCGACGCAGTGAACACTGTCGAGGACGCAGTGAATACTGTCGAGGACGCAGCGGCAGAGGAATCTAAAGAGGAAGAGGAGGATGAGGATGGGGGCATGGATGTTTGATTTGACGACCGCATACCTATACTCCGCTAGACCTCACCCCTGAGAATCATCTATACCATACTCACCAGTTCATCATCCATCATAGTCTGAAATTCGTATAAACGAATACTGTATGTATCATCATTGTCACTTTTGCAACCACTCTCAATACCGTCCCTACGCGTATGCTAGTATCCCATTCGCTCACGCGGCCAGGCCCCTGTGCGGGGATCTTTGAAAACAGTCCCACTTAGAGCTTCCGTGAACATGTTGCGGACATGCCCTTCAACCCTTTTCCGACTGAAGATGTGCACGCTAAAAGTGTACTCTCGCACCGCTCTTCTCCGCTCCCAATGTACGTGTGCAATTGGTCCTCTGTGCGGAAAATTCACCCGGTCCGGAAGCTCGCCCGCCTCTGACCGACACGCCTCCGCCCGTACTGACGCTCGGTTGGGCTGAGGGTTTTTGTCTGTTTCAATTTTTTCTTCAAGCCACCACCGCGGTTAGCATTAAACTTTTCAGTACATTCAGTACCGGATGTGGACTGACCTGCCCAACCCAAGGGTCATGCCCTTTGCTCCCGGCAGGTGAAAAAAAAAAGTGGGGTTGCACAAGAATAGTTAATGTAGGGGGATCTCCCGCTTGAAAAATTGAGAGCAGCTCTGCCAGGGCAGCTGTCCCTGGGGTTACGAGTCAGTATTGAAAGTACCGGGCGCCTCCGCGAAAACCCTCCGCACCCCCCCATCCCTACTTTTTATACATATACGGATTCCAATATAGAACTATCTATATGCGTATTTTAATTAAGGTAAATCTATAATATATATACTGAACTATTGTAAATATGGATGACCCCACCATGGCGTGCCTTCCCGAACACGCAGCCTGGTTCTGGCGATCCTCAGAGGGGAGCGGGCCCGGACGCGAGTTCTTGAGACCCGCCTTCCCATCTCTCCCCCCCCCCCTCCGTTCCCCTTTGCACCAATCGCGTTCTACATGCTAAAGTACCTAGTGTACTAGTTGTCCGTGACTGGGTCAAGACTGTGGCAAGCAGAGGCGATGCGGCCGGACAAAAAAAAGTCCAGCCAGGTGGAATTTCCACTCTGTCCCAAGAAAAACGCCACGGCCAGAGAAAGGAAAAAAAAGGAAAGGAAAAGGAAACCATCGGTCGTGGCCCAACTAGCGCGCATACTGAATGAAGGGAAAAGGTACGACCTTCGGACGTGCACGAGCGCCTTTGCTGAAACAATAAAAAATACTCTCGCTCTCTCGATCTCTCGCTCTCTCTCTCGTCTCCCCCCCCTCCTCCCCTCCCCCTGTAAATCCGTCACCTTTCATACGGCAGACTCTTGACAGTCCGAAGAAGATGGGAAAGTTCATTGGCAGTCATATCTTTACGACAGATCGGGTACCGGATAAGTTAAGCGGGAGGACATTAAGCGAGGGCGGTCGCTCACGTTTGGTCTTCCCAAGAGTCTCACAAGCCAAAAATGCCAAAAAAAAGAAAAGCAAAAGAAAACCCCAATCGGCACAACTTTTGTCCGGCTCGTCATCGGGTCCTGACCAGCACAGGAGATAGCGGCAGCAGGGGCCCCATTGGTTTCCCCTATATTTTTTTTCTTCTCCTTTGTGGCCCTCCCACCTCCCCCCCACCACCCCGTCTTTTTCCTTTCAACGGACGGGGTCCCGACTGAAATGAATGTGTAAGAAAGAGGGAGAACCCCCCCCTTTCCCGTCACCCGGGGTTGAAGTGGTAAGGAAGGGGAGGGGGGAGTTTGCTGTGTCGGTTCAGTGGAGAATTGAACTGATACTGTACTGAACCCAGTGTGTACTGGCAAAGGGGAGGGGCCCCCCGGGGGGGGGGGGGGTTGACGAAGTGTCCTCAACTGGGGGGGGTTTTGGCAAAAAAAAAAGTTGGATCGAAGGAGACCCTGTTGATCGGCTGGCGGATGGAGGTGCGGAGCAGGTTCCTACTTTTTGGTGCTGCACTTTGTGGCTTGTTTAGTTCCGCCTCCGCTTTACTGTTTCCTGTGCTGTTGCGATATTATCATGTGAGACGTGCAAATTGCGTGTCTCGTGAGCCGATCTTGGTATGAATACTCGGACGGTTTCGCAAGGTATGGAAGGCGCAGCGACAAGCACAGACGAAGAAGAATCCATGGCTTTGCAAAGAGTAGTCGTGTTCGCAAGTTAAGTCAGATAGGAGGTCATCATGACATAGAACAGACATTACAACTCCATCCAGAGAGTTAGGAAACTGGGGGAACACGATCCAATTTCTAGTTTCATTTGATAGTTAGTTAGCACTGCAGAGACTACAGGCATGGAAGCTGCAGGAGCCATAACGGGTGTCGGCAACACCCAAAACGACCGCAAACATGCGTTTGAATGGCATACCTATGCTAAATGGTCCTACTGTGGGGTATGTTCGAAACTGATGTGGGGATTCCACCGACAGGGCTTGAAATGTAAGGAATGTGGACTTGACGTTCACGACCACTGTGTAAGACTTGTGCCAAAGTGTCTTGGAGCAGATGTAGTGGCCAATATGGGAAACCTCAGAGACAGAAAGGCAGCTGCTATCCAAACTTTACGCAGCCAAGAGTTCCGGGACGTCGCGGTCACCATTGTGAGTGCAGCCAACTTGGCAAAGAAGCAAATGTTCCATACCCCTGACCCGTTCGCGGTGCTTGACGTGGATGGAAAGATCACTGAGACCCCTCCTTGCATACGTACGCACAGTCCGGTATGGAACTTTAAGCAGATAGTGGCCATCAAAGAGGATTCAACGATAATCATCCACATCTACGACAATAAGAAGAAGATTAACGGTGGCAAAGACGATGGCTTCTTAGGTATGGTGGCTGTGCCCTTCACTGCATTCTCACAGATGAGTCTCCAGTCTGGTGCGACGATTGCCTTTCGGTTGAAGAAACGGACAGCGAATGACACGGTTACTGGTATGGTCGTGCTCAAGATGAAGTATACTGGTACCGCAAAGAAACAAGCCACTGGGTTGGAAAGGATTGTCAAGTCACAGATTATTACGACCGGGCGAAGGAACCGCCATGTGAGCATGTCTGGCCTGGGCGATAGTTTAAGCAAAGAAGACGAAGATCCACGAACTCCACGCGATGACATTAATGTGCACCACCTAACCGTGGTGGACGAGAATGTCATAGATGAACACCTTGAAGCTGATGCCCTCGACATGGATGACCAAGAGTACGCAATTAGCCTGTCAAAACTGGGAACGAGTCCTGGTGCGCGTAGCTACATCAATCCAGATTTCGAAGTGAGGTTACGCGATATTGCTGCGGAACAAGACGTCAACCTGCCGGCAGGATGGAAAGAAGAGGTTGATGACACGGGCCGGACTTACTACGCCAATCCAAAGAACCGTGAAAGCTCTTACACGGTACCTACCACAGAGCTCAAGACAAGGACGTACAAGAGCCATAGGCCTGAAATTCTTGCTCAGGCGGCCAAGGCGGGGGAGGAGAAGCTTACACATGAACACATGCCTGACTCCGCGCTTCGAGGTCAACACTCGCGCCAGGGATCTCTGAGTTCGATAGATGCCAGAGAGCTTCAAGGACCGAGCCATTTGGTGCCAATGGTCCTTCCTGCACCGGAAGCAAAGACTCTCGAGGGCGACGGCATTGTTGTGCGCTGGTTGCACCCTCATTTCGTAGGAGAGGAGAATGGCAAAGCCAAGGATGTGGTGACTCCGCAGATGCAGAACCTCGAGTACACTGTGTATGTTTGGCAGGAAAATGAATTGGAGTCGGATCTGGATATTGTCTACAAGGGACAGGACACAGAGCATCTCATCAAAGGGTTGGTACCGGAGCGTCCTTATCAGTTCGTAGTGAGCGTCAAGAACAACTACGGAGTGTCTGATCTGAGCCCCCCTTGCACACAAGTGGTGGCTCCGAAACGTAAATCACGCAAGGAGAAGGAAGCAGAGAAGCGGGCGGCCCAGGCAGAGCACGATAATCGTCCACATTGCCCGTTCATGATGGCTGGATTCTGCAGGTATGGCAATCGCTGCCGATACAGTCACGGGGCCGGCTTGCAGACTGAAGACGATGTGATGGTTGCGCTCATGGCGGCGTCCCTCAACGAGGATCCCAATGCGGGATATGCCGCTGCCATTGCAGCATCTCTGATGGATCAACAGAAACGCAAGGCACCCATCAATGCGGAACATATGAGCACGTTTCAACGTCATCTGCACAAGAAGGTGTCGCGATTCCGCAAGGACCTACCGAGGAAGAAGGGAGAGGTGCACATAACCATTGACCGGGAGAACGTCGTCGAGAGCTCGTTGAAGCAATTGACGGAGACATCCACAAAAGAGCTGCGTAAGCGTCTGTTTATTCATTTCAGCAACGAGGGAGGCCTTGATTACGGTGGTTTGGCACGTGAGTGGTTGTACCTTCTCAGCCAAGAACTCTTTACACCGTTCTACGGGCTGTTTGAGTACAGCAAAAGCGACAACTATACGCTGGAGATCAATCCCAACTCAATTCTCAACAAGGACTGTGTGCCTTACTTCACCTTCATCGGCTGGATCCTAGGTATTTGCATTCTTCATGGTCAATTCATTGATGCGGCCTTTGTGAAGCCTTTGTACAAGCGTATGCTGGGCAAGCCCATCGAACTAGCAGACCTGCAGAACGTGGACCCTTCCTTCCACTCCTCCTTGTTGTGGATTCTGGACAACAGCATAGAGGGTGTGCTGGAGCTTACCTTCTCCGTAGATGCGGATCAGTTTGGTGAGGTAGATACTGTGGATCTTGTGCCGAACGGTCGGAGCATACCCGTGACTGATCAGAATAAGGCAGAGTTTGTCAGTCGTGTTGTGCAGTGGCGGGCCACCCGCAACACAGAGAAACAATTTGATGCTATGATGACTGGTCTAAAAAGATTCGTGCCACCGGATTCACTAACGAGTTTTGATGAAAAAGAGTTGGAGATTCTCTTATGTGGCCTGCGGAAGTACGATCTGGACGACTGGAAGAAGCATACCGAGTATAAGGGCTTTGAGCCAGAGGATGCAATCGTCAAGTGGCTGTGGGAACTACTTGAGGAATTCGGACGCGACGAGCAAGGTAGATTCCTTCAGTTTGTGACCGGCACGTCTCGGGTACCCTTAGAGGGCTTCCAGGCACTCGCTGGCAGTGATGATCGCCAAAAGTTCTGTATCCAGAAGCTTGAAGGGGCCACGGACCGGTTACCGGGGAGCCATACGTGCTTCAACCGTTTCGACTTGCCTGAATACGGCAGCAAGGAAGAGCTCAAGGAAAAGCTTGGCAAGGCAATGGATGGCTTTGAAGGCTTTGTGGACGAATGAAACCACTAGGAATAGAGCTCCCCTGTTGCATCTTGTACGGCTTGAGTAGTTTCAGTTTAGTTTCTATTATATTTATAATCGGCTTGTATCACTGTTGAATTGAATTTAGTTGTACAAATTTTATGTGATCAGCTTCAGATGTCGCTTGTCGACTGGTCATCAACGCAGCTGACAATAGCTATCCGAAGATGGGTGACCCCTCCTTAATGGGTAGTCCAGTCTCGGGATGCTGCCTGGGATCGCTCTCAACATCGAGCATGACCATGCCCGGTGCCACATTATTCGGCGCGTTGGTAACTGACCGGAGATTCAGTCCAACCATGCGGATGCGCAGATCTTCCACCTGAGTTGTCTTCAGCCACGGCGTGTTCACTTGGACGGTAGTGGACTCTGACGGCAGCAGTGTCACGCAGTTATCAGACCAGAAGACGGGTAGGAGACGACATTGGTCGCGGTACCAGAGCTGCGCCTGCACGCACATCAGCGGGTACTTCTCGGAAGAGTTTGAAAATGTCACGATAAGAGGAGGACAATCCGACGGATGTGGGTTGCTGCTGAAGTTTGGTCTCACCAGTGGCCGCATCACGGACACAGTCATATCGCATTTGGGCATCTTGGCGAAGACACTGAGGTCGATATTCTCTTTGCCAGAGCCAATACCACGGTGCCAGTAGACATTGCGTGACAGGAGGAACTGGGTCGTGTCGACATCAGTTGGCTTCGCATTGGCCCGCAATTCGAGGCAAACTACAACTGCATCCTTCAGACGCCTCCAGACGTTGCCTTCATCATCCTCAGATCCAGTTTTTACTGCACGCAGGGTCGACATGGGACCAGAAGGGAGGGGCAGGTTCTGCCATGTGAACGTCTCAAGCTGTTGTGTCCCTACAAACAAGCGCTTGACGATAAGGTCTAGCGTAGACGCCTCCGATACCTCACGATGCGCAATTACAGATATGCTGTAGTCGTCTTCATTCAGCATGACATGCACTGGTTCACAGGCCTTCCGAGTGGCGTACAATGCAGCACAAGGCTCCATATCGTGATGGTATAGCTGCCACACGAAAGATGGTTGCGCTGGGTTTGACATCCACACAAAAACTCCACGGCATGGATCGTTTAGCGCGGCCAGACGACCCTCGAACAGGGCTCGGTGGCTCTCGTAGCAAGCGACAGAGCCCTTCAACGCAAAATCACGTGCATTGCGGAACTCTCCGTAACGCTGTGCCAAGTCTGCCGGGAAGGTGTCGCCGCGGGAAGCGCCCCGGGCCAGGTCGCGGTGCGCCCATGCATCAGTGATAGCGTTCAGGTCCAGATCGGTGTCAGGGAGCATGCCACGAATGCTCTGCCACGAGGGGATGCTCACGCTGCCGATTTCGCTTTTGGTAATCTCGTTCTCAGAGTCAAAGTGGTAGTAGGCCTGTGGTGGTCGCCAACAATATGGCCCTCCGCTCTGAACACCGAGGCTCGGTGGTGGAGAAGTCGCCATTTGAGCTCGTGGGTGCTGCGGTGGGGGTGCCCCAGGTTTCCCGCTCGACGAGACATATGGCGTCCCCGTAGCCCCGAAGGTAGCCACAATGCGCCGGAGACCATCGTCAAGAAGCGGAGGTGGATAGCCCTCGTTCCGTCCGCAATACAAGAGTACGCACGGGTGGCCACCGAAACGCATAACTTTCGAGCGTGCATTGTCGAGATAGATGTCGGACCTGAGCGGATCGGGACCATCCGAAGGGTTTGGTTGAAAGAACTCGTCCCAGAGCAGCAGACCGTGCCGATCGCAGGCATCGTAAAGTGCTTCACTTGTGCTCTGTCCAACCCAGTTACGGATGAGATTCAGCCCAGCGTGGACATGGTAAGCGACCCGCTGATCAATGGCCGCACCGAAGATCCGTTTCAGCCCTTCGTCCATGCCCCAGTTGCCACCGCGCAGAAAGAGCGGCACGCCGTTAATGCTCACGGCGAGGGGCCCATCCCCAAGCTCTCCAGATCCACCAACGCTGTAGTGAAACTTGCGTACGCCGAAGACCACGCTGCACGGATTTGTAAGGACCTTGGGAACCCTATGGAGGCTACCAATTCCACCACGTCTGGCTGGAGGAAGCTGTAATTGGACTGTTAGCCGGTAGAGCGGCTGGCTCCCGAGGTCATGAGTCCACCACAGCCGCGGATGCTTCATAAGCAATGCATTGGCACAACCAGTTGATCGACTGTTAAGGCGCAAGTGGACTACCGGGGATGTGTCGGATGGTAACTCAGTCTTGGGGTCTAGGCGGTAGCGGAAGGTACCCACTGGAGAAGTGGGATCTGCCTCGGTGGTGATGATCCCAACGAGATCCAATGGATGAGGGTCACCATCAGTTCTGCGCAATTGCGTCAGCTGTAGTCGAACCTCTAGTTCCGCTGCTAGTGGCAGATCAACTTCACTGGATTCAGTAATGTCATCCTTGTGATTCTTACCATTCCATTCTGGACCTAATCTGTGCTTTTCTGGCTTCCGCAAGGCCAGTGTACTCAACCGCACTGCATCTATGGCGTACCGCACGTGTTTGTCGCTCTTGGCGGTGTGAATCTCAACTCGAACAGGCTGCCAGATTCCAGTGTTACGGTCGTGAATAGCAGTCAACCAGTCCCATCCAATACTGCACAGAAACGTCGGGCCGTCTTTCGCCGTGTCGCCGCCATTGCGTCCCATACCATCACGGATCGTGTGTCGATGGGGAACTCCAGGGTTGGGCTGTGGCGAAACTTTGAGAAGAATGCTAACTGTGTCATCAGTGTCATCGTCCATATTATGGCTATGGTAGTTTCTGCGTCGCCAATAGAACTTTCTCTCCTTGAAAGCTCCGACTGTAGAACCGATTCCTTGTCCATTTACAACAAACTGTCCTTCGTAGTTAATGCCCTCGAATATGAACGTAAGTCCTGTTACGTCGTTAGGATCTGTATTGGGATCCAAATCTCGAATGCGAAATGTTTTTGCGTAGGTCCATGACTGTCTGCAAATGCTATCTGGAATGCGATCGTTGTTGTAGCCAACTAACGGTTCGTCGTAGACACCATTGACTACCAACGTGTGTAGGACGGTACCTGGTACGGCGGCTGGTATCCAATCGTCATTGTACTGTAGTTTCCATCCATCACAGAAATCTACTGTATTTGTCACATCTATGATACGCACACTGTTGTTGTCACCATTTGGCTCAGAGCCATCTTTGCGCCAGCACAGCGCTGAAAGGCAACCACGGCCGAACATAAGGTCAGGAACCAGCGAGATGCAAACCCGGTGCTGTAGTTCTCAGTCCATGAAGCACTAGATCTCGTCTGCGGGTGGTTTCGTGTCTCAGACTAGCATTGCCTGAAAAACGTAGAATCGTGACAGACATGGCAAGCGAAAAGACCGATGTTGCTCCACTACAAAGGAGCCTGTCACATCGCTTCGCATTCGAACGATCGAGGGTTCCTGGCAGGCAACTTTGCCCACCGGTTCTCAATGAGCCTGGGCCTTCGCGTACCCTAACCCAAATCTACCCCACCCATCATCAGCCACAGATACTCTCTCTCTCTCTGTCCAGCTCCTGGGTGTTGCGGGGGTTTCAATAAACGGGGGCCTAATTTATGTTCCGTTAACTCAAACTGATCAATTCCCTCTGCCCCCCAAGCAACTGGGGGGATTAGCAATGGCTCCTTGAGTACTTCTTCTATGAGGCGACACAAAATCCTTGCGACATGGCTCACATCGAAGGAAGTAGTAGAAGGGAAACAAAATGCGCATTCAGTCCAAAGAGAGAGAAGGTCGAGAAAAATACTTTAGGCCCCCCCCTCTGCACAAGCGGCACAGGCCGGCCTAATGTCGGGTCCCGGGAGTCCAATTTGTCATTTGATTTTTGGTATGTTTTCTTTTTGATCCACATTGGGAAGATATATAAGTATAGTACCATCTATTGAAGCATGTATATAGTAACCGGAAAACCTATAGGCAGCGTCTGTTTTGATGATGATCCTGACGACACCCTTCGTGCCTGAGATGAGTGTGCACTCTGTGCGAATACCTCGGGAATCATAGCAAACCCTGCCGATCACCTACTTTTTCATCGGGTAGTAACGCGCTCTCGACACTCACTTCTGGTTGATTGGGTACTGAAAGTCGAATATCGGGAAACTGCGTGCGCTCTTTTGGAACGAAAGACGTGGCCTTCGTCGCTTGTCCACGTACCACACAAAACACACAGTTTGACGTTTCAGGAGCGCATACGTAGACCGGCCGAAGCAGGGATTAGCTTGCTCTGCGCGCACCGCCCAGTAGCGGTACAATTACGCGCCCGCCTACTTGTGTGGGTACTTTACTCATCAAATTTCGACTCTCCGCATCGCCCGTCGATCGATGCCATTCCCTGGAGCACAGGAACTGGCCAAGGGGCAGAGGATGCGAAGAAGACGAAAGAAGCTGCCTGAACTACGTAGTGTACGAAGTTCGAGGTAGACGCCTACATGCTACCATCACAGTCACATCATGCACAGGCGACACGCACAGAAGTGCACACAAAACACATCCCACGGCTGATCGAGCACAGAAGGTACAGTGGGGCTGGGACGGCGCAAGCTTTTTCACAGAACAGCGCGCAACCAAAACTGACAATCAACTTTTAGTATCAACACTACAGGACACTGACGAAGCTTTTCCACCGGCTCCCATTCGCTTCCGTTTCCAAAGCGAAACCGAATTTCAAACGGAGCCGTACCTAGAAAGAAGAGACGAAGCTCACGATTTCATTTTCTTGCGCTCTGTGGCAAAGTAGAAAAAGAGCAACCCCCCCCCCGGCGCTCTCTCCTCCCGCTCCGCACAGCAGCGGAAAAATTCCACCTTTTTCCCGGAGGTCCGTAAAGGACGCAACGTCTGTTGTCCACCCACCTACACTTAATCCATTATTCCATCCACGCATTTATCAAACCAACCATGTCGTAACCATTCAACCCACAGTATTTCTGTTTCTTTCTTTCTCGCGTCCGTAGACAGGCGGTGCATTAAACCGTTCGTCGCGTTAGGTGGGCATGTGTGAGTTCTTCGCTCTGATTTGTTTCGTGAGCTTCCAATCCTCATACTTTATCCAAAGCTCTCCTTGGGTCCGGTCTGTGGTTCTGTGGTGGCGACGACAGCCGTGCCCTCGTTGATTTGATCTATCAATATTGGTCGCACACTGGTACTGACAGTCTTACAAGCCAGCATTGGATGGATGGATTGTGATGATGATCAGCCATTGTCAAAGGACACGGGGAACTAAGGCTATAACGGGTGCTGCGCAGTCGTGCCTCGAACCGTTTTAGGACACGATACTCCCCTCAGCACGGGCCGGTAAACCCCTATCAAAAACCAATTTGGTTCAAGCATTCCCGGGGTCAATTTTTCGTTTCCGTCCCGTGAGAACGGGGTTTGACAAGGAATTCGATAGTGGAACTATTGTACAATTTCCGGCAAGCGATGTGGATTTGAAACCTCTCTGAAACTGTTTCTGCGTTCTCGATGCGGTTTGCCCTTGCGCAGTAGGCAGTGTTTGTAGTTGTTGGTTGTCCCTGAGAGCGAGGGAGCGAGCGAGGGAGCGAGCGCGCGAGTTTACAGGCACTCCTCCAAAACAAATTCTTAGTTGTTCGACATGAACAGTTTTGGATGACTCCCAGCATTCTTGGGCGCTTATCGTGCGATTGTCTTCCACTACGAAGAATGCGAATAACGTGGCGGCATCAACAGTGGGTAGAGACGGGTGCACTACCGCAACACTATACGTTCGTCCTTAACTCACAACCTCTCGGTTTGCGTGCTTCATTCGACGCACCCTTTGGATGCGGCCAGTTTCCAATTTGGGATTCACTGATGAAGCGGCCGTGCATGCATACCAGTGAGAATCAAGGGGCCCAAGACGGAGCAATTGTTGTGAATGAGTAGCAAAAGTGGACACGTTCGACCATTAATCTCATCACGCCTTTACTACTGCATCTCCGCAACTGACTCTGCTCTATGTCACAATTTTACCACCCCAGAATCTGCCTGATCTTCCCATTCTTGTTGTGTGACATGCAACAACAATGGAGTCAGCATGCTTGTGTTCATATTGATCGAGGCGCACCGAGAACACTTTCTGACTGAGCGCAACTATAGCGATGCATTCTCAGCACTCATGCAATCACCAGCTGATCTATGTATCTGGGCATGGTGTGCCGGGGTATCAGTTAGGGCTACGTCCCTGTTCCCCATGCATTATTTCCTTTGCCATTCTAGTTGATGATGGTCAAGAGCGTATCGGTAAGCAAACTAACGAAGATAATACTTAAAGATCAAGGTTCGGTTTGTGTGTTTGTGTGGACTAGACTGGGTTTGTTGTTTTTGATAGCGATGACGGTAGATGAATCCCTTTGATGCGCGGTGATGGCCACCGTACCCAATTGGAGCACGCTGGAATGGAAAACACCACAGATATGGGGCCTAATCCAGTGGAGACATGTGGGACCCAAGGATGGATGGCCGCGCTACGCACTGGGACGTCTACCAACAGCGGAGCAATGTGCCCGCCAGGAGGTCGAACAACGACTGCAGAGCCTGCCGAGAATGATCCGCGGACAGTTCTTCCTCAGGCCACTAGTTGTTGATATGTGTCAAATACGTGCTTGGATGTTCTGGTGCTGTCGCTTTGTGAGTGGCACTGCTAGTTCTCATCGATCATCAACATACCCACAGTCGAAAACTGGATACCAGCCGTTGGTGTTATGCGCTCAAGACATGTGAGCGATTCGTTGTTGATGGTTGCAAATGATGCGATTGGGGCATCATGGCGAACAGGAACCGAGCCATGGAATCAACTAGCCCGTGTGTGCATGGCCGAAGATGGCAGACAGGGAGGACGATACGCAGGGATCACTACAGATGCGGATAATGCGGCGGCTTACGCAAAAGACACAGGGTGTACTTGGCCGCAAGGAGCGCACCCACGAACGAGATTGGCTTTCGTCTGGGGCGTGGTTGGATCTAGTAGTACAAAATATGTCGCATAGAGACCCTGGACTACATACAAATAGTATCGAACTGTCAAATTTAGGAATTTTCAAGACCTATCCATTAGTATTTAAGGAGCAGAGTCTCATACCCACCAGGTCCTTACGCCAGTGTATGTTCCAAAAGGAACAAAGGCCCGATGAGAAAAATGCAGGTCATTTAGTATTAAAATGGACCTGGCTTTTTAGGGTTTTCGGGGGACAAAGGTGTGAACGGTACATCGTTTTTCTGCGCTCGTCGCGTACATCAGCCCACGAATCATTCTTCTTCGGTTTCCGTTCCCCAGTGCTACCAAAATTGACTACCAAATTATTTTCAAAATAGAATGCATAGTACCCTACGCGTCTAACATTACACAGCTTAATTCACAAATTCAATTCAACAACAAACGCAAAAAAAAAAAAAAAACTGTCGGGAAAAAAACTGGGGCACGCAATACAACACCACCAAAAAAAAAAACAAACAAAGACGGCAAAGGAAAAAGGACCACCTCCCACATTTTGTCGGACTGGCATTAATCTCAAATTCTCTCCTGGACTCATAAAAATCTTACCATCAGTGCCGGGCATTCTTTGTCACTCTGGTGCGTGCACGGCAGATCAATTCATCCAATCACTTGTGTCCCCTGCTCTTAGTCAATCAGTCCTTCCTAATGTCTGCCATCTATTTTCAGGGGTTCCCATGCTCCGACCACCATTTCTGTGGTCCGGGCAGTCCAAGGTAATTTCTGTGGTCGGGTCGCTCGGTTCCCGCCCCGTGTTTTGTCTACCTGTCGTCGCCCAAGACACATATGACCTGAGTAAAAAGAGTCACATTGTTTGACGAAATCCTGGAGCATTGGATGGCATGCACATGGGAATGTGTCTGTGTGATATGGACTGGGTGCAAATCCAATACTGAAAGAATAGCCTGTCCACTCCGGTGTCAGTCAAAATTAAGTGGAGCACGCAAGCAAAGACGTCGCTGCTATCATCAAGACAGCCCCGCTTCTCACAGTCCACGCTAGTGGTTTGTGGGCAGGGCGGATATTGTCTAGGTCCTTTCTCCAATATTAGGCAATAGATTTATTATGACCATATGTAACACTCTGGGAAACAGGGGATTTCACCCTGTTTGCGTCTCCCAATATTCGCTGTATTAAGTCCAGGAGCAGACCACAGGCCGAGAAAACCAGAAACAAAAATACAGATAAATGACGTATATTCAGTACTCAATCGTGGTGAAACCCATGTATGTTCAAAATCTATTTCACACAAGGTCATGCCACTAGCCCCGACTGTTCGTTTGCCATAGCTCGTATGAGACCGATCGTTCAAACTGTCTGCACTCTGGGGCCACACAGTACTAAATATATGCTTGTTTTTTCTGGTCCCACCCCAGGAAGCCGCCAGTTGGACTCACTGGCTGCACCAGCCAGCGAGACAGGCGCACACCGAGTCCGTTACGTCCCTACGCGCTCACCCGCGGACGGACACAGCCGGGGGTACTGTTTTGGGTATCGCGGATCTCGGAGCTCCACCGCGTAAAGGCGCCATTATCCTATGTGGTACCCAAACAACGGAAACTCCGCTGGGACAATGGGGGTGTTGATTTTTGTGGCTGGTCTCTCTACTTTAACTTTATCTGTTCCTCTACTGACCGTAGTGGCGACAGGCAAGGGGATGCGATGAGAGATTAGGACCGCTTTGCTGTTGTCGGACAAGAAAAGAGGAGACACAGAAAAAATGACTACCGTGTTGATTAGAGAAAAGGTCAGTACTTTTAATACTGACATGTAAGAGGAACGGCGTGCCTGTGAGGAGAAAATTTTCTTCAGGACGAGACTTAGCTCTCCTTCTTGTCAGTCTCCGCAGGTAGCAGAGTTCCCCCTTTCGGTTGCTGAGGAACTTTCTGGTAGCGCGGGCACACAGCCCGCCTGTTTCAGCGTAGATACCGGAAAACCGCTCCCGCGACTGTACCATACGGAAACCGCCCTTGGAAAGTATGTAACAAGGGGACGAAAGGGCCTTACTCCTTTTAGGCAGTGTTATGATGAAATACTGCCGGGAGATTTGTGTGACAAAAATGCAAAGGGGAGGGAGGGATAGAGAGAGAGTGTGTGTGTGTGCGTGTGTGAGTGAGAGAGGGAAGGGTTCGTTTTGCTCACAAGTCACCCCTCAGTTTCTGCACGGCTTTCTGATCGCGGGCGGAACCAAGTCGTTTCTCGCTCTCCAGTCGACCGAGGAACCATGGAGAGAAGACAGGAGCATGTTAATCGCATCAGTGACGAATGCTGACAGGTCATTGGGATGTGGGTGGGGTGGAACTTTCTCATGATGAACCATGGTCGCTTTCCAGTTATCACCGCCCGTGTCTCTCCTAAGGAAGGCTTGTGCTTACTGGCATGCCACGGATCAATAGCGATGCGCCTACCAATCCTCTTACGCGTTTGTTTTGCACGACTGACTGCGCAGCATGGCACAGCACGAACGATGACCGCGAACGTAGCCTGCTCGACAGCAAGCGTACGCCGTTCGTAGTCAGTGTCATCCGCGTGTGGTGGAGTGCACGCTTGCGCGCAGCAGAGTGCATGTGTGCTCATCCCTGCGAAAAATAAAAGCCCGATCCTGGCATCAACATTACCTGAAAGAACTGTTGTACATACCCCCTGATCTCTGTAGCGTGTGCGCAAACGTCGTCGGCTCTTTGGCCCAATTTCCGTGCCATCCCCGCGTGTCTGATATTTTATTGCTCCACAAATCTTGTTCAACTTGGTAGGCCAGCTGTTCTCGCAAACTGTGCCTGTGTGCCGATTTTGATGCTCTCGTGTTTCAATGCCCAGTACCACCCTCTGTCTGGGAATATTGTATCAAATCTACTCATTTTGATTTAGCTCTGCCGTCGCTTGGGAGAGCGGGAAAATTTTGACAGATTCGAACTCAGCACCCTCGAATGTATAACTGTGCCAATCT
>PDIP01000028.1:192827-222451 GCA_002811645.1 Corallochytrium limacisporum
TTGTACGACTACGATGTGTTCAATGTCAAGCCAAAGTCAAAATAGTCCTTTTTTGAGAGTAGCAGGGACTCTTCGTTTGAATCAGCTATTGAAATATTTTTTTATGATTGTTAAAAAGAGCAAAATATAATGAAATAGAATGGAATCAATATAAGTTATTATACAATCAAGATTAAAAAAGATCCTCGGGAGTCAAATTTTTCGGAGTTTTGACCCTAACATACCAGACAGAGGGTGGTACATAAATGAACACTACAATTCGTCACGGTGACGAATTCCTCCCGTCTATTACATGTCCACCCATCCTATGCGTGGCAGTGCTCCGTTTTCATCATTGATACATATCCATCGTTCATCAGTAACATTCTAATCCCTTGCAATTCACTTTAATTTATTCCTCTTCGGTTGTTGATGTCTTAATTCTGCCTTGGGCAGCTGATCTCCAAGAGGACGTGGGTTCGACACCACACCATCATCAACAACAGACACACCAACGACAACAACAACAACAAGAAAAAATAAACACTAGGCGACAGCAGAGTTACAGTATCGATCCCATGCCCAGCTACCGTTCTGTCCCGTTACGGTTTTTTTTCTTCCCTTTAGTTCCACACTTCATTGCATCCCGTCCCAACAGACCATCCATGACGCTGTCACCATCTTTTGACTTCCATCTTTACATTGGACCAAAGGGGCTGGGAAGGGGGTGGCTGGGTGGTGCTCATGGATTAGGTCCCACTTCCATCCCATTTGTTCACTAGGCCCATCATCATTACGATCATGGCCAACACGTTCGTGGATGGCTTTGTGTGGTGTTGTTGGGATGCTTAAGGACAATGACTATGGAGGGCGTAGTAGTCATATGGGCGCGCCGTTCACCGACAATACTTGGTCGACTTTTGTACATGGGTACATGGCTCCGTGCATATGCCCCTTGTGGTATTGCACAAACCCAGTTCCAGCAACAGTACACCCAACTACTGTCAGTCATGGATTTAAAAAATGGTTGGTTCAATATAAAAACTGTCCAAGGAAAGAACCATAAAAAGGGGTGCTGGGGGAGGCCAGGGAGTGAGACAGGGGGGAGGGAGGTCAGGGAAGGGCCTGGGAGGGAAAAGCATGGGCGGCAGGGTGCGGCGGGAAAGATCAATCTTACGACTAGAAAGAGTCACGTATGCAGTACTGAACCTATGAAGACGAAATTTTGTCAGCTGGGGCGCGCTGTGACAGTGATGTCGGGAAAGGAAGCAAAATCCCGGAGGCTCGGAGTCAGCGGGAGAGAGCCGCAGAGAACCGAAGACTCAAAACCCGTGATGCTCTAAAGGGGGTAGGTGAAATTTTGACCACCCCCCTCCGCCCGCTTCGGGACCTGCTCTCCTACCCTTACCCTGGAACCCCTTCTGAAAGGCATACAGCAGCAACGGATCGAGTGTTTTCCGGCTGAGACTGAAAGAAAGGAAGGAGTTAAAAAAGAGGGCGACATTAATGGCATACGTTCAGTACAGGCGGCAGGAGATCTCCTGTTTTTTTCTGCATTGCGTTTTTCGCCAATTTCATGGTATACGTGCAAGTAGACGCATCCCGTCTGTAGTGGACTCACTTTAGGAAAAGATAGGAGCGCGATATTGATAGTATGCGCCACAGGGTACCCCCCCAAAAAGCGCGACGGGACGTCCATCTTTTCTACTATGTTGTACTACGTCTATTCCTTATGCGTATCCCACTCTCTCTAATTTTGCGACGGTGGTATCGACCCTTCCTTCGGGATGTCCGTCTCACCTTTGTCCTTCACACAAACACAGCACCCCTCCCTCTTCGTCCTCCCCCAGCGACTGAATCGAATACATGTGCACGGTTCTCCCACACTTGGGTCAGCAGGGTCTCAGCTGATGTATTTTTCAGTACTGAAAATACTACACGGAAGTAGCAAGTTATATAACTTTCGACGCTGCTAAGAGGAAACGGTTTTGAGAATTTTTTAAAAAAGTGAGTGAGCAGATATTCCGGACGACATCCTTTTGTCAGAGAGACCAATACATGTGGTGGGAAATGTATAGGAAAGGGTTTGTTCTTTATCCATGTCGGAGACCATTTAGAGTGATCTGACGCCGGATGAAATTGCGGGTGCGTTTTTTCTTCAAGTGGGGGCGACACGACCGGAGTATTGTTCGGTATGGTGTAGTCAGGGTAGAGACACTTGGGTACCTGAAATGAGTGAAGTCAAACTTCCGGAACAAAGAGCAAAGTGGGACCAGCCCCACAGAGAGAGAGAGAGAGAGAGCGAGGGAATACACACAATGGCTCTTAGCTCTTGGCGCAGAGGGAGAGAGCGAGCGGGACACACAGAGTCCAAAAAGTATTCGTGCTTCTCTGTCCAGTATGCCCACGTTTGGCTCTCCACATTCTGCTCCCCTCCCCTCCCTCCCCCAACTTCTTGTCCCTTGAGAGGGTTGATGAGATATATCTAACTCAATTGCCAAGACGTGTGCCAAAATGTACATCTTGGCTTTTACAAAATCAAAATTTTCTGACACCGGTCGAGTCGGCAGGCAGAATCACAATTACGTCTTGGTCAGGCACGACACGGCAAGAGAGAGTGAGAGTGAGAGGAGATGCAGAAATTTGTACACACAGCTCGCGGTTCCATGGCAGGACTGCTGTCTTGTTTTCAAGTCTCATCAAAAAGAAACGCGCGAATACTCTCATTACCAAAGATGCCTGGCGCGCGCGCGGGTTACCGCGCATCTATTTGTCCTCACCCCACCTTCGGTGCTGGTGGTACTCAATGACACGACCGGTAACTCTCGCCCGCCTAATCATTTTCTCTGCCCAGGTCAGGGTGTGATTGCTGAGAGACAGAAGGGTGCCGCGGGAGAGAGCGAGGGTAACGGTAGAGAGAAAAATTGACCCAAAAAAAAAAGGGGGAAAGGCGGTGGAAAATGAAAGCCTATCGAAAAAAAGCAAAGAAAAGGTGAAAGAGACAAAATAGCGAGGAGAGTCTCAGCACAGACGGCAACGATAAGAAAAAAATACTAGCGAGCGGGAGAGGAAGAGCAGGGGGAGGGGGGGGGGAGGTAGAAACTAAGAGCACCGGAATGAGGGAACAAAACAAGTCCGAAAAATGGGAGGGAGAGAGAAGTAGGGGGCGTGTATACTGTGCGAAGGAGGGGTTGGGAGCCAAAATGGCATACAAAACGGGTGAAAGGGGACGGGGGAGGGGAGAGGGGGGGCCTACCACACGGCGGGAGAGTCTAGGGACTGAGTCAAAAATGAAACAAAAAAAGAAGCAGGAGGGAAAGAAACAGAACGAAAAAAATTAGAGAACCACGGGGACGGGGGGGGGGAGGGTGGAGGAGGGGCTTCGGGGACTATTGTAGAGCTGCTGCTGCTGCTTGCTGCTGGGTTGCCGCCTCTGTTCCTTTTTCCCTCCTTTCTCGTCTCTAGCCCAGTACACCCCCCCCCCCCGGGGGGAGGGGTTGTTCGAGCAAAATCTGGCCCCTTTCCCCCTCCATCTTTTACCCGTCGGTGCGTGTGTGTCCGACAGTTGTCTATGCCCATCCCTGAGCCTTTCTGGGAGTGCGAGACCGTTCCGGTGAGTCTCATGTACCGGGAAAAATTAAACTGATGGTCGCCTGGAGAAAAGTTTAACCGGAAGAAGAAGGGGGAGTGAAGAGGACGCGGAAACTGTGAAAAGGACCAATTAAAGGGGGAAGGGTTTGGTGGTGGTTGTCTGCTTCGGTAAAAAATATGGGAAGGAATCAGGCATAGAGAGAAAAAGAGAGAGAGAAAGGGGTGAAAAGGGGGAGAGGGAAAGAGAAGGGGGGGAAGGGAGGTTGAAGATGAACAGACTCCTTTTCTTGCAAGAGGTGTGACTTTGCTACCGCTGATGGTGCCGTCGTGTATGTCTGTGTGTGCGTTGGTGCCAACGGAACCGACGATGGGCACCGCGTCGACGACAATCGTCTTCTCCGCGTTCCATTTCGGATGACTTGGGGGGAAAGATGACAAGAATTGAGAAGGATGAAGATTCGAATTGTTTCTGGGTTGCGTCGTCACCGGACGCACCAGGAGCGAGCACGGGATCGGCAGGTACATGGAGGATGATATCAAACGAATACATGGTGTCAGAGGAGAAAAGGTAAGTAAAGTGACATTTCGGCGAAAGTGAGCTGATAAAGAATACAAATCTAAAACGAGTGCAACGTCAGAGTGCTAAGATAGTATCAGATCGAAACCAGCAGTGTGTGATAGGCAAACGGATTGAAGGTTTTGGAAAGTACCGAGCTATGTCTATTATGTGGAAGTACTGATACGGAACAAAGGGATCGATTATTCAAGTGTAGGCTGTCAGTTATAGTAGCTTGTGCTTGGGTCATACAGCTCCCATATTTGAACAGAAAAAGAACACAACCAATCATATATAAGCAGAAATGGAAAGGGCCATGAACTTGAGGCGCCTTTCGCGGCGGCGGGACTCATTGCCCACCGCAACATTACCAGATCTCAGCAAGGGTAAGGAGCGCGAAGAAACAGCTCCTACACGAAACAGTATCAATATTCCGAACTTGAAGCGTCAGCACAGTGATGTCAGTGCACCTGACGCAGATGTCTGCCTCTGGCAAGACGATGACGTGCCCGCCATGGGAGAGACCGGAAGCATCAGTAGTTCACAGGTCCGGAAGAAGACACGGTTCGCTCTCGTAAAGGAATCAGACAGCACTAGCAGTAGCGCAAGCAGTGGCTCGAAAGGCAAAGGCAAGGATAGCAATATTCAGTCTGATGCTGTCGATGGCAGCAATGTGGACGAAATCAACGGTGAGATTATGGCTACCTTGGCGGCTGTCCGCGGCAACGACGGTGCCGAGTCAGTTTCAGCGGAGCAGTGGCTTGAGAAGCGCGGCTCACTCGGATCTATGCATAGCAATGGATTTGAGGGTTTGCTGGCGGGCCAGCGCCTGAGCATGACCGAATGGTTGGAGGCAAACGATGAGAGCAACGTCGAGGACAGTTCGAACATGGACGAAGACGGTCGGTCGTCCACGAGCTACTACGAACACCACAGTGAAATTTGTGCCATGCCGGACGGCAAGACGTCAGATGATATGCAGGTTGCCAAGAGCGCAGAGTTCCGAGGACTGGCAGATCTGCCTGGCGATGCCATTGTTAATGTTGTTGAGTACTTGGACGAACTTCTTGACGTCCGCAACCTCTTCTCATCGTGCCCTCAGGCTGGCTGGGACACCAGCGACCTCCTGACTCGTCGCCTCGTCCACAAGATTGCCAGCAAGAGCCGTCGTCCGTACATCCGTGCCCACGCGCGGGACGTGCTCCACAGCCATCGCCAGCCCCTGGAATGGCTTATGTTCTTCACTACCACCAGGCGTACCCTACCTAGTGTACAGAGCAACGCGTTCTGGTATATTCGTAGTCTGGAAGCCTTCAAAGAGGTAATGAAATCCGAGGAGGTTGGCAATGTTGGTGAATGGTATGACCATCCCATGGTCATGGAACACCTGATGAACATCGCTAGCCTGCGCAAAGTTGTCAACCAGGACGTCCTGGAGCTGACTGCCACCAAGACCGCTCTCCTGGAACTGCAGGCCAGCGTCATGCTGCGCGCTGCTCACCAGATGCTAGACCGGTGCGTGAGATTGTGGATTGATCTTGGTCTGCTCACGGAAGACCTGAACACCATCAGTGCTCGTCTCCATACACAGGCCACTGCCAGCAACAATGACCACCACCACAACCAAGGCTCCCGCAGCACCTGGCAGGAATGGAAGGACAGTGGTTCCCGCTGGGTCCACTCCGTGTCCGGACTCTTCACCGCCTTGTCTGTGGCCAGCGGTAAGCCGATTGACCTCATGGCCCTGCGCAAGACCCTGCTTAACAAGCGCAACGGTTGCAAGATCTGCCGCAAGCTCATCAGCGGCCGCGACCTCGAACTCATGCTGGCAGCCTTCTTCGCCAAGGGAAATCCTGAGGTCTATCGTCAGTACTTGCGTCAACGTGATGCTGAGGATGGACCGCAGTTGCCTGAAGGCCTGGTCATTCCGCAGCAGCATCAGCCACAACCTCAGCAACAGCAGAGTGCAACTTCGACGGGTCCGCTGGCGGACCCATCAACACCTTTCAGTGCACACACATCGCTGATGTCTCCTTCCACTGTCGCAAACTCATCCATTCTCGACGTCGCCAAGGACCCTATCGCTCTGTGGGTCGACCTCGCGGTCTGTCTACAGAAGACAGTGAAACAGGTTGAGCTCGTCTGCCCCGACGGGGTGGTCACAATGCCCACGAATCATGCCATCGGTGCCCGCCCCGGAGCTCTGAGCATTGACTTTGCCGCCCAGGCCGCAGGCATGCGCGAGGGCCGCAAGGGTAACACCGGCAGTATCATCCAAATCCTTCTGTCCGTGGCCCATTGCTGCCGTCAGTGGCACACGCGCGCTCCGGCTGCCAACTACGAGCCCTATAACCGCAGCGCACCCCCAGACTACTGGCCAATTGCGCAGCTGCTCGGCGGCAGGGGTGTATCGTGGATCTGCCAGCGCCTGCGTGAAGGTACCAGTCAAACTACGCTCCAGAAGCGCCTGGATCGCTGTGTCTTCCGTCGCGCTGCTGTGGCTCACATCGAGGATCCTACTCCTGCGCGTCATGTTGTCGCCAGTGAACCGACCAAGGTCATTGCCGTGCCCGTGCCCCAGTTGCTTACATCGCAAGTGGCCGTGCCCAACATGACTTTGTGGAGCCTTCCCTGAAAGTACGGGGAAACTTGACAGAGAATTAATAAACTTGAAAAGCCAATACAACATGATTCAAAACAGTCAGTTAGATCCTCCTCTCCCTTTCTACAATGGCAGATTGCTCAACGCAGAGAACTCGCCCCTTTCGATCAATGTTCCTGTCGCCCGGTGGCCGGAGCGTTTCCAGTTTTTGTGCCGGGTTGTATACCAGTGAATGCCAGGGGCCTCTTTTTGTTCTTGGCCCCCCCCCCCCCCAAACCGCCGTCGCTGTGTGTGTTAGTAATCTCACAATATGCTTTCTGCTTTCGGGCGCGAAATTTTCGAAGAGATGGGGGGGCTACTGCGCGGCTGCGAAAGGGGGTGGGGTCTGTGGCGAAGGGGAGGTGAGGGGGGAGAGATGGTGAAAATAAGGGGGGGGAAGAGACCAGCGGGATATGGGTGAGTGCGAAAGGAGGGAGGCGGTCCAAACCTGAAAGAACCTCCACACTTGTGCAAGTCAGGTCTCACCCCCCACGCTATCAGTGGACGCAAAGATACAAAAGTGTTGCTTACCAGCGGTCCGGTTTGTTTTTCTTCTGAATGTGCAATTATTTCAGACGTCCGGATCAGCCTGAACGTGAATTGTGTGCAATGATACTGTTGGCCGAAGGAGAAAGGGACGTGACTTCGTGTTGTGTGGCCTAGGTTCGTATGGCGTGATTATGGGTGAGCCGTCTGAAAAGGACTGCCACTATGGATCCAATCCGTTCGGGACCCGGAAATACTTTGCATTTTGCAGCCAGTTCTGGAACCATCCAAGTTTTGTCGATCTATGCGAGAAATTCGATGACACATTTCCAAATGCTTCCATAGGACGTGCACTTGGCGTGGACGGGTTCCAGGTCAGATACAAGGATGATCTTTCCTCCCGTTCCATCATCGCAGCCGGTTTGTATGCTATGACATGTTTTCAGCCGCCGTGGCCTATCACCGACCTCCCTGTCTCGGTCGAGGAGGAGGAAGAAGAATGGTCGGGACCCTCACAGAGCGCTGAGCATGTAATCTGTTCAACAGAGTCTCAAAGGCAGAGTCGAGCCTCATCGACACAAGCAGCGACGGAAGTGATTGGGGACGATGCAGCAGAGGCACCGGCACCAACGACCTCTAACATCCAGCGAACTTTGAAATTTAGTCCAGAAAGTGCGGATGTTATGCCGTTGAAACGGAAGATTGATTTTGGAGAGACAGCGGAAGATCCACACTCGCCACGCATGTTGTCATTGAAACGACGAATGGACTCAATTTTATCCGATGACGAAGACAAGGCAAACAATTCTCCTGGACATGGAACTCATCAGCATAGTGAAATACTTACTGACAGTGCCAGTAAACGGCGTCGGGATGCCAAGGAGAATGTTCGTGACTCCGTGGACTTCGGACGGGACGAGTCATCGTTCGAACTTCGCCAGGCCAACGTGTCTGGTCACCTGCTTGACCAGAGCGACATTCCCACAGAGGCGTCCCTCGTCGATTACCTTCCGACTCAGCACTCCAACAATCCAATCCCGCCCAATTTGCGGTTCCAGCGAACCCCATTCAGCGAGAACCGCATCCTGGGCAATATGCAAGACGTCATTGCCGTCCCATTGGAGTCCAGTGGTGTGAAGGATGTCAAGAACCAGCGCATGATTGCCATTCGGAGTGATCCTTCACAGATGCTTCCCGGGGAAGTATGGACTCGAATCTTTACCTTCCTCGACTATAAGACCTTGAAGCAGGTGGCGCGCACCTGTCGTCTCTTTAGAGCACTTGTTTGGCATCCCGCACAGTGGGACAAACGTATCTTCTACATCCAAGACAATCACATTCTAACCAGCGCGTACTTGAACAGGATCTTTGCACTTGGTCCGGAGATGTTGCATGCAGGGTACCTGGTTCGGCATAGGGAGGATGATCGTAAGGCGGAGGGCCAGGGGTCGGCGGTTTCTGCTGGTCTGAAATTGGTAAAAGATCTTGTCGTGTACAATGTCTTGGGGCGGCCGCAAAGCGGTCTCGCGCGGACGGCAGAGATGGCGGCGGATGGCCTGAAAATGATCAAACATCTGGACCTCCACTCACATAGCATGTGGCGATATGTACTCGGGCTGCTGCAGTATGTGGATTACTTGGATCTGGAGACCCTCAACGTGAGCACTCATACGTCCAGTGCTGACGTCCAGCGGATTCTAAATCTGTCTCCGAAGCTCCGAACTCTGGTCGTTGACAATTGGGGACCTGATCTCGTTCTGCCAAAATCACTTGTTCATCTCAAGATAACAGCCCAGATTCGTTTAGACGGAAGAGGATGGCCACCCCTGCCGAACCTGCAGACTTTGCATTTAGATTGCCGCCGATTCAACAGGAACAACAACGTCCAGGGCCCGGTTGAGATTGGTTCTAACTCTTTGAGTCGGCTGGCAGAGATCCCGGAGCACTATCCCAACTTGCGCCATCTGGACTTGACCGGACTGTGGAGCACCTTATTCGTGGATGACTATATGGTGCCTGAGCAGCAGAATGTTCTCAACATGTGCAAGACTTTGTTGCAGGGCCTTCCAGAATTGATTTTCTTCAACATGAACGTACCCACTCCATTCTATAACAGCCGCACAGCTTTTCTTGATACGGTTGTACGCCACCCGAGTCTGCGTACACTCGTGATGAACCACGGTGTATTCGAGTTTGATGACCTTGGCCCAGTTGCTCGATTCTACATCAAGCTCATGAGGAAAGCACCCCATGTGTACGTTGCCCGCGGTCTGGGCCTGGAACAATTGTTGGAATTCGACCACTTCATGCCGGAACCGTACCAATTCATCCGCTACCATCGCATGGATGGGCTGAGAATGCAATGGCAGGATCCGCAGACAATGCCAGTGGATCGGAACACTGGAGTGGACGGCAGCTCTTTTGCCGATCACTGGTTGCATCGCATGTACAAATTGAATGCGACTGAACCCTGGTCTCGTGTACCGCTTGAAACCAGAGCCCAGATAGACAGTTTCTGGGTCACCATGGGCGAAGCGTACCACGACTTGATTGAGTGGGAGCACCGACGGGATGACGAACCCTCGTACACGATGGAGTATGTCTGCTTCGACGACGACGACGAAGAACAAGAGTCTGTCATATCCGGATCAGAGTCCGGGTCGAGACCCGAGTCCGAAGATGAAGATCGGGTGGAAGATGACGAAGACGACGAAGATGATGTGGACTGAAGGAACCGGGCAAATCCAGGCGAATAATCTGGAGTCTATTTTCGGGTACCAGAAACCGGGTCTCCATAGGGGCCCCAACCAGCTCTACGAATATTGATCTGTTTTGTGCATAAACCTTAGAAAATGGCTAGACACACAACTCTCACTCTCTGTCTCTCTACTACGAGACCTAAAGTGACGCCACAATTCTAACCTTGCAGTGGTGCCCCCCTCGGTGGGCAAGTAACCATGAATGGTACCTTTACGGAGGCCCGTTTCACTGGCGTTCCGTTAGTTGACTACTGTTCCGTGTTAACCATGTCTTTCGATGTGATTCCCAGTTCTTGACGTAAAGTGACGATGATGACGACGCTTGTGTCCACAAACATAGGCAAAACTGTCATTGACCGGCACGAATGTGAGAAAAGAAGTACTCTATCAAACGATGAAAAGGCTGTCCCGTTCCCGTCCTGCATCATGTTTGACTGACTTGTCTCGAGTTGTGGTACAGATGTCATTGCTTTGATCTGCCCGATCACTTCATTGCTGTGCATGTACGTAGTCAGTAATACAATCAACCTCCCACTAATAATCACGAGCGTTTCATCCGCGGCCGGGACGTGCATGCAAGCCAGCAACTTTTTCATGCACACACAAAAAACACACGCCCCAGAGCAATAAATGAACTCCAACATCTCTCGCTGAATCTAAAGCCCAAAGAAAAAGAGGACGATGATGTACGCCTGTCTGTGTCCTCGCCACAAAGAAAAAAAAATCCCACCACCGCCTTTGGCCCGTCCTTCTGTCTCCCTGTCTCTGTGTGTGCTTGTGTGTGTGTATATATATACATGTGTAACTCTCTGTCTCGCTACAACTTGGGTCCACCCACACACTCCTTCTACGGATCTTTCCTTTCCCGTTCGAAATCTGGGCCACATGCAACACTTTGAACTCGCCTCTCCCCATCATTCGATACTTAATATACTGCAGTTGTTGAGAATGATTGCACCGTCAGGAGGATCCACCCCCCGGGGCACATGCACATCGCCAGCATCCAATGTACTGGAGCGATGATGCACATGGGCAAGGGTACCGGCCGTGGATTCAGGCGGACTGTTTTAAGTATTGAAAGTATGGACTCATGGCCACAGTCTCGGGGGCTAGCGCAAGGACCCTCTCTACAGAAAATCCGTGACACATCCTGCTCGAAATGATTTTTCAGTCCATTCATTATGTACGTAAGGCACGTCAGAAAATGTTCCACTCGACCGTTTTGGTACTCTCGTCTTCCTTTCTCTCACTACTCGCGTGTCCTCCTTGTCTTTTCCCCGATCTCTATACTGAAAAAATGGACCCCGTCCTGATAAAAAGTATCGTTCCCAAAGGACATCGCGGATCGCGGGTTCTTACTCGCCACCCACCCCGGGGCGCCTTCCTTTGCGCGGAGAATTTTCTTTCCCGTTTGTTTGGCATAGGAAACAACGGGGCAGAGTGGTGGTGGGCGGAGGAGACAAATCACAAAACAAAGAAAAAGAAAGGAAAAAGAAAGGAAAAAGAAAGGGGAAAGTATAAAAAGTGTTGTGGGTTGTTGCCGCGGGGTCGAGGGGACGATGGCCAGCCGCGTTGCAACGTCAAAAGGGAAGAGTGGGGTGTTTACTTGCTTTTGAAAAGGGGGGAGGTGGGGGGGGGAGAGAGCTGGACGTTTGTGTGGCTGGCCGGTGGTGGCTTTTGCCCCTTTTTGTTTTTACTTGGGGCTGGCTTGCTGCTCTGCTCTCATTCTTTCTTTCGGACCCGGGACAAAACCGAAAATTTAATTTGGTTTGGCTTGGCTTGGCAGCAGCAGCAGCAGCCACTGGTGCTCACCACCCAGCACCCCAGTAACCCCCCCCCGTCCTGGCTTTGACGTTGGTTCCTGGGTAGTCTCGGTTTTGTTTTTTTGTTTTTCCCCGCGCCCCGGTGTTTTCCTGCCCCCCCCCCCTTTTTTTCTTTGTCTTTGGTGGAAAATCGCTTGGAGACCCAGGGAAGAGGGGGGTGGGAGACGACGGGTTGATTGGTTAATAGTGAAAGTACGGCATAGTCGGAGACTGATGGGAAAATTTGGAGTCGCGGTTGGCGGCTCGACCCTCCCCCCCCTCCCGGCCGGGGGGAGGAGGAGGAGGTGGGAGAGACCACCCACCAAAGGGAAAGAAGGGAAACCCGAACGGTAGGCACGATGATACCATCGCCTGCAGCGGCTGGAAATCAGATAGGTCCTACCAAATGTCAGAGCATATATTTTCATACTTAAACACCTACTAGAAAGATGAAAATGTGATAATATAGTACCCCCTCCTCTTCCCCAAACGCAGGGCTGATGGAAACAAGCAAAAGGGGGCCCCCGGTGAGAATGGCCTCTTTTTCGGTTACGGTGCTGCGTGCGTGGGTGGCGAACGATAGAACGAAGAGCGGGGGTAGGCCAGCCACTACGGGGGCAGGTGCCCTGTTGCCAGAAATATGCGCGCACAGAGGAGAAAAAATAATAGCACATTTACTATCGCAAATGGGGCAGAAAAACGATAGGTAAGTAAAAGAAGAGGGAAAAGTGGAAGAAAGAACGAGGAAAAGCAAAAGGAAGGGGAACGAAAAAAGAAAAAACCAAGGGCCAAATGGGCGGGCAGGGCAAGTCCACTCTGCACAGTGAGCAAAGATGGGAGTCAGTTTTTTCGCCCGGGGAAGTGGTAGTTTAGTAGCAGTAGTAACTATAAAAAATCGGTGCCCGTTAGCACCGGTTGGCCCAGCCTTTTTTGGGCCTACTCCTTTAGACAGGACCAATGGCCCAAAAGAGCGAGAGAGAGAGCGCGGCAGGCCTCGATAAAGAAAACAGGAGGAGAGGGGGTGTGTGTGTGTGGACACAGAGAGAGAGAGAGAGAGATTGCATGGTAGCTTTGCTATGAATAAAGTTTTTGCCTCGGTCCAACGACACCTATCCCACTCCCAGGGAGACGCGCTCCCAGCCCGAGATAGAAAAAGAAAAGCCAAAAAAAAAAAAAGTAAGTGACCCAAACGTTCTATAAGTTCACTACTACCAAATTTTCTTTCCAGCAAGGGCAAGGCCGCTGTTCGACTGACAACGTCCCATGGCAATGGAGGTCACTGATCATCCTACTACTGGTCACACAGCGGATGGTCATCCAATCAACTTACTATTCAATAGCTAAGCAAGCATGCATGGTGTGTGAGGACAGCTTGGACTCATCACGCAGTTGCACGCCCCGGTGGTCATACACCCCTCGGGTTTGTTGTGGGTTGCTTTGCGGTCGGTATTGCCTGCGCACTCCTTTTACTATATACTTTCTTAGTCATTTCTACTACACTCGGTTATTTCTGAACCATCGCTGGGCATTTGATTGCCGAGCCCGGGCGTCATCCATGTATGACCGACCCACCATGGCCTGGCAGCACTGGGCAGGCTTCTGCAATGTGACCACCACCACGGTCGGTCATTCAATCAAGCCACTCAGGTCACACCCACCGAAATCATTTTTCTTGATCAGCCAGAACAGCAGTGTGTGTCTGTTGCCAGACAGTCTAAATCTAACGCACACACAGCAGCCACCACGGTTTTTTCTCGTTTTCTGGTCTTTGCCCTGCAGCAACCCCCTTCGTCCCGGCCGTCTTCGTTTAGCTTAAAACACCCACACACCCGCTACTTTCGTTCCTCAGACCCTCGGCCGGCCCCCGGTGTCCCACTGGCACGCAAGCGAGGAGCAAAAAGGTATGCAAGTCACCCCTCCTCCATCAGACAAGCACGACACGCAGTCACGGCGTACGGGCCTCTCATCACGACACGGGGGGTTAGGGGACGGACCGGACCGCCCAGTGAAATAGACAAACCACGGGGAAGGGGGGGGGGCCTGCAGCCAGCCAGCGAAGGTGAGGCCAATGACAAAGAAGGGGGGGGGTGTGAGGGAGGAGGAGGAGGAGACAGGAGCAGCAGCAATAGCTCGTTCGGTCCGCTACACACTGCTCTTCTCCGACGGCACCGCCCGGTGTAAAAAAAAACACATGGCATGCTACGCATGATATTAATTTATTATAATGAATGTACGGCAAATATTCGACGCGATTTAACGCCTATGAATGGAATGCTGAAATTTGAGCCTCCATGTGGGATTGGCAGTTGGACCGTGATAATAGATCTTACTGCTGCCCGACAAGTGCCCAGTGAACCCGGGAAATGCACACACACACACACACACCGCGCTCTCTCATCGTGCAAGGGGGGGACGAGAAATGACAAGAAAGTGGTAGTTGCACATTTCAGATTGTGTCATCCATTAACTATGGCCGTGGTGGCACGGTGAATGGCTCTCTTTCTCTTCTTTCACGTCCGGGTTTGCTTTTTTCTGCGTGGGCCCTGCGTACGACACACGCGGGTTGTGTACATACCGCTGCGTCCAATTCTTCCCCTTCTCGGCAAACCCCCCCCCCCCCCCCCCCCCCCGGGGGGGGGGGGAGGGGGGGGGGGGGGGGGGGGGGGGGGTGTTTGGCTGGTTGGCTGGTTTGGTGTTGTTTTTTTGCTGTGTATATCAAATATATGGTTTGTTTGTGTGTTATTTAAAAATGAAAACAAAACAAGGGGGTTTATTTTTTGCCAGTGTTCACAATATATTGATAGAGGAACAGGGAAAAAAATTGGACAAAAATCTTGAGAAGGAAGAAAAAGCAATTGCATATATATAGTAGGTACGACCATAGTGAAGAAAAAGAAAAACACTTTACCGAGTTGTCCGAAGTTTTGTCCAATATGCTTCTCTCTGCACATCACGGGTTTTCACAACCTAATATTTCACGGTACCCAACACCGCCGGCATATCATGTCTTCTAGAGAGGGACGTGTGTATTACAAGGAGTTTATTTTTTTCTTCAGCAGGTCAGCTAACCAGGCCTGAATCGGGCTCGGGGGAAAGGCAGGTAGTACCACCACGGAGAAATCTGGATCTAAGTTACTCCGGGGGTCGTGTTATGCGCAGTGCATTCCAATAGCCAACTCGGCAGTATTCTCCATAGGACCATGCCAGTGGGGTGGTGTGTCATTGTCATGTCGGGAGACATGCACACCCCCGTCTGTCAGAAGAATTTCCTTAAGGAACGTTCTCGTCCCCCTTTCGGGCCTGTGTAGAGTGACGATTATTTGGCCCCTGTGTGGCAATGGATTTTTTGGTTGGGTGGGTGTGTGTTATTTTCGGCTGACCGAGGAAAGAAAACAGACTCCGTTGGTTCGTGCCCACAGCCCCCCCCCCACAACCTTCGCCCCGGGAAGAGAGTGAGGGTTTTACTGCCTTTGCCTTCGGTGAAGGAGTCGGTCAAATGTCTCCTTGGTTGTCGGTCACACAATGTTCTACGGTGAATACGTTTAATATGCGTAAAAAAAAACAAATGAAGCAAATGAGAACCGAACGAACAGGTGATTAGCGCACGGTCTCCACTTGGCCTCTCTGCTGACAGGCTCTCTCTCTCTCTCTCTCTCTCTCTCTCTCTCTCTCTCTCTCTCTCTCTCTCTCTCTCTCCCCGCCCGCCTCCTTTGGCCCGGCCGGGGTGGTGGTGGCTGGTATTTCCTTGCTTGCTGCCCTCTCCACCAAGTCGCGGGGCCCCTGCTCTCCGTCCCGCAGGAATGTCGTTTTGGCTCAAACGCATCCCCCATTATGAATCGCTATAGTGAATGTATATACTAAGTTCTGACCTCGTCTCGGTCATGGACATTTTGACCTCATGATATTTTCTGAATTTTTTTCTTTTGGTCGGTGCGATACGACAGGAATGCTGGGGACCCCGATAATGAAACCCCGGGGGTGGTGGTGCACCTCGGTGTCGTCAGGGGATGGGCCGTGTCGCATATAGTGGTAATTGCAATAACACAGCTGGCAATATTTTCTTCTGGTGCATCACACCACCGCCTCAACCTCCGCCTTGTCTCCGAGTTTTCTGGGTCCCGTTGGATTTTTTTTTCTTCTCTTTTTTTTTTTTTTGGTTTTGATTTCCCTGGTGTCTGTCTGGTCTCTGGTGAACCCCCAAACCCCGGGGGACCCCACTTCCTTCGCTGTTCTTCCCCATTTAGCCACTACCAGTGCCGCCGCACCTTACCCCCCGGAGCCCTTCCCAGCCCACCCCTCGTTCTCCGGCAGCGCCCCCCCCCCTCCTCTCTCCGGGCGCTGTGGTAGGGGAGGGGGGGCCTCTCCTCCCGGGTAATCTCTTCGTTCTCTGTCCGGACTGTTGATTGATCCTTGACATCGATCCGACATTCCCTCACGAGCGCCAAAAATACAGCGATGAATGGAAGAAGGAAGAACTCCAGGGGGTAGAGGGAGGAAGACGACAACACAAAAGACACCTAATCGATGGCGGCCGTAGTAGCGCTTTCGCTGCACCTGGCTGCTGCTGCCATCGTTGCTCGCTTGGCTCGCTCATCTTTCGCTAATCTCTCGTTCGGCGCTTCTGTGTCCACCGCCTTCTCCCTTGCCCCCGCCCCTCTCTCTGTCGTCGTCTCTCGTTATCTCTGACCGGTGGTGTGGGGGCCGCTTCGTTCTCTCTCTCCGTTGCCCTTCCTTCAATATTTGGATGCCTCTCCCTCTTTTGCCAGTGTGTATGTGTTAGGATCTTCTCTCCATGACATGGTTGTAAGGGTACACACGGATGGATGATGGTACGCAACGCAGACCCTCATTTTTGTGTGCTTCATTCTTGGAGCGGTATGGACACCGGGCATGGTGCCAACAGTACCACCCGGAGGTTTGCGCGTACCGAACATACTGGACAAATGTCCCGTACTGAAACATGTGTATACTTGGATATAGAGAGAGAGAGAACGAGAGCGCGAGGTGCGAAGCTCTCTCTCTGTTAACATTTGCCAAGAACGATAACGAAGAAAAGCGAGGGCTCTCTTAACTTGAGCCGGACCGGAGAAGTGTTGGGGGAGGGGGAGAGGAGAAAGGGGGGGAGGGTGGGGAGGGACACACACACTGTGCGGTATGGTACTTTGTCACCGTCCCTGGCTCCACCACCCAACCCACCCACTCCCCAGGCTCGCTCGCTCTCTCCCTGTTTTGCTAACCCCGCTCACCCCGAACGGGGGCCGTCCCTCCCTCTTCCCCATCCATCCATCCAATCCTCTTCGACCGCTCATGCCTCTTGCCCTCCCCCTGTCTCTCTCCCCCCCCTCCCTCTTTGCCCCCTGTGCTGACGAGTTGGCTCATTATCCTCCCATCCGTACTGTCTCCATTGTCAATTGCTTCTTTCCTTTGGTCATATTTTTTTTTGCCAGTTCGGCTCGTTTGGTGCCCTAGAATAGAAAAAATGAAGAAAATTTGAGCAAAACGGGCAGAGAGACACACGCAGGGAGAGGGTATGTGCGGATATCGAAGAAATCTTTTCGTCCGTGCAGTATGTTCACACCGTCGGTGACAAGACAAGAACTATCTGCAGAGGGTACCAAAAATTTTCCTGGATGGCCCCTTGGCTCGTGTTGTGTTTTTTTTTGGCATGCGTTTCGGATTTTCTTTCTCCCTCTCTCCCTTTTTTGGGGGATTGCGTGAACCTTTTGCCTGTCGAGGGTCCTGCCGTGGTGCTTGCTCACAGTTAGTCTATCACTTCCCCTGCTCTCCTCTCTTCAGTTTTTTTCTCTGTTTTATTTAATTTTCTTCTCTGCTCTGCTCCTCTCTCTCTCCCTCTCTCTCTCTCCCCCCTTCCTCCTCCACACCCACACACACCCCCCCCACCGCACCTTTCGTGGCCGTACCTCCTCCCTTCGTCTCTCAAGCCCCCCTTCCATAACTGTTTCTCCCATTGATTTTATACGCTCATTTCATTGCCTGAGAGGGAAAGGAAGGAAAGAACGCGGGGGGTGGGGTGGTGAGCGAGGGAAGGGGGGGGGAGGGGGAATGGGGGCAAAGGCGAAACAAAAAATGACACACAAAAAAGAATAATTAAGAGAGAGAGAGAGAGAGAGAGAGGAGGGGAAGAGGCGAAAGAGAGAGAGCAAAAGAGAGAGAGAGAGAGAGAGAGAGAGAGAGAGAGAGAGAGAGAGAGAGAGAGAGAGGAGGGGAAGAGGCGAAAGAGAGAGAGCAAAAGAGAAGAAAATAAAAGGAAGAGGGAAGAGGAGGAGGAGGGGGGGAGGCCCCTCTGGCTTTCGCGTCGTTTGCTGGACACAGCTTCTTGCTTGCTGCTCTTTGCTTGCACAGGGTTTTGCCCAAAAAGTGTTTTTTTTCTTGGGTCCTCCAAGGCCACGTCCTAGCTGTCATTCATGACCCGGTCCTTTGTCTTTCTCCGTCGGTTTTGACATTTGCGTTTCGTCGTTATTCTGGGAATTGATTGACTATTTTGTTCACCACAAGTCATCCGGCTTTTGGTTTTTTTTTTAGGATTCCATTGTCGGAATGTAATTGTATTGGAACCTATGGTTTCTGCTTTCACGAAGACATTTGTGTCACAGGTTCGTACTAGCAAAGAGAAGGTACATCAAACCTTGGGGTCCCAAAGGTCAGCTGATCCTTGGGCATGCATCAACGTTTACCATTAACAGGGTGAGAGCTAGAACAAACCAAGGGAACCAACAGCAGAACCAGACAAAGGACCACAAATCTTGGTTTAGCATTTGCAATCCTTTTTTGCTTTCATTTTTCTTAACACACCACTACCTTACGGAACCGACTATCAGGGGACAAGTTTTTGTTGCACGAGCAAGAGAATGCTGTAAACTTTTCTTTCGTGTTTTGAGTAGCCAGCATTTCATTTTCTTATTCCATATTTCGGTTTTACGCCAAACAGATTTTGTAAAGAATTCTGACATCTTGTTGAAACTTTGTACCGGGACTTAAGTCAAGGTTTGACAGCGCCTAACGCAGGAGTACATATCCGCCTAAAGAAGAGAGGAGACGGAGTGAAGTACAGAACTCTTCTCCCACATACACAACAACAACAGACAGAACAGAACAGACAGACAAAACAATGACAGCGGAGTCTTTGCTGAAGTTTGTCTACCGCCTCAATGGTCAAGACACCCGCAAGAAGCGCGGACCGAAGCCCAAGCGCCAGCAAGGGGAAGGCACCAGCAGCAGTGCCGCCGCATCAAGTTCAGCAGCGGGTGGTGCAGGGGGTTCTGGTAGTAAACCTTCTCCCACCCGTGGCTCACAGCCCCAGGTTGATGCCCTCAACGATCTGCCCATGTTCAACGTTGACGTCCCTCCGGAGTACTCCTCCCGTATGGGCCGCAGATCTTCTCTCCCCGTCCACGCCATGCCCCATGGAGCCCTGGGCATCCCTGGCCACGTAGGAAGTTCAAACCTGGCCGGTGGAAAGTCGTCGCCTTATCTGCGCACTCCCCACCACAAGATGAGGCGCAGCGGCAGCGGCGCCCTGAACGAAGACACCGACACCTCTTCCAACGAAGTCCTCGGAAAGATGCCCGAAGGCGGTATCAACCCTGCCTACCACGCCCGTCGCCGTAGTTCCTTGGTCGCGGGCATGCCCATGGGACTGCCACTTGCCACCGGTTCGGGCGGAGACCTGTCCGAAGGAGCGGGCAGTGCCAGCAACATGACGGAATACGAAGCTATGCTCTCTCGCGCGCAGGAGGGCTTGACCGGCGCCAGCGGTGACCACCACCACGAAGAGGCACGTGATACGCTCGGAAACATGGGACGAAGCAATGGAGCAGGACCAAGCCCCATGGACCACTTGCCGCCGGGCTTTATGGGAGGCCGTCGCCACTCTGTGGCTGGACCTTATGCGGAAGGGGTGATTATGGACGAAGAGTTCAAGATGATGGCAGCACAGCAGCACGAGTACCTCTCCCAGGTGCGCAAACTGGACCACATGCAGCTCCAAGACGCCACCAGAACCTCGTCCAGCGGACACATTAGTCCGTCCCAGTCTGGAACTGCACTGGGTCAAGTCGTCGAAGAGGACCTCAACGGCGGCAACGTAAGCCAGGACCAGATCTCTGCAGCGCTCAAGATTCACCGCCAGCGCATGCTCTTGGAGGGCCAGCAACATCAGGCCGTGCTGGATGCACAGTTCAGTGCCCTGGAGGCTGAGCAGGGTCCTGGACCTGTAAAGAAGGGCAAACAGCGCTCGGCGGCAGGATCTGGAGCGGACCTCTCACGGCAGCACAGCGGTGTGGGCGCTCCTGGAAGCAATCCTTCCCTCCGTTCCGAGCAGAGCTACCACTCCGTCGCCAGTCCCAACGGCAGTGCGACCGAGCAGCAGCAGTTCCACCAGCCCTCAAACATGCAGCAGGCCCAGGCAGCGGCCGTCGCGGCTCAGCAGCAGCAGCAGCAGTTTATGCGGCAACAACAGGCCGCCCAAGCCGCGGCTCAGGCCGCAGCTGCCGGCGGAGCACCTCTAGGACAGCCTGCGATGGACGACAATGACGAGCTCATGCGTATGTTGAATGGAACCGCACCCGTCCCTGCCGGCAATGGCGCGCAAGGGGGCGACGTCCTAGATGACATTTTTGAGTTTCTCGGAGACAAGGAGTGCCGGAATTACGGGGACAATCCCCTGACAAACGCACAGCACATGCAGAATCGGGGGCACATGGCAGAGCTATGATCTGTTTTTAAAAACCTTTTATGAAATCGAAAAAGCCAATGAGCCACTTCATCTTGTCCCTTTTGTCAACAAGAATATCAAGCTAACAAACCCACAACTCACAACAGAAAAAAGGACCCCCAAAAAAAGCCAAATCGTACAATACCATAACCTACTTGTTTTACATCTCTCACCTTTGCGGCCTTTTAATTATATCTGCTTTTTTCTTAAAATAGGGGTGTTGGTCACAAATAACCACACTGTCACTGGTGATTACGTTGTGGTATTGGCAGTGCTGGTGACCGTGGAGAATTCACACGAGGCACGAAAGCACAAGAGACTAGGGTTACAAACTTTTTGAATCTAACGTTTCAGATCCACCACCGTACGGCCCCTGATCTTACCACTCAGGATTTGTTCCGCGATCTTGGCCACCTCGCCAAGGCCGACCGTGGTGACTACTGTCAGCTTCTCAAGGTCCACGCCCGACAGTTCTTGACCCAACCGCGCCCAGGCCTCCAACCGCAATTCCCGCGGTGCCCACACACTCTCAACCCCGTGTAGCGTCACCCCGCGCAGAATGAAGGGCGCCACCGACGTGTCTAAGTCCATGCCCGCCGCTAGACCGCAGGCAGCCACACTCCCGCCGTACTTAAGCTCGGCAATCACATTGGCAAGAATGTGAGAGCCAGTGGTGTCCACCGCACCATGCCACCGGCTCTTGGCCAGCGGATGGCTCGGAGGTCGCGGTTTGTTGTAGTCTTCGCGCCTCAAAATGTCTCCGGTCAAGCCCAGACCACGTAGGTAGTCTCCCTCTAGCTCGCCACGACCGGTAATGGCGGAGACGGTGTAGCCAGCTCGGGCCAGCAGCACCACCGCCACTGACCCGACCCCACCGCAAGCACCAGTCACGACGACGTCCTTGTAACCCTGGTCAGGCGTGCAGCCCGCGGCCTCCAATTTCATTTTGCACAGCATGGCTGTATAGCCTGCGGTGCCCATGGCCATGGCCGTGTGTCCGTCCATGCCCGACGGAAGGGGAATGAGGTGCTCAGCTCTGCACCGCGCCTCGGTTTGCAGTCCACCGTGGTGGTTCTCGCCCGATCCCCAGCCAGTGAGCAGGACCCGATCACCCACCTTAACATCCGAGGAAGAAGTCTCTTTGACGGTGCCTGTAAAGTCAATGCCGGCGATCATTGGGTTGATACGCATGACGCTTTTCACCCCACGCAGGGCGAGCGCGTCCTTGTAATTCAGGTTCGTGTACTCGACCTCCACCACGGTGTCTGCGTTCGAAACATCTCCTGTTTCCGGTGGCGTATCGATAATTGTGTGCTTGACACCCTTGCCGGCTTCTTCCTGGCGGGTGAGCAGGGCTCGGTAATAGCGGGTACCGAATACACCCGATGCCGCAGCCGCGGTCCGTGTCGGGGCCAGCCCCCACAGGGGTGTTCTGGCGAGTACTGTTGAAGTCATTCCTTTCGTTTTACTAGTCTCGTTCTTTTTTGCCAAACGCGTCCCGAATGTTTGTGTCTAAATGAAAGTGAGTGTCTGCCTCTCTCCCGCAACCGAGTGAAAAAATCAAAGTCACGTCATCAACTTCCCTGTTCCCTAGATCACTCACAGACCTTTGCTCACCGTTCACACAGTGTAGTGTTTCAGATTCACTGCCATATACCATCTCTAGATCAGTGAGCACAAGTGAATGTAAAAACCATGGAATTAGAAACCCGTACTGGCCCTCCAAGTGGACAGGACGATGCGACCGGCGATGGCGCAGGCCGCTTTGCGCTTCTCAAGCTCCGCGCTGTCTCTCTCGCTCTGTGTGTGTGTGTGTGTGTGTGTGTGTGTGTGTGTGTGTTGCTTTTCCTGTGTTCTCCCCCACAACCCCCCCTTCGGCCGTAGCACAACAAAGCCGGGCGGCGGGTAAGGGGGAAGGACGAGGAATCTCTCCGCAGGCCGGGTACTGGCACCCTCTCTCATCGACACCCTCTCCCGTGCACAGGGAAACCCGAACTGGCGTTTTCGGAAGACCACAAAGGAGCGAAGCGGAGGGTGGAGGAGGAAGAAGTATAATCGGCTGGCTGGCTTATTCTTTTTTTTTGTTATAACGGAAAGAGAGTTCTCGGCACCCCCCCCTTGGTAAGGACTGGCATCCACGTAGTAAACCAACGAGAGAAAAGAAAAGAAAAACTTATGGACTCGTCTTATCGCCCGAACCAACCCAACCAACCAACCCCTCCTTTCTTCCTTTCCGCTTTGTTTAGGGAAACGGGGGAAGAATCGGACCCCCCCCCGGGGGTGGGGAGGGTTTGGGCGGTGTAGGCCCAAAGGAATGGCAAGCGATTCCTACCCCACCTTCCCCCTCCCTCGGGGTCCAGGCAGAGGAAGAGAGAAAAGGAAAAAGCTAGAACCCACAGACCGTCCCGACAAGCTCAGGCCCTTGGGGGGGAAAAGCAAACCTCAAATCCCCCCGCCCCCTTGGGGGAGGGGGGGGGAGCCACAGCGAGAGACGGGAAGGAGAGCGTGAGTGATGTCTGTTGTGACGGAGAAGCGCGAGTGCAGTGGCGAGGCTGGGCCAAGGACGCTGTAGACGGAGGTAGCAGCAAGCCTCACAGAAGACATGGAATAAGGACATGCAAATCCGGACACATACAGTTATACTATTGTGAAAGAAGTAGTTTTAATACAGGCATTGCATCAACTACCTGGCCTTTAGTCGCCACCTCCGGCGCCCCGAATTTCCTCCTTCTCAGTCTCAGACATTGACTCAAAGTTTTCGTCCTCGGACAGAGGGATGGCGCCTGCGGCTCCGTCAAAGTCGAAGTCCTCGTCATCGTCTTCTTCATCATCGTCGATTACCGGTTCAGGAGGGGCAGCAGCAGGAGCTGCTCCTCCATTGACTTCCACGTGAATTTCAGGAAGATCATCTTCCATGGCTTCCCCTTCAGATGTGGCATCTCCACCAGCAGCCATCGCCTCAGCAGCGGCCGCATCAAAGTCTCCATCGTCGTCATCATCATCCTCATCGTCAGCAAGGTCATGTTGCATGCCAACGTCTTCGTCAAAATCATCCGGCAAGGCCAGGAGTTCTTCACCACCGACGCCACCACCCCTGCGTCTAGAGCGCCGAGAAGAGCCCATGGGAACAGGTTCCTCGCCTTCGCCCTCTCCTTCCACGCCCTTGGCCTCCTGTTTCTCCTCTTCCTTCTTCTTTTTCTTCTTCTTCAGTTTCTTCTTCTTCAGGACTAACTTCTTGCGCCGTTTCGTCTCCGGCACGTCGAGCTGGTCGTTGTAACCGTCGCCTCCGTCCTCGGGGATTGCCGGCTCCCGCTTCGCCGCCGCGAACTCTGTCACCTTCTTAGTTGCTTTCTTGGTGGGCGTTGCCCCAAAGCCACCGGCGGCCAGGGCCTCGGCGGTTGCGTAGAATCCAGCACTCTTGGCCACGGACCGGCGCCGGCGACCTGCGGCTGTGTACTGCGCCTCTTCAGTGCCAGTAGCCTTCGGTGCGGGCGTCTGCTCTCGGGTAGCCGGACCACTGAATCGACCGACGCCGAGCGAAGCCATCGAAGCGCGCGTGTCGGACGTGAGGCCGGCCTTGGCGCGCGCGGTGGCCTGCGCCGTGTCCCAGACACGCGAGTCCACCACGATACCTCGAATGGACAGAGGCCGTGTCTGGCCGTACACTGCAAAGTAGTCGCAGCACGCTCGGCACTGGTCGTCCTGGTCTGTGTCAGTGAGGGGCCGTCTGCACGTCGAGCATGTTCCATACTTACCCTTCTTTGACTGTGCATCATCGTCGACCATTGCAAAGTGATGGGCCCGATTCAAGCCACCAGCAGCAGTACTGAGGGCGTACTTGGACAGATAGTAGTATAGCACCAATTGCTGTGTGCGGCGCCAGGGCAAATACAGTTGTTGAACCTTCCATAATTTCTTTCCCACGCTGCCAACCGTACTGCGGACGACTTCAATCTCTGTGAGGGTAAGTACGTCGCTCACGTCCCGTGACAGTTTCTTGCGCAGCGTAGTCAGAGCCTTGCCAACGTTCCCCTGGTTCGCCATGAGCGTACCAAAGGCGAGATCGTAGACACGTAACTCACTGCGGGGGCCTAAGGCGTTACTAAGGGGTACATGCCAGGGCCGGAACATGCCCAGTCCACGCCCAGAGTCATTTGCGTGCGCGGACCCGGCCAGATCCTTGGCTGTCTGCACGTATGCATCGAGGTCATCCTCCCCTAGTTCCGGTGCCATGTCCTCGAGGGCCTGCTTGCTGAATACGCAGATGCCGCGATACTGTTTGCGCCGACGCCTGCCTTTACGTCCAATCGTACCGCGACGGTCTGCTTCGGATGCCCACTGTCTCTCTCGCAGTTTGGGACACTCAATTTGAAACTCAGGACCAACCCGTGTCACGTGCTTCGGAAAGAAACGATGCTGGCGAGTGGGATCGTCCCTGGCGGCGTTTTCGACGTGTGTGCCACTGTCGTCCCAGAGCCATACACTGTTGACGACGGTCGGGTCATTCTTGGCCAGGTGGGACACGGCCTGCATTGGAGTTGGTAGAAGGTCCGGATCGTCTGGGTTCGCGGCCTCGGTGGTGGTGGCAGTCACTCCGACCTTCGAAGGAGAGGACGGTGCTGTTGCTTCCAACTCTACCACAGGGGCTGGGTGAGTCGTCGTCAGCGGTGACGTAGGACCCGCACTTGGTTTCGGACTCCGCATGGGACTACGTGCAATTTCGGCCTTGAGCTCTCCCGTGCCGGTCACTGAGGGTTCTAAGGCTGCTTGCTCCGCTAGAATTTCCGCTGTGGGTGCCGTCGGAGACATTGCCGCATAGGCCGGTGCCGTCTCTGCTGTGCCAGTTGTTCCTGTGGCTGTCGCTGCTGTGGCCAACTCTCGGGCCTCTGCCTCTTCCTCCTCCTTACGAAGACGCTCCACCAATTCCTTCACAGGGCCAGGGCCAAGATCATGGTGCGGTTTCACTTGGCGGTACTCTGCCCGTGCTGTGTCAAATGAGGTGGCGTAGTGGAATGAACGCTCGCCCCGACAGTACTCGCGAAGATCGTTGAGCGTTGCTGTATGTACCACGGTAACTCTGCATACTATACTACCGATCGGAATCAGATCAGTGTCCACGCTGACATATACTTCTCTTTGCTTGATCAAAGCTGGCCGGCGGGAAGATTGGCTGCTCATGCTCGTCATCGAAGCCCGCAGAACGTTCCCTGACCCCGGTTCAGTCTCGCGTGCTTTTCGGCAGATCTCTTCGGTCTCCTCCAAGCGATAGACCCAATTCGCTTCGACTTTGCCGTCCGCACGGTCACTATCGATTATCCTCAGGATCCGTGCAATGCCTAGTGGCTCTGTCTCGTCTATCCGCACAGTGACAAAGTCGCCAGAGGCAATATTTTCGTTCCCAATGAGGACTGACTTGTCCTCCTTCGGTACAAGTGGCCCCACGCCAAGAGACCCCTCTCCGGTGGCCTCAGCGATTAGTCTCTTGGCCAATACCGGCATCCTTAAACTTAGTAAGGTTGATATGACACACAAACTGGGACTGGCTACATATTTTCAGCCGTTCTACATGCTTCACCCACCCAGTCGGCTCACTCGGTTCCTTTGCTGCCGATGCATGATTTCGATCAGTGTCACATTGGACAAAAGCGTAAACCACGAATGTAACGCACAAATTTATCACCGTTTATGCTGCAGATCCCAGTGGCCTTCATGTACCTCTCTCGCTAAACCACAGTCTCCATCGGGGTCCTCTGCTCCACAGTGCTTTTGCTATACTACCCACAGCCCCTTCCACCATGCGCTGGGAAGCGCGGAGCTGCATATTCCTCCCCCTTCACCCAGCCGGGGGCTAGGCCCTGCAATCAGCTGTGTACTGCCTCGGTGCATTCACAACCGAGACCAGTCCCCGCCACCGCCCTCTGGGGCGAAACAGCAGGGCCCGCCGCCCCGAAAGACTTTGGCATATTCACAGTATTTTATATACTCTTTTTTTCACTCACCTTCCAAGAAGTTAACCACTGTTCGCGTGGTGTAGATGGTTATCACATCTGCTTAACACGCAGAAGGTCCCCAGTTCGAGTCTGGGCGCGAACAGGCGCTTCTTTTTTTTTTTTTTCTTTTCTTTTCTCTTTCGTTTCTCTCTCTTCGTTTCCTTTCCCCTGTTTTTTTTTTGGGTTCCCTTTTGGACCGGGTTACCTACGTGCACGTCCTTGGGTCTCAACTTTAGGACCATTCCTGACATGGTAGAGGCCTACCAAAAGCTCAGAGTGCCGAAGGAGACTTTGACGCTGATCCCTTCGCAGTTTGACACACCGCAGCCTTGGCTGGAGCCGGTGGTCTTTGATCCGGAAATAGTCGAGTTACCATCGCCGGCCATGGACTTGTTCGACCTGGACACACATTTAAGCAATGACCTCTCGAAACTTGCGCAACTGACGAACAAGTGCACCAATAGTGACCCGGAGTTCTGCATCATTGAGTGTGGCAACATCCTCGGCGTGGCATGTGAGATACCACTGGACAAGCAGACCAATGCCAAGGCCATTATGGCGCACATCCTTCGATCTGTAATTGACTATAAGAAACCGCTCACTTTGAGACAACAGGAGCAACGTCAACTAAACTAGTTTGTGCCAAACCAAAGGAAGGAGAACAGGAAAATTTCTATTTTGTCATTTGTTTGCTTTTCGGTACCAGGATTCTTTGCCTACCCCTGCAAATCGGTTGTCGCGAGGCATGTCACTGCAGTGTTGTTTCATTTACTTCTCAACGCCGTGCTTCGCGTACAGCTTCTGGACCTCTTCGACATCCTCGGGAGAACCCAGGAAGATGGGACAGCGATCATGGATGTGCTCAGGCTCCACGTCCAAGACGCGGCGGCTGCCAGTGACGGCCTTGCCGCCGGCTTGCTCGCAGATGTAGGCCATGGGGAAACCCTCATACAGAATACGCAGCTTGCCCTTTTTGCTCTTGGAATCACCTGGGTACATGAAGATGCCACCGTATAGGATTGTACGGTGCACATCCGCGACCATTGAACCAATGTAACGCAGGGACTTCGGCTTGTCCTTGCACGATGCAATGTACTCCAGAGTTGGCTCGTCAAAGTACTTTGTGTTACCCTCGTTGATGGAGTAGACCTTGCCCTTCTTGGGGATGCGCAGGTTCTCGTTCACCAGCACGAACTCACCGATTGACGGATCCAGAGTGTAGGAGTGTACACCATGGCCGTAGGAGATGACAAGGTTGGTTGACGCGCCGTACATTGCGTAACCGGCGCATACCATCTCAGATCCCGGCTTGAGAACATCCTTAACATCCGCCCCGGCCACATCCTCAACGTGGTAAACTCCGAAAATGGTGCCAATGCTAACACCAGCGTCAATGTTTGAGCTACCATCAAGCGGATCGAAGACAACGCAGTAAGCACCGGGAATACCCTCCTGAAGATCCTTGACGAGGATGGCTGTCTCCCGTTCCTCGCTGACCATCACACTGACACGACCACTGGTAGCTAGGGCATTCACGAAAACTTCATCAGCCAGCACATCGAGCTTCTTCTGGTCGTCACCGGTGGAATTTTGGGTCATGCCAGTGGCCAAGCCAGTCAGGCTGATGACGCCAGCCTTGCGCACGGCATTGGAGATGTACTTGCAGGCGAGTTGGATAGAGGCCAGCAAGAGGGTGAAGTCACCACTACCCTTGAACTTCTGCTGTTGAGAAATGGTGTGACGGGTGAGCGTCACCAGATTGGTTTCCAAGCTTTCTGCCATGACTACTGACTTGTTGTGCGGTGTTTACCCTTTGTAAACAGTATCACCCAGGGCCCTTTGCCCGTGAAGACCAGTTCCGATGGGAGCCTCCTTTGTACCTGGAGTCGAAAACCAAAAATAATCCCCGTCAACGGCACATTCCATGCATCACCTCCTGAAAGCCAAGGAACAACCACAGAACAAAATAAATCAACAAAGTCGCTCGCACGCCCGACGGCCGAAGTCCTCCGTGCTCAACTGGGCCCCGATCTCGCTGGAGGGCATTCTCGTGCGGCAGAGAGAGAGAGAGAGAGTGAGACAACCCCTCCCCTGGGGGCGGGGGGCTCGCAAGCGCCCAAGAAAAGGACCAACACAGTGGGAGAAGAAACAAGAAAAAGTCCCCGTCAGCTGCCCATTTTTCGTTATGCCCATTGCCCTTTTTGAAACCCGCTGGCATCCTCTGGCCCTTTTATCCGCAAGGAACAAAAATAACACAGCGCAGACAAATCGAAAACACACAACAAAGCTGGATCAAGTCCACGGGAGCTTACGAGCCTGGGGATGGTCTCACAGCGGTATCCAATGGGGGACCCTGGGACCAAGTTTCAGAGCGGCCTGGGTGGCTTTTCATCACCACCATCGTAACGAGTTTCGTCATCGAAGGTCGCGTTCATGAACCCGAGATCCTGCACACCCTTAGCATGGTATCTCATACATGCACATGCCTACGCTGAACTGTGTTACGTTTGACATGCCAACACCGTTGCGCGGTTAGTTCTATCCAGTTGGCTGGCACAATCAAAGTTGTTGCTTGTCTGTGCCGGACTGCATTCCTGAGGTGTAAGTTCACACATACTGCGAACGTCTCTCCTCCCTCCGTGAAAAAATGGGCCCCCGATACCTAGAGTTCTCTGAGTGAAGAAAAATTTTCACGGCCAGGCCGGCCCGTTCAGCTAGCTCATTTAAAATATTCCGTATATAAATATTAAGGTATTTATTTAACTTAGTTCATAATTTTATTAATATTCAGTATATCAAATATCAACTTGCTCCCACCCCTGCAGAGAAGGCACGGAACGGGGAGGGGCGAGCGTCTGGAGTCATATTTTTTTCACCAGTCCCCAACTTTGTGAACAAGCTAAATTGCCGTACCACTCTGGGTGCCACACGCTATACCACCGTACTTTTCACCAGGGGCCTGTGCTTAGTGAAATCTGAAATCTGGACTCCGGTGCTTTCGTGGTTTTGGCTTGCTGCGCTTGGCGGTGGGATGTGTTTGAACCATTATTTTAATTGGGGGCCGGGAGTCGAGGAGGAAACGGAAG
>PDIP01000028.1:222530-258938 GCA_002811645.1 Corallochytrium limacisporum
GGGGGAGAGGGGGGAGAGAATGCTCGGTAATTATAGGTGGGTGTGTTCCTGCATTTCAGTAGTTGCGGCCCCTTACATACAAAGTCAGTAGAGCCAATCAATCGGTTGTGAAGCGACCGACCAGGAATTTATTCCAAGGGGGGTTGCAAGTCATGGCACGCACACGCAGCATGCGGCACCGGCAGCAGCGGCAATAGAAGTCAGTAGCGGCAGTTGTTCACCGGAAAGGCCCATGTAATGTCCGCGCTGCTGCGAATACGGACGGAAACCATGAAAAGGAATGAAATGGCACAAGGACCAGGCAGTTGAGAGAGCTCGGAGCGATCGGAGGTGAGCGCGAGGGAAGTATGGAACCTTCTCCTCCCCCCGGGGAACTGAGGAGCAGAGGGGGGGGGAGGGGTGGAGTCAGTGGAAGGGACCCGGTACGCTGCAGAGCAACGGGGCCGGGATTAGGAACCCGGGGGAACGAGGTGGGTTAGTAGGACGGAAGGAACCATGTTGGCTCCCTCTGTGCAATTGTACACTCACCCCGTCAGAGCTCTACCTTCTCCTCGCCTTCTCAATCTTCCCGTCTACAAATTCCGTGAACTACAATTAGCGGAAATCCCGCCTTTTTTACCATTTTTTAGCTGATGATTTGACCGTTCCATCGTCGTTGTTCTCCTTCCTCCTCTGCTCATAAATTTTTCATGACTTTTGTTCGTCAGCGATCGTCTCCAAATTATCCCAAAAGGCAACCAGCGCTAATACACTTATCATAATGAAATTGACCGAGAGGAAAGGGTAGGGCATTCCTAGGGACCAAGGGAGATCGAAAGGGAGAAGCATTGGCCAAAGGACAGATGGTGCCGATCTGACACCGACCGCACGTAAGCAGTCTGGTGTGGAGACCAATTTTAAGAAAATGGTTTAGGAAGGACAAGGATGACCATGTGATTTATGTGATCTAGCAGTTACGCCCGTTGTAGTGGCACATAAGGTACGAAAGAACATCGGAACAGAAGATGACCTCCTTTCCTTTGGCCAGACACGTTAGGAACACATTTAATACAAACAGGGTGGCGGGATATATAGCCAGAGTGTATGAGAATGACATGACGAAGCAAGTACAGTAACGGGTCTAGGAGTAAAGAACAGACGTGAACGTCTAGAGATAGAACAGGAAAACTTATTGAAATCCGAGGCTGGCAGTCCGTAGAATGGCAGAGCGGCCTGAGAGACCTGCACCGGCTCCTCCTGGGCCAATGGCGCCAATTCGGCCGCCACCTTTGGCTTCTCCCACACTGCCTGGAGACAAGCGCAAGGAGTCGCTGCGGTCTACAGCCGATTCGGCTGCTACCTACCCGCAGCGGTCGTCTCTAAACAGTCTGTTCGATGCCCAGGGAGTATTCAACCACAGGCGTGTGGAGAGTGACATGTCACTAGACGAAAACGGGAATCGCAAGATCCCAATGTTGTGCGATGCGGTGCTGTTGATTGGGTTACCCTCCAATGTGTCGCAGGATAACCCGCTACCACGCCAACCGCAGATCTTGAAAATGTTTACCCGCCCGAATTCATCAGATGAGGAGCTCGAGGTCTTGCGCAACCTGGCCATATTTTGCTACCCGGACGCAGAGATCTGGACAGATCCTATCAATCTGTACCCCTCAGAGGAGTTCAGCTTTGTCCTCACTGACTTTCGGGGTAACAAACGGTTTGGGTATTGCCGTAGATTCCTGCCAAGGGGGGAGGGGCCTTCCATACCGATCACATACTGTATCGTTAGCAGAGGATCAGCACTGTCGCTATATTCCACGATCTTGCAGCGCCTGGAGCTCCGCAGAGCCGTCAGTTCCGAACACAGCAATGCGCTGGCCGCAAGACTTCTCGAACTCCCGTTCCCAGGCCGGGGACAGAAGATGATTGTAGACATGAACGTCGGTTCCAGCCTCAAGAGAAGCACTCGGGAGGACAACGAGTACGACCAGAAACAGGTGTACATGTTTGAACGGAATCGTGAATTAGGGGCTTACGAACATGTTGACCTTCACGACCTCTTCACGAGTCTCAGTCCAAATCAGTTAGTCGATCTGCTACTCGCCGTACTTTTAGAGAAGCGTGTCTGTCTGTTAAGCGTAAGCATCAGTGCCTTGAGCAGTAGCGTCCATGCAATTGTGGCGCTACTCTACCCTCTACGCTGGCAGCACACATACGTGGCTGTTTTGCCTACCCCAATGAAGGACTACCTAAGTAGTCCCGCACCCTTCATCATCGGCTACTTGGGTAGCCAAAATATCCTCGGATCAGTATTTGAGACCATGCTGGAGCACATAGAAGACGGCAGCGGTAGGACTCTCGAACAGCGTTGTTTGGATGATCCACCGGATGACCATGATGTGTTGGTGGTGGACTTGGATAAGGGTCGGATGTGGACCCCGTACACATTCTACTCACGGGTCCAACGACAGCGAGATTCAGCGGCTGTTCTGAGCGAGTGGAAATCAACATCCGCCCTGCCTGCAGATGTTGAGGCGCAGAGACTGTCCCAGGCGAGCAAGGCATCTGCGGGCACCACGGGAACCGATACTTTGTCTACGGGTTGGAGTACACGCGCGAGCATTTCCACTGGTAACATTCCCAGGGCAGTGGGCGAAAGCAAGGCCGCCTACGGCTCCGACTTATCATCCACCAGCAGCTACCTTCCTCCGAGCAACTTAATCGAATTCCCGAAGACACCGCGGTCTTTGCTCGAACGCAATTTCTTTGCTCCAACCATTCATCTGAGCACCAGTCCCAGCGCTTCGGGTTCGCTGCGGGATAGCCTGGGTGTGTTGAGTCGCAAGTCCATGGCGTCCACTGCAGGCAGCGCGAGCTCGAACAGTATGAACCTAGAGATTTTTGACTCTATTTGCCCTGGCATTGTGCGGCTTCTATGTGGCATTGACACGGCTTTCGTGCGCGATAGCACGTCGGGCTTCTATCACTGGGATCGCAACATATTTCTGAGGCGCTACAGTGGCAGTGGTATCGAACCAGGTGCCTACCAGTTCATGTCCAAATTCACGCAGACGCAAGCATTTGATGAAATGATCTTGGAACGGGAACACTTAATGAACACGCGCAGTGAGTCCGCTGGGGGCAATGGAGGGCAGGAGGCTCTTGATCGCCTCATGGATCGATACAAATTTAGCGCCGAAGACGATATAATGCTCATGGCGGAGAAGACTTCCTCGGCCGCCCGCTTGACGTCTCGCGTGCGCAACATGCTTTCCAAGGCTAGCATTCGACCCCGCAGCAGGGAGGATTCGGATGTTGCAAGTATTGACAGCAACAGCAGTGGCAAAGGCCAGCAGAACGGCAATGCGCCTTCCAGCCCCCGGTTGCTTATAAAGAGCAAACTTGGGACCGCCGGATTCTTTGGATCGTTTGGACGGCGCAAGAACACTGGGGGTACCGTTCCGAGTGTGCAGACTGACCCTATGCAAACCCACGACTCTGACGACAGCCTCGGCGCCGCCGTTCAGACCCGCATCTCCGCACCTGAACGGCCTCCGCCACCAGAGGCACCGAGTGTCGCGGTGATCCTGGACGACCCTGCCGTCCCACTGGAACAGAGTAGCAACCATAGATTGTCGGTAAGACCACCGAATCCGCCCCCCATGGCCCCGAAAATTGAATGAAACAGGTCAGTAGTTAATAAAGGACAAGTTATGTAACAATACCACTGGGTTTCTTTTCACTTATGACTTGTGCTTCAGTAAGACAGCTTTGTGCAGTTCAGCAAAGACGTTCTTCATATTTTCAAAACTGAGCTTCTCCAGAGTCTCCTCATACGTGCACCAGGAGTACGCTGAAATCTCCTGCGCCTGTACTTTGACATCTTCTTGGTCAGCCAACTGCCCTGCCCAGAACTCACTGATCTTAGGGACTGTTCTTCCATTCCCCATAGGTTTCTGATACTCAACCTTGAAGGTGCCAAGGTCCTCGTGAATGGTGAGCTTATCCTGTGTTAACCCAGTCTCTTCCTCAAACTCACGAATGCCACTGTCCTTTGGGCTCGCGTCAGTGGCCTCTGGGTATCCTTTCGGAAATCCCCAGTGGCCGCCACGCCTGTCTTTCAGAAGAAGGTAACTGATTGCAAAAGATCCGTTACCAAGCTTATTGGCCACAAATGGAATCACTCCGTAGGCCCGGTGCATGGCTCCGGAATCATCTGCTGGATTTGTAATGTTCTGCTGCTGATTCTCCTCTGCCATGATAGAACTCCTGATCATACAACGAAATACCCTTTAGCAAATCAGTAGCTTTGTCTAATGGTCGCTTAGGAAGCTTGAAGTAACCGCCGCTGGTAGTGATCGAATAAGTCTGTGCATGCATAGGAATCCTGAAGTATGACCACAAAGTCTAGTGCGGTGTTGTGGTCTGTATGCTTTTACTCAAGAAAGCACTTCCAAAGCGCCCCAAGGGGGGGGGGAATGGTCGGGGGGCGGCGGTCCGCCAAATACGTGAAAGGGTCATAGCGAAGGCAGAGGTTCTTTTCAGCCCATTTATTGGCTCGCTAGTCATTTACAATCTTCTTTTATTTTCAGAATCTACAAGTGGAAAGAGAAGGAAGGTCATTCCTAATGGCACATGAGGTCGAGGGCAATAAGGACTTGTACTTTTGTGACATCTCTTGCTAATTCGCATCAACAATCACCGACTTCAGCCGCCTCACTTGCCACTGAGCTACCACAGACTTCGTCGTGGACTCCCACCAAACTACTACAGTCGGAGATAATGTCCCATGACTCACGACTGGTCTGCTGTCCACCGTTATTACTGCTCCCACCGCCGGTTCTCTGCTTGATGAACTGCGACAGTGTCCGCAGATCGTCCTCAGTGAGCTGCGAGATAATATCTGCGGTCCGCGGCGTGCCAGTCTCCGAGAAAGACGGTGGCGTCGGCACCACACCGTCCAGGCACGGTGGGCCGTGCAGTGACGTAAGTTGTGAGACAGTGTTCCGTCCTTGCCCGTATCCTCCTCTGCTGCCGCTCTTCATGCTGTGTTGTGGAGATGCAGACGAGAGCCGACCAGACCCGCGACGGCGGCCTGGATAGGCGGCAGTAGCCTCGTTCTGGCCAGCCCAGGCGTAATGTAGTGTTTCCCTCCGCTCCGAGGCATAGTGCGCAATCTCTCCTACCCCCGCGGAAGGTCCGCTGCCGTAGCCACCGAGCAAGGAGGCCAGCGCGGCAAAGAACCCGGAGCCCATGCCCGAGGAATCATAACCTTCCGGAAAGCCAGCGTCCGCATTCTCCAAACGGTCGTTCAGCAGTGCTTCTGCACCACATGCCATTAGGTATTCGTGCTCAATCTCACGTAGATACTTCTGTTCCTGCTTGTTTTGGTTCCGACGAATGATGTGGCACACTTCCTTGATCAGCTCAGGGTCAATGTCATTGCAGTCTAAATCGAGACGAATAAGCGAGTGGTTGTGTGCACTGAGCAGTCGAATTAGCGACCTGCAGCTCTGGTCGTTGAGGTCATTGTCGACGAGGTTCAGGCGCTGCAGTGAAGTGTTGGCCCTGAGTGCGTCAACCAAAGCGGCACATCCACGGGAGTCGATATTACATTGGCTAAGATCCAAGTACCGAATACTCCGGTTGTACAGGAGAAGATCCCCAATCGCAGCCACCGCCTCAGGCCCTATTGTGTTCCCTGCCAAGGTCAGCCGCCGAATCCGTGAGTTACCTCTCAGGGCCTGACAGAGCTGCTTAATTCGCAGGGGATTAAGTGAACGCCGACTTAGGAACAAATGCTCACCAATCTCAGCACTACTGTTACGGAGTTTGTTGAGATAATTGTTCCAACGATCGTTCTGAGCTGCCACGTCGTTATAAACCCGGTTTCTGCAGCCCTTGGACGAGCTTTCAGTTCTCATGCCTTTTGAAATGTCAATGGCACGCTTGCAGTCGTCACGCGTGACTTCTGCCTGAGCTAAAACGCTCAAAGGGGGCATGCCCTGGGCGCCCACTTTCTGATCTCCGATACTGCTCTCATTCGAGAGTTCACCGGGCGGTCTCGCTCTGTCGTCAAACTTTAACATTGTTGCCACTACTTTGTTTCGATCTTCGCAACCTTAGTCCATAATTCTTCTTTCAGGCCAAGGTGTTCGTATGTTTCTCGCGACTAGTACAGAGTACACATATGTAACAAGTAAAATATAATTGATAAATAGTAATAACTATTGTTGCCTAAAACATTGACTAAACTGGATGCTAACGATTTCGAAATACCTGACTTTTCCCGGTCTATGAGATGCAAGAACTAACCGTCGACACAAAACAAGAGTCACTTCCCCAATGGAATTGTACAAAAACACCGTACACAAGCAGTCTTCGGTGATAAAGAAGTCCACAGAGCTTCGAGCAAGCATGTCATGAATGAGAGTGAGAACACAGACTTTCAGCACGTAACGTGCTCCAAGGCTGTCCCGTACAGCCGCTACCATGAACGCAGGTGAGTAATGGGAGACTAAGAGAAAATCCAAACTCCGGCAGGCGGGTCTTTTCCCTCTGCATATTCTTTTCCTCCCGCCCTTCGCTTCGCGCATTTTCCACTGACCAATGTACTGCACTCTCTTCTGCGCTTTGCCCGAAAGTCGCAACAAAGGGAAAACGACCGCAGCATTCCCTGACCGGCGCAGCGAGGACACAAAAAAAAAAAAATGAAAAGGAGTCGTTGCGGAGAAGGGCGAAGAATCAATTCAAGAGCCGAAGGGGTCACAAACTACGCGCGCGCGGTCTGCTCTTACTCATTCGCCCGTTCGGCTGATCACCATCTACGGCGCTCCCCAGTGGCCAGTTTTGTAAACCAAAGGAGAAAATAAAAAGTATGCCAGGCCTTGCAAAATGGAACGTCTTCTTCTCCCTCTGGTGACACACACATACAGACCCGCCCTGGACACCTCCCCCGTCCCTTTGCTTCGCAGCAGTAGGAACAACGGTTAAGATTCCTTGGCCCAAAACCCCAGCCGTCTGCCAACAACCAACCACTCGGCTGATGCACCTGTCAGAAAGGAGCAGCCAAAAAAGAACCCACAGAAACAACCGGCACATAACTCTTAGTCTTGTCGTTTCCCTTGCGCGGCAAGGGAATTTTATTCGACATCCTCCCATCCCTTCACTGGGATACCGCTTTGGTTGTTTGACCCGTGGGGACCCCGACACGAATGACGGCGAATTGACTAGGAGACTATGTTTGGGTCCTTGCCTGCCGTGTGCTTGTTTTGTGCTCCTATTGACTCTTACTTTCACTTCCTCCCCGTGCTCCCCCTTCCCTCCTTTTCCCTCTCGCACAAAACCCCTCCCCCCTCCCCCAACAAAACTTCTAATTCGTTCCTAACAGAAATCTTGCAATTCTGAACACTCGAAATCACATCATTTCCTGCCCCTGCCTCCTTGCCTTCTCCGTAAAACTCTGTCTACTTCACTGCTTGGTGGTGCTGTATTCACCAACTCCAGTGTTATATACTGCTGCCAGTATAGTCGATTTATACACAAAACATTCACCTATCGTCCGTACGAGTTACTCTGGCGGCCGGGCGGAGTGCGCGCTGACACACACAGTCCGAGTGTGACCAACACAGAAGCAGCTCTCGCCTGTGAGCTCAGCTCACCGGTAACACACACACACACACACCCCTCTTCGCTTCCTGAGCTCTGGCTGAATATTAATATATTTAATACCGCGCAGTTGCAGCGGGTGAGAGAAGCGTGGTCATTCCACAATCGATTTGTTTTTCCCAGACCCGCAACAGAAATAATTCGAAACGTTAATCCATGTTCCGACCCTACGCGACCTTCCCCCTTTGTCCGTTCCCATACCCAATCACCTCATTTGTCCGGATCACTCGTGTGCATGCCGTCTGTCTTGGATTTTTTCTGCAACCGCAACAAGTTCCCCCAGCAGAAGCTGGCAGACTGGGCGCACATGCATTCAGTAGCCACTGTTGCGGTGGACTGGATGGTATCCAATGCTTGCGCACCCGGCGTCTGTGGCTGCCCGCTTAATCGCATGTGACGGAATGGAAACGACCAAACCGTTTGCACACTATTTTGGATGTGTCAACCTATAATGCGCGACAAAGGAGCGGAACAAGCGAACCTAACCACCGTGCGCCGGGTGTATATTCGAACCGCCCACAGCGGTAGGTAAGGCGCGCAGGTACTACATGGTCGAGGCGTCCGAGCACAACAACAGTGGGCTACTAATATCGATTCGATGCATCTGTGGGCTTGTAAACTCCATCTTTTAACACAGCGAAAACAGAAGAAATACCGTTGCTCATCTCAAGAAATTCAAATACGCCGCACCTTGCCGAAGTCGGTTGGGCGGTGGTGATACTCTGCAGAGCGCAAGTATTGATGCTTATCCTCCAACGGGGCAGGTGTTCGCAACAGGCCGACTACCATGCGCACAAGGAACAGCTAAAAACTTAGAGGACGATTATCATCTGGTGGAATCTCTGTCCCCAATTTCACTTCCCAGCTGGCAGAGCTGCAGTATTCCCGGACATACTATCAGCCGCGCAAACGAAAAGGTCACCGCAACCTCATGTCGATGCCAATCTCTTCACCACAGAGCGGGAGAGATGTTTGAGTGAGCTTAATTTTCACTGTTCTTGGAAACCGGCCCCAAGTTCTTTTGTTTGTCATTACATGACATCAGTCTCTGGTAGGCAACCTCCCCCTCCCCTCCCCCCAGCCAAGGCAACCGAGGTACGGAGGAGATTGTGACATACGGGCCTGAGAAACCATTTCGGAGCCATCAGAGTTCCAAAGAACCGCTCACAGGGTGTTGATCCCAACTAAATCACACCAGGCTGATGTCCATCAGTTCCTCACTGCTCAGCAAGCACAGAGTAAGCCACAATCAATAAAACAAGTATGAGAAGAATGAGACGAGCCCATTAAGATGCTAAAGTATGGTTGCTATTAAGCCATGCCAAAGAGCCCGCCTTTGGGGGGTACTCTGCCGAAGACCTGGTCCTCATGCAGAACAAACTCGACGATCCCGAACGTATGGAGTACATCGGGCTTGAATTAAGCAAGGCAGAGTAAAACATTAGAAAAGGAGCCTTTGACGAGGCTCTGGTGGGAGTTCGTGGAGTAGCAAAGTACTTGTACGGCCGAGGAGAACATCGCGCTGCAGCTGAGTTCTTTGGCAAGGCTGTAGCCATCGTGGGACTGGAAGCCCCTGAACGAGGAATGCAAGGCCCGCTACGCTTCTGAGTTGGATTATTGCTCGCAGTTTCATTCACACAGGAGACTCCAGCCAGGCTGTGGGACACTGTAAGGAAGCCCACCACCCTGGCGATGGGGGATGCCCGGAACATCAGCGGTGACCGAACATCATTGGACGCTGGCGCCCTGTACGATGCATGTCAATTATTGGATGATGCGCTGTGGAATGAGGCTCTAAATGGACCCGAAGCGGATTGCAAAACAGACAGTCTACACCATGTCCTCGCACGTGCCAGTGACATTGCTTTCGGAGGCCCCGCGCGAGGCTGGCTTGCCCGAGATTCTTTTCCGTCTCGGATCATTCTTCCAGACTCGCGGAGAATACAAGAAGGCCCAGTCTTCTTTTGCCCAGGCTAGCGATTTACCAATACCCGATGCAATTGAACGGGTACCCGCAGAATGGCCGCGCCTGTATCTGTCGCTCGCTCGGTCCATTATCGACTCGGACATTGACCCATTCGGAAGATCGATGTCCCAGATGAACGTTGATGATAGTCGGATGGGTTTGTCCAACGCACCAGTTGGTAAGGCGCATCAACTTGTTGACCAGGCTGTTAAACTCGTTGACAATGTACAGGATGAGAGGAACGATTCTGAACAGAACCAGCGTCTACTCATACTACAGGAGGCCGGTCAGTTGATGAACCGTCTGGGCCGTACCGACGAAGTCAATTCTCTTCTGCACAAAGTGCAGGATGAGGCTGGTGGCACTTCTGCATGCAATGCTATCCAGCGGGTCATTGCTCTGGATCTAATCGTGGCTAGCACAGATACGATTTTTGCGGCCTACGCAGCAGCCTGCGGCGGTGTGGATGACGAATGCCTGGTACGTTTGGTGAACTTCAAGCTAGGCTTTAACCATGATTTTGCCATGTCATGACCCAAGGCATCCACCAAGAGCAACGACCAGTTCGTCGTCAAACTACACATGGAACTTCATTCCAAGAAACTGGCTTCGACTTCTCCAAAGAGAGGGATGACGCATGGAAGTGCTCGCTACTACCGGATTGGCCTAGAGGCTGGTGGGGGTGACTGGTTGCTCCCTCCGTGCCGAAAGTAGTTCTGCGACTCTTGTATTAACATAACATATAGTAGAGAATTCATACCAATTCCCCGTATTCTGAAGCTTTTTCGAACAGAGGGAGCAACCAACCAACCCCCCCAACAAAATGGGAGTGCCCCCCCCGGAGGGGGGGGGGTTTTGAAAGAACTGTGCTCTGGTAGAAAACATTCCGCTCGTTCTCCTCCTTGGTTTGCGGGCCATTTCCTAATTCTTGTGAGGGTACCGTAGGTCTAGAGGGAATCCCCCCCTTACATTCTCAATTTCGTATCTTAAGAATCTTGTTGGAAGTGGTAGTTGCTGGTTGGTTTGGTCTTTCATACAAGACGAGGCAAGGAAATCAAAACACCCCCCCCCCATGCAAAGACGTACGCAAGCTACTATTGGCTTCGTCCGCCTTCTCCCCTTACCACTTCCCAATGTCGCACAAGTGAAAATTGGAAAGCCCCACCACGGCACGGTTAATGATGATGAACCTTGCGCACGAATCACACCGTCACACAGCGGAGATAGAGGAAATAAGGGAGGGACGGTACCGAGGCGCAGTGTCCTTGCACAGTCCCCTCATCTGGGGGTGCTCCCTGTGCTGACACTATGGCAGGCCCGGTTATATGTACAATGGTGACACAACCATGAGATAGGTCATTGAATGCCTAGTTTTGAAGCACTCAGCTTTGTTGGTGAATCTTCGGACAACTTGTGTCCTGCGTTTGGATCAGGTCGGTAAGTAGTTGAGGTTATGCTACTTCACGGCGAGCAAGTCTTTGAGGAGTGGGTGAATATTGACTCCACCGGTTGTGCAAAGACAGAGAGTTCTTACGTCACTATATCCAAAGGTATCCAAGTTCTTTAAAAAACTTCGGCACACTTCCTGTCACATCTGTCCACTGTAACAGAAACGGAGATATCAAATTCAGAACGATGAACGGAGTTGAACGATTGGCTGGTAAAGTTGTGCTTATCACTGGCTCGTCTGCTGGCATCGGTGAAGCTGTTGCCCGCATTCTTGCCCCCCATGGTTGCAAACTGGTGCTTGTAGCCCGTCGTCGTGAGCGCCTTATTGATCTGAAGGAGCAGCTCTCCAAGCTCACAAGCGCAGAGAACATTTTCATTGAGAAGCTCGATGTTACCGACGGTGCTGCGGTGGAAAAGTTTGCTAATGAGGACCTCCCTGAGCAATTCCGCAATGTTGACATTCTCGTGAACAATGCCGGTGGTGCCCATGGCCTGGACCGAGTCCACGAGGTGCAGGACAAGGACCTGCAGACCATGATTGAAGTTAATGTTAAGGGTCTATTGTACATGCAACGTGCCTTTGTGCCCGGAATGATTCAGCGCAATACTGGCCATGTGATCAACATTTCTAGCATTGCCGGCCGCAATCCCTACCCTGGAGGAGGTGTGTACTGCGGTACCAAGGCCATGGTCGACTCCATCACCTCTGCCTTGCGTATGGAACTGGTGAAGACAAACGTAAAGGTTACGTCCATTGCGCCTGGAATGGTGGAGACAGAATTTTCGATGGTGCGCTTCCACGGAGACAGTGAAAAGGCGGCGAATGTGTACAGAGGTTTAGAACCTCTTGGACCTGAAGATATTGCCGACAATGTCCTGTACGCCGTCACGCGTCCCGTACATGTTGTTATTGCAGACATGCTCGTTTTGCCTAATTGCCAGGCCGGCGCATACCACATCCACAAAGCTTAGCTGAATACTCGATTGACAATATGAGACGCAAATCAAATTGACATTAAAGTGATTCATGTAAAGTACCTAAACTAAATTCAATTGGAAATTACAGTGGGTTCCCAAATTCAATTAGGAGAGTTGTATACTTTATCAAATAAATCTCCATTCAAAGCTTCACAGCAGTCAAAGGCTTATCTATTTAGGAAATATCAATGTGAGATCACAATAGAATCACAATACGTTTACTTGTAGTTGTTTGGATAGCTGATTTCCTCGAAATTGATCCTGTAGCTCTTAGTCAAATGTCCCAGGCGAACTTTTTGTTGTTGAGTGTCGTATGAATATCTGACTCATATTTCCAACGATGCACATGTAAACCGTTGACTGTAGACATTATACTCTATTTGATTTTGAAAGAATACGTATTTCTTATACAAAGAGGCTGTCATCCTCAGAGGAATTACGAGGGTATGTGTTTGGATAAGGGATCTTGGCCACTCTTGATCAGTTTGGAATTCCGTTGTGATGTTACGCAACATGTGACCATTGGCATATTCTTCAATTCAGAAACGGATCAAGAATTTGGTCAGCATTGTTACGGTAGTTTGTTTTACTAATGTCGTGGACAAGCTTCCTTTCTGAATTTCGCCCAATGTGTTTTTGACCACCTCCTCACTGTTAGCACTGGCGATCCAAATAGACTCCCGCGTCCGCGTTGCCAAAGGGGCCAGGGGACTACTGCCCCGCTCACCCTTTAACAGTCTTACCCCAACTCGCACCCGCTCCACAAAATGCCTTCTATATCCAGGCTGTTACAACCGTGCAGCCCAGGCTCCATATAACCCACCCCTTACGGATAGGCGGCGAACCAACGCTCCTTTTGAAGGGGTCAATGACTGTATGAAGCCGAGAGCAAAGAAGGCTCACAGGCGAAGGAACGGGGAGCGGGCGGGGGTCCCATTCCAGAACAAGTCAACTCGGAACCAACTGCTTTCAACCAACTAATTCTGAGCGGGCGGCCGGGTCGATGTCACATTGCTAAATGGAAATATTATCAAGGTAAAATCTATTGCGCAGCCAACCCGCAAAAAGAAAGAAAAGGCGGTGACGTCCCCCTCGCTGATAAACTGGGGTGTCACGGTCAGTCGAGTGGAGTTCGATAAGTAATAGTGCGCACAATGGACTGGCCGGTGTTTTCAATTTTGCAATACAGGATGCTACTTAGGTGAATCTTTTAAATGGTCTTTCAGGAGCGGAAAAATTCGAAAATTGTATACGTACATGAATATGTGTCTCCGTAAAAGTAATGGTGTGGCCATCGGGTCAAATACAGAAATGCTTGGGGATCGCGTCACTTCTGGACCTGGCGCACCGTCCAACCCAATAGATACTGACAGACATTCTGAACTAGACGTGGACGCAGCCTATAGGTATAGGGATGCTTTAGGAAGAGATTCCTATGGACGGAGGGGTGCAATGGTACCCGGCAACTTTGAATGGTCAGCGCTCGCAGCGGTACGTGACGAGCTTGAGGAATTGCCCCCCGACGAAGCTGACAGAACGGAAATTTGCTTTGGAGACGTAGTCTACCACGAAGGAAATCCAGTACGAGCCACGATCAAAGATACTATGCACGACATTGGCAACGAAACTAGTCCCCTGGATTTGAGCGCCGACAATGACTCTGGGCTGGGAGGCATTGAAAGCACACCGCAAGAAGGACCGCCCACGGAGATGTACTCCACACCGATGACCTGGAACGGCAGCATTAACCACGGTAGGGAGCTTTATCAATATTTAAGTGGCAATGATGGAATTGAGAGACGGTTCCGTGATGTCACCCTGCACAGTGTGACGAGTCTGACTGGTGACGGAAGTCAGCGCATGTCGACAGCTAGCGGGGGTTCTTCAGGGTTGCCTTTGAACAGAAATGGATGAAATCTCAGTGCAAGAAACACAATTTTGAAACCAAGCTATTGTCATTTTGTTAAAGAAGCTCAAGCGCATACAGACACTGCAATCGAATAGACCACTTATCTGTAACATAAGTAAACGGAATGTGTTCACCATCACAATCACAATACAACACAGCATCCCCATACACTTAACAGCACATATATATATTATCGCTTGCTAATCCAATTGAGGAAATATGGCTGCCATCATTCCTGCTGTTCTCCGCATAGCCGACAGGTCCAGTCACCACTGTCACCCTCCGTTTCCTCCCAGTGTGCACATTGCCAACAACGGCGCAAACCATCTATGCGACGCCAACCTCGCGGGCTAGCCAGGTGCTCGCTGCTACGGTCCTTCGGCGTGCACGCTCCCACAGCTAAAGGTCGACCAGTCTTCATTGATGGCGGGAAGACAGCGTTGCAGCCAGGACAAAGATAGGTTGTCATTGGGAACGAACTCTCTGGCTCGGTGGCACGCAAGCCGCAGGCTCCACAGGATGCTTGGAATGTATTGGGTACCAATGTAGGCCCCGAGAGCTGTGTGGAGGACCGCAGTGGGGTTTCATCGTTCATCCGAGTCTCCTCCATGACGGCCAGCTTGAAGCTCTCTACAAGTGTGCGGACGTTCTGTTCGTTTGGTCCGAGCAGCTGCGCGGCGAGATCACTTGCATCCGAGAGAAGCTCTGCTGGACGGTGCCTACCACTGCCACCCTTCAAGATTTGCTCATCAATAGCCACCGCAGTGCCACTGGCACGTAGTACCATCCGTGCACGGAATAGGGCCCCGTGACAAGCTGAGATGTTTCCAGAAGCGTAGGCACTGATAGCATGTAGTACACAGAGCCCAGTCTCTGGCAGAAAGTCCGGGTAGCGGTGCAATCCGCAGCTCACAATGTATGCGGCCTTGAACTGATGGTCCAGGAGCAATCTACTGAGTAACCCGAGCAAATGACAGGCCTCTGCCCGGCGGTACAGTAAGGCGGACTCCCGCGGAAGCAAGTTCAAACCGTATTGATGGCCTTCCATGGGTGGTGTCGCTCCGGCAGCACCGTCACCATCAGATTTGCTATTCGTACCTGGAGCGGCCACCGACTTCCCAGCAGCCTCTCCCTCGGCGACTACTGGCGATGAGCCACCTGAAGCTATGAGCGTGGCCAAGTTTGATACCTCAGAACCAGGTATGCTTTTGCCATACGACTCCTCGAACTTGCGAGCCATGCGACCGGCCATAATGTAAAGGCGCTTAAGCGTGAGAGGAACAGACCACAGTTCCTGTGGTTGTTTTGTGACCAAGTCGACAGCGATGTGACAGAGCAGCAGTGCAGCCTTGCCGTACTCCCCACTGCGGCGGTAAAAGTCCACGGCTTGCATAAAACTGCCACGGACGACTAGCTGATCGCCGTAGGCATTGAAGATGGTTTCAACATTGAGCACTGAGTACTTCTGAGCAAGTTCCATGGCGATATCTCCTCGATTCAAATCGCAGCAGGACGCGATTGCACGTTCGTAGGCTCTGCCTTTCTCGAAGGCCCGTACGGCGTCTTCGACCATACCCACACTCGCAAGCTTGTGGCCAATTTCACAGAGCAGAGATGTAGCTTGCGACGGGGTCAAAGCGAATGGTTTGTTCTCCTTCTGGCCGGCGGCATCGGCATCAATGAGAACAATGAGTTTGGCAATTTCATTATAGTCCTCCATCATGAAGTAGCACTGGCTTAGGGTCTGGTAATCCTCAGCTTTGCGAAGAGGCATAGTGGCCTTGACGTACTGCTGGCGATCCTTTAGGTACTCTCCTACTTTGCCATTGCAGTAGGGCACATTGGCAATGGACTGGAGCATGCCATTGTTTGATTCTTTCACAGCTGGGTGATTAGCATAGTCCAGTACCAGCAGCTTCATTCGGAAGTAGTCACCTATCTTGTGACGCATGATTATGGCTAGGTCCGGCCTGGACGCGCGCACGAAAAGATTTTCTGCACGGTCAAAGCGGCGGCGGTGGACCTCAATCTCTGCGCGGCGTAGCATTTTGTCATCTATTCCGCGGATACGCTTCACAATCCGCAGGGCAGCCAGGTCCTTACTTCGTTGATAACACCTTTGCGCGATGTCGAGACGTTCTTGGTCAAGAGACTCGTCTGCTAGCAATTTCCATAGCCGCGTGTGAGCGTGTTTTTCCACAAATGCCAAGACATCATTCAGAGTAATAGGGTCTTGGTCCCTGCTGATGCCACTGGCTTTGCGCAGTAATTCGCCGCATTGGCGCAAAGAGGCTGAGTCCATCTTCACTATGGCATCCAAATTAGGTCGCGTTGGATTACTCAAAATCTCATTCAACATGACTATCTTAATGTTGAGATCAGTAAACGCACAAACATGCCCACTGCATAGATATTCTTCCAGTTGGTTCACATTCCGACTAATGTATAGTTTGTTCTTAGCCATATAGATGAAGAGGCCAGGATCGTCAGCCGCCCAGGTCACGTCCCAGACATCCGGGACCTGCCAAGCCCGGGATCTGCTGCCGTTGTCGGAGGTCGGTTCTTCGAGCAGCCGACCAATACGAGTCTTCGATGCAACTTTTCCACTCTGCTTTTCATCGTGCCGGGTCTGTCCATTGCTTACCGATGCCACTAGATCGTCATCCAGCAAACAGAGAAACAGGGAATGATTGTTGGTGATCAGTGCCAACTGTGTGTCATTGCAGTTAAGAGCAATGTGGTACACAGGTGTTCTGAAGTCCTGCCTAGCCACGGGTTGGCAGGACGGGAGAGAAAATGCAGTCACAATCCCTCCCTGCCGTGCGACGAGCAGCAGATCATTGCTCACTGCGAGACAGACGATCGGGTTGTCCGTTGGCAGCGGCTTGATGTCCATGGCCTGGTCAGGGCGCTGGAGCTGTTGGTCATCGATATGGAACAGGGCCTCCCACTCAATACCTGCGGTGTTACTGCTACTGTCGTGTGGACCACCACCCGATTCCGCCGACAGCGGCGAAGACCCGGCGCTGACCATGCGATGGCGGCAGCAGTAGACGAGTTCATTGCTGCCCGCAACAATCGTCTGATTTGTGGCACTTACGTCTATTGGCATGAAGGGCAGCAGAATCTCTAGCAGAGCAGCACCAATTGCATTGTAGAGCCGGAGCACGGCTTCACCACTGCCCAGTCCTTGCGGTTCAAAAGAAGTCTGTACGCCGCGCTCGGCCACTACACAGCACAAATTCCCCGCGCGCTTCATAAAACGGAAACCTTCAATGCCCTTGAAGACAGCCTTACCTGTCACAGTATCAAAAAACACAACAATGTGCGAGCCGGGAGTGCGGTGCGGGCTTTGGAATGAGTAAGACAGGATCTGTGCATCTGTCGGACCAAATACGCACGGTCTGTGCACCAGATTGACGTTGACCAAGAACAAGTTGTTACCTACGCTAACAGCTAAACGGTCGTCCCTAGCATGCCAGGCCACGTCTAAGGCAACTTCACCGGGTAGCTGCAGACTCCGAACATGGCCACCGTCCGCAGTGAAGAGTGAGACGATTGCAACTTTGCTGTGCTCGATCTGTCCGCCTCTGTTGCGCACTCTACTATGCAGACTGCCGGTAATGGCCAGAAAGCGCCCGTCTGTGCTCCAACTGCAATTGACACCGTCGCTGAGGCCGGTGTGGACTGCTTTGGCGGCGAAATGTGTGCCTCCTTCGGCCGTCACAGACTCGTCCTGCAGAGTGCGGGTGTGGAAAAGCACGAGGACCCCATGGTCTAGCAACAGTGCGACATTGTTTGAATAATCTCCAGAGCATTGCCGTAGGCAGCGGACAGAGTGCTTTGCCGCAATACCATTGCTGTCAATGCACAAATGTTCTGCCATTCGAAAGAGTCCCTTGCGCGCGGACAAGAACTTGCCGTCTGCGCTAGTGTAAGCAAGCAGAGTGCCATCCTCGCAAGCAAAGAGCAATCTGGTGTCATCAGTGTGCCAAAGAACCTGCATTATGTTCAAAACCGCTTTTTGATTGATGGGATCGTTCATAGTTTTGCCCCAGATGCGATCCCCATCCCTGTTTCCAACCACGACAAGACCATTGGCCCATGCTAGGCAGATCATGGACTCGTCCGCAGACCAACACATGCCCCGAATTTTGCTGTTAATACGATCGTTGACCATTTCCTGGTACCAAGCACCGTTATGAAATGCCCACACAATGACACATCCATTCTCATCGGCACTAACCAACTTGCGGTGCAAGTGATTCCAGACGACTGTTGTAACTTCGCCTTTGTGGCCTTCCAGGGAAGAGTTCATTGCCACCGATGTTGGACTGGCATTACCCTCAGCAATCTTTCTTGCTTGAGCAGTGAGTTCCACGACATTCTCAGTTGCCTTCTCAGCCGTAGGTTCCAAGCGAATGACCCGCAGCATACCATTGTCACCACCCATGGCGATCCATTCCCTGGACTTGTGCCAGGCCACTGCAGACACGCGGGTGCATTTCGGTACACCAAGTTTCTTTATCAATGCGAGATGAATTCGACGGGTGGGCACAGAGACTTGGCGCTCACCCTCTGCCAGGTTTCGCATGCTTGACATCGTGCGGAAGATATGGAACTAAATTTCACGAGTCGACGCTCGCGTTGCTCTACGAGTCATATCGGAAGTCTCATGGCACCCCAAGTTCCCATCCTTATCGAAATCTCAACGGATCAGAAACTCAATTCTTCCATTTAATGCGAGCAGGACTGCGGCAATTGTACACCAAAATACCCATCGCACACACCAATCGAATACCGTGCCCTGGACCCGTATTTTTTCGCTAGCTTCCCGTCCAAACGCTCTGCCGTGCGCCGCGGGGGGAGAAACGCGGAAAAGGGCGGCCCAGCGGAGTGCCTTGGTTTCTTCTCTCCCTATACGCGCGTAGTTTGCGCCCCCGGGCCCGGGGAGGAGCGCCCGCTGCCACTATCCCGCTAGTGGGAATTTCGAGGATACAGTGAATGTATATCAAACTAAGACGAAGTGCCGGGTTCGGCACGGGCTTCAGGGAAGATAGGCCTTAGGGAGATCCCCATTGATCAACCATGTTCCTTTAGGCTCCTTACCTGCGACCATCCAAGTGTATGAAGTGTCATGCAACGGCATCGTAACGGATTGACGGTCTGCAGTCCGAGAGGTTTGAAATGTTCCGCACGAAAAGACAGAAAGCCAAGATGTTGGGCCACTATGTGGTCGACACGCAGGCCGGGGATTCTTTAATCCCAACAACGAATTCCCTTCCTCCCCGCCGACTCCACTTGAACATTCTTTCATCCGAATGGGAATGAATGTGACGGTGATGGCATGGGGCCCAGTCAGTCCGATCAAACGCGCAGAGAATACGAAGGCTAGTCGAATCCCACCGCCACGATCTTCCAGGGAGAGGGATGCCCAACATAGAGCACACTGAGGTCCGAATGTGGCTTTTCTCCTCCTCAACAAGTTGATGCGAAACAGCAGCATCAAAACGCTTGTTGCGGGTACTGGGCTCATCCTCCTTTAAGGTTCTCCGACCACATCCCCTAAGGTGCAACTTGAACAAGGTCCCCATCCTTCAACCATGCACACAAACGAAACACAGTCTACTTGCGAAATACTTCCTGACTGGGCCGGGACTTAAAGACGAGTGCGAGGGGTGCATGACGTACTTGCTGGCAGCATGCATTGCTTGTTTCGGAGTTCATTTTGAGCCCCTGGTGCTGGTATGCGATAGACTTATTATTAACACTGTGCCTGGGTAGGTTTTTTCCTTTGCCGGCCAAAGCAATTGGGGATATCAATTTTATCGAGTTGGGGGAAGGTGGAGACCCGGGTGGGGGTTGGTTGCCAAAAGAGTGAAGCAACACTGGCTGCGAGCGCCGTGTCCCAAACCCTATTGTACGTCTGACGCGTATACAAACTCTATGAGACATTCATTCGTACGTGATACCCCCCCCCCGGGAAATCCCCACCAGAACGGCGAAAAAAGTGTGTTGGATCTCGGATTGTTCCCACTCTCCAGCTGGAGGTATTTCTTACCCTTCCCCACGGTCGGCGTGTTTCCCTGGGGAGAAACGTTAGATTAAGTTTTGTTTGGTACTCTCGTCACCCACCAAACCTCCCTCCCAGTCCAAGAACAACAGGCTGGGTGACAATGCTGTGTACAGATGTATCCACTAAGATATGCATCACCAATGCTTGTGACACATTCCCTTATGTGTTGCTGATGGCATTGCCCATTTACGTGGCGGAGCTCACATTTAGTGGATGTGAGGTGCTCGTACGTCCCGTCCCTACGAGCCATCAATCCCAAATCGGGGCCAGCAAGATACGGGAGGTGTGTCTCGCTAGTCCTCACTACCGAAGAGAAGTTGCGCATATGCGACGTGCTATATATCCTTGCTATTGCAGGTGGCTTCTGTGGGTCTTTCGTGTACACATCATTGGCGCCCACATGAAAAAAGCCAAAAAGAATAGTGCTGTACGCTTACTTTTCCTATGTATTCTGAATTTGGGATGTGTCATTTCATTTAAGTATTTTTCTTTTTGGACTTTTTGGCACAATGCAGAGAGTTTCATTGCAACATATCGCGGTCGTGGCATTTGCTGGCTACGGGGGGGGTCAACAGTTTTGATCCCATTGGTCCTGCGCATCATTCCCAGTACATAATGGTAACCAACAGTCGAACTGATTCATGGTCCCATCACCACCCACTGCTATTGGAGGGCGATTGGAAACGAAGAAAAGTTCGGCAAGCGGTGCTGGGGGGGGGGATGTTGAAGACCTGTTGGCCCTGGTCTCTATGCATTCGTGGTACCATTGGGAACATACCCGTACTTGAACCATGCTGTCTGGATAAGAAAAAAAAATATACGATTTGAAATGGGCGGTAGTGGTGGTGATGGTAAGAGATGTTGCGGGAGGAAGGTTGTCGAGTGCAGTTGCAGAGACCCGCCTCGTTCTGGGATTCTCTCTTGTTGTTGTTGGCCCAGTGTCCAAGTGCCCACTCTTTAAAACTGAATTCCTTGGATGTGGGGGTTATCGCCCCGCCCTCCCCCCCCTCCTCCCTTCTGCCAACATACACGGACACAAAGGGAAGCGCAAGTGCGACAAAAAAAGAACCGGACAGGTCTTCAGTCTGGCCAGACGTGCCACCTCCGTGTTCGGTTAAACCAGTATTAATGGTTCCATTCCGGACCCAGGGACTTGTATAGTTGGAGCGAGGATGGTCATAGATAAAACAATGTCAGTGCAAAAACAAAAAAAAAAGGCCAAAGTGCGAAGCATTATCAATGGTGACACCCACTGTGAAGCACCGGGACACATATCCACAGTACGGACTGTCAACGAATGTGAGCGATAGTGTCCGGGGCGTCGGTCGTGTGACCGGGTTCTTCTTCTTTTCCTTTCCTTTTTTTGCGTTTTTAGTCTGGCACCGAACCGACTCTCAGCCGCCGTGCATGTCTCTCCTGCTCTCGCTTGTGCGTGCCACTCCCCCTCCCCCTCTGTGTACCCTTTGGGTGCGCATTGCCATCTCGTGCCCAGCCGGAGACTCGAGAAACAAAGTGCCCGGTCGGTCATCTCGGCTGATCGAGAAATGTTTATACGCCGCCCACCGTGGTAAGCGGCAAGACAGGCGGGGAGAATTCCCGCTCCCCTTACTCAGACCCCTCCCCCTTCCCGGGCGGGTTCCACACTTCGCTCTTGAGGCCGGTTCATATCGAAAAGCAAGAGGGCCCGAAAGAAAAAGGGCGGGCTCGAGGTGGGAAGCAGGGGGGCTGCGGTGGCTGCGGGCGAACGTGGTTGTGGTATGAGTTTGTTCCACGCTTATATATATGCACAACACACCACCCCCCCGGGGGGGGGGTGTGGAGTCGAGGAGCCAAGCCGTATACGGACGAAGGCCCCCCGGGGGGGGGTGTGTGTGTGTGTGTTTGGACGAGCGAAATTCTTCAGTGTGTGACAAAGAAGAACACTGTCCCCGTGAGGTGCAGATCGCTAGTATTGGAACTTACCGCACAGAAGAGATAGAAAGGGTTCCTTCGACAAAAAAAATCAGTTTATCAGCCGCTGTCGTCTGCTGGTCCACCCATCCGCTTTCTTTCTTCCTCGTCGGCAGTGCTGGTAGGCTGTGTGGGGGTGTGTGTCCTTTGTTGAGAACTTCACTATTCATCGTCGAGGGTGGTGTCGGTGGCTGATGCTGCAATTGATAACAAGAACAGTCACGTAAACTGAACAAGCAGAAGAAACGTCGGCCCACCAAGAAGGTATGAGACGTTGCGCTGGCTCTGGGATCAAAACTTAGCTCCTTGACCATACTCTATTCGGAAACAATGGCCAAAATAGAAACTCGTATGCGAGTACATTAGATGTGGACTAAGAAGAAAGTCAGCAAATCGCTGGTCTATTCCTGAATACACTATTCACAGATCAACAAAAGTCACGAGCTAGCACCAAAATGGGCAACGAAAGCTCAAAGGCTGCAAGACAAGGTCTTGACGCCATGGCCAGGGAGGATGCCCGAAAGGGACACCAGGCACATAGACGTCCGACCGCACCTGAAACCAAAGAGAGCCGCCAAAGCAAGGAGACCAATGGACATGGATCAATTTCTGCTGGTAGAACTGGGCCGGGCAATGGCAGTGTGAGCATGTCTCCACCCATGAACAGGATGGACTCTGCACAGACCGATTCCCTGGCCGAAAACTACTTTGACGAGTTGGAGCTGAAGTGGATTAAAACCGTCTTCAAGGATCTTGCCAAGCGCTCTCCAAGTAAGACCATGGACAAAGAAACGTTCCTGCAGTACATGCACCTTCCAGGCATGCTTGGTGAGCGCCTGTTCGCAGTCTTCGACACGAAGAAAGATGGCGTCATCCACATGACTGAATTTATCGCCGGGCTGGCCGTGATCACGAAGGGATCTTCGGAAGAAAAGATTGAGTTTATCTATGAAATGTTCAACCTCGCCGGAGACGAAGGTGTTAGTAAGGAAGAACTGAGCACCGCTCTGAACTCTGTAGCCCAGTCCACATGGTCCGTGATGGGCGTAGTACGTGGCAAACGCAGGGGCTCACAGAATCTGCTCGACATAGATGATGATCACGATGCTTCCCCGGAGAACCTGCGGGAGGCCCAGCGCATCCGCGAACACGTCGATTCGCTTGTCGATCACGCGTTTGAGTCCTGCGACCTGAATAACAGCGGCAAGCTGGAACCGGAGCAGTTCAAGATGTTCCTCAGGCAAAATCCTAATATTATTGACCTCATCTTTGAAGATGAAAACTTCAAGAAACACTTGGACGAAATGGAACGGAATCGGCAGGTTGGTGGACTGCGTCTGGCACGCCAGAGCCAAACCGGTCGCATTGACGTGGACATGGCGGGCTGGTTATATCGCCCCACCCGGAATGCGATCAAGTACCCCAGTGGCTTTGAACCACGTCTCTATGTTCTGGTGGATAATTATCTCTACTACTTCAGTGTATCCTCCGAAAAGCAGACTGCGCCCCTGGAACAACTCCTGGAACGGCAGCCCGACGGTAATTTGTTCATTGGCGGCTGCTATGTAAGCTATTACCGTGGTCGCATCCCCAAACCGAATCGGGTAGTCAAGTCTCTGAACAAGAAATTTGGCCGAGGGTCCAACGGTCGGCTCCATGAAATCATTCGCGAAGATGGCACGGCCATCAATTCACAGATCAAACAGGGAGTCACGTCTCTCAGCATCAGCGGGCTGAGTCTGGACAGCGACCTTGAAGGCAGCGATCGGGACTCGCTCAACGAAGGCTCGGGCACGGACACACCGCGTGGCACGATGACGGGAGTAATGTACGACACTCCACCCGGCACTCCCGGAGCTGGAGACAGCGATAGAGATAGCCCACCCGGTAGCGATGGTGGCGGAGATGGTGGCGGAGTAAGTAGCCGCTCCATGCCGTCCGCTGGCCAATTAGCTGCAAAGGTTGGTAATCTAACTTTTAGCACCGCAGACGACCCTATCTGCACCCGCCACGAGGGCCAGGATTTGTACGGCATCAGCATTAAGTGGCCTAAGTACGAGTACGTCATTTACTCTGACGACCATGATATTGCCAAGGGATTCTATGTCGCGCTGCGCAAGGCTGCCAAGGTACGTGACGTTGAACACTTCTTTGACATTGACTACAAGGCAGAATTGGGCTCTGGCGGCTTTGCCACTGTGTACGTGTGCACAAGCAAGGCCAACGGCAAGCCGTACGCGTGCAAGGTCATCCCCAAGGCTGGCATGCTGGAGGAAGAGAGGCAGGGCATTATGGCTGAGATTGCCGTGCTTCGAGTCACCAGACATCCCCACATTGTCGGTTTCAAGGGCATATTCGACACGCCCAAGAAATACTTCTTGATAATGGAGTTGTGTCGTGGTGGAGAATTGTATGATCGCATCGCCAAACAAGCCTACAAGGAACCGGAAGCGGCGACGCTATTTGCCCAAATGGCTGAGGCCATTGACTACCTGCATGGACTAGGCATTGTCCACCGTGACCTAAAGCCATCGAATATTTTGTTCTCGGATGACGGAATGCTCAAGCTGGCAGACTTTGGTTTCTCCAAGTTTGCTGCCCCCACGGACACTATGGAAGGGCCAGCGGGAACCATTCTGTATTACGCTCCTGAAGTCTGCAACGGTGAGAGCTACACGAGGGCTGTGGATATTTGGTCCCTTGGTGTCATTCTGTACTGTATGGTCACGGGCATCTACCCATTCCGGGGCAAGACCGATCCCGAGATTATGCACAACATTACCAAAGGAGACTACAATCGGACAAGCAAGCGATATGTTCCTTTGACTGAGGAAGTCAAGGATCTGATCGACAAGATGCTGCAGGTGGAGCCAAGCAAGAGGTTGCCTCTCAAGGAAGTTGCGAAGCATCCCTGGATCGCACACAATGTACCTACTTAAACGCTCCTGCCTGAATGACACCCCCCGCAATCAAATTCAACATCTGCAATTCCTTTGTAACCATCATCATCATCATCATTACTATTACAATTACCATTACTGTGTGACAACGCTTCGTGTGGGTCCAAGTACATTCTCTTTTCTGTTAACAATATCAACCGCCATGCTTCGCTCAAACAAGAGTTCATGCGAATTGCTGATTTGCAGATCAGAGGAAGGTGGGAGGATGGTAAGGCGATATACCCTACCATGAACCTCTACCTTAGACCATACAGTTGTTTGACTCAGAGCATTCAGGGCTGTGCGGGCGTTGTCGTAGTCGCAAGGGAAGTGTCAGTCATGTGATTCTTCACTGTTCTTTACTAAATTTAATTCTCTTTCTCACATCACCAGTGTCGCTGTTACCAACGTCACTGCTTCTTTAAAACATTTTTCATGGCTGTACGGCTGTGCTCTTCGCAGGGTGAAAGGTGGCAAGCCCATCACACACTTCCCTCATCTTTGCCTCACGTACATAGCATCTTGAGGACCTTCGTGCACAGCCAGTGTGACCGGGTTACCAAAGTGTAGCATCCTACATTGGTGCATCATCCTCGGTACCTAATGCCCTCTCGATTCCTCTTTCTCGTCCTCATCAGAGGACGTGTGCTGATGATGGGCGTTCGGAACGCTTTCTCCTTCGTCTTCATGGTTGATCGAGGAAGACTCCAGAGTCCGGTTCCCCGCAGACAGGTGCCTAGCAGCCAGGTACCTAGCAGCCATCCCATCTGAGTAAGACACCGAATTACTGTCCATTCCATCAAAGTCAGACACCGAGCTCAGATCCTTAACAAGCATGTCATCACCGTACCTATGGGCGCTACTCTGTGCGTTTGCGTCATCCACAGCAAGATGACCACCTTGCATGCCACTAAATGCAGCCACCAGTTCAATTTCGTCTGCTACTGACGAGTTACGCATTCCGCTATGCTCTTGATGATCAAGCATTGTTTGTCGTCGCCAATGAGGAATCCTACCAACTGGTGTGAAATCAGCTTCTCCGATCAATAGGGGAAATGCATAGTCGTTCCACAGATTTCCGTCCAACACATGAATCGCATGGTCAGGTGTACCAATTTCGGCCCGCACGGGCTGTCCGTCATCAAGTTCGTCCGACCTGGGTGCTCCATTATTATCCGTGATAGTCTCGTCCGATAAGAAATCTCCATCATCATTTACGTTAGCTTCACCAGCCATGGATTCTCCGGCATCCATTTCGGCAACCATGGGCTCTTTGGCATCCTTTTCGGCTTCCATGGACTCTTCGGCATCACTTTCGGGAACCATAGATTCTCCAGCATCCATTTCGGAAACCATGGCCTCTCTATCATCATCCGTATCAACCTCCCCGGACACGGGTTCTCCATCATTAGTTTCGCCAAACATGAACCTGAACACGAGTTCTTCATTGTTCCTTTTCTGGTCCTCTGTGAGCAGCCACAGAACCGGCTTCCAAAAGCCCACGGGCCATGACGTTCGGTGGAATCGAGGTGGCACACCATATTCAATCATGCCTTGCTGAGTGATTGAGATCTTGGTGTTGATGTCCCGATCTGAAGCAACGTCGACCCTTTCCTGCAAGACCTCATGTGCTTCAGACGTTTGCTTGTCTCCGGCCTGGGACTCGTCCAGCGCATTTTCCTGAGGCCACACACTCTGCTCATGGATCTCAAAAGATGAACTTGCCCGAATCTTCGGCGATGATTGTGCGTTGAGCTCAAGTGGTTCGAAATCAGTCTCAGTGAACATCTCAGTATCAGGTAGAAGTGGTTGCTTGCTCTCGCCTTCGAATAGGTGCTTCCGATTGCTTCCAGAGTCCATCGTGTTACCTACCTCTGTCTCAGACACTAGCCTTTCGGAAAGAAGGTCCGTGTCGATATTGGCGGCTAAGATCTTATCATCATTGGAGACTGTGATCCACTCCGTGCCATAAAGCTGGTGCCCATCACTGTGGCGTGTGGCCCTCCTAATTGTCCCTTTGAGGGAACCACAATCAGTCCATGGAATTGGCTCCGAGTGTCTGTTTAGAAGGGGGAGTCTTCCAGTCTGTACACGGGACCCTGGGTCATCATCAGACATCTGCGCAGACTGAGTCGAGCTTGATGCGGTCTCCGCATGCGCAATAGAGCACGCTTCGTCGATGAAGTCTTTCACACCTGCTACAAGTAGGTCATTGAAGACAGGCTCTTCTATTGTGCTCTCAACAGTCACACGACACCTTTCTAGTAGTGAAGCCAAAACCAACGGTTCCAAGCCACAGCGCAACGTTAGTATTTCCGGCTGACTATCGCCGTGAACCTCAATGTGGTCATTACCGAAACCCTGGTCATGCCTATTGTCACGTTGATCATCCTTTTGCTCCTCATTTTCTTCATATTCAAAGTATGGCACAGGGGACACTTGACTTCCAATAGAGACCACCGGCCGGTACCTCAGTGACTGATAGCGTTCTTTTGCCACGTGGATCTTGGATATGTTGCCCTCACGGTTTACGATCCAGACTTGGTCAGCTTCCTGTGGAATTCTTGAGTGGCCTCCAATGGAGTCAATGCCTGGCATCTTGTCATGATTCCCATCCTTCTTTGAGTGCAGCACAGCAACGATTGAGACAGACCGAGATCCGGTCAGACATCGCAAATACTCCATGTCCCTGGTCATCACATCCCAGATTCCTACACCCGGATGCTCAGCCACACTAAGCATATAGTTCATGTTGTCTAAAACGATGTGTCGTAGATTCTTGTGCTGGACCCGTGCCAACTGGTACGACCGAAGAATGGTATCCGTGCGCATGCGTTTGAGTTGGTCCGTTTTGGATTGAGCATAGCCAACGATGTCCACGTATTTTGAGGAGTGGGGACCAACTGTCAGTCCTCCAAAGCTCGCCATCCGCGCATGCATGTCCGCAACTGTCAATTCAAAACTAGCGTAGTGAACAGACTGGTAGAGTGCTACATGAGAGTAGATTTTTTGGAGCACCAGTGTCTTACCTTGACCTGTCTTACCACTCATTAGAGTGAGAGTGTTGCGTGCACCGTGGATAAGTCTTCCAAGATCCGGAGTTCCTGACAACTTGCCTCGCCCACGCATCGTCCGACACATAGGCTTGAGAAGATTCTGGGTTTCCATTAGTCCGTCGGACGTGTCGGATTTGTCGTCTGAAGGGGTCTCGTATGCCCTATAGGTGCCACTTTCTTTGGCTGTTCCCATTGAACGCCTTTGGACCCATGTACCAGACAGGGAAACCGTTGAGAAGCGACTATGGTCTTGACTTGTGTTAGGTGTGTTTGAGCACTGTTTCTTCCACCTCCGAACATGATTGCTTGATTTTCCTCTATATGAAACCGAGTTATGGACTATAGCATGGTGACCTTTGAAGATTGAACTACGAGACACGGGCATACATTGCCCAAGATGCTTAACCGACCGAGAATGTAATCGTTCCTGGACAGCATTACTTAACGCACTCGGCTCTATACATGCTTCATTGTAGATTGATATCTTGTTTTGGCTCGCGAATGTCGCCGTACGCGGGCTCCGTCTAGCGTACCCGGCGCACCGCACTAGGAGCAGCATGACTCACGGCGCATTTCTCCGCTTCAAGTATTCATGCACTTCTAGAAAAGAGAGCTCTATCGTCCCTGCTTCCTGGCAATTATTACCTCCACATAACTCTCCCTGATTTGTACCGACTGGTTATACGGGGATCGCCCTCCTTTGAAGTATTCAAACCCTCAACTAGCCGATCTTCCAGGCACTATCTAACGCATAAACTATCCACATGCATGAGATTAACGCTCCTGTAGACTTGGTTCTCATATTTCCCAAATAAACAAGCGGGTGCATAACTACACAGGTAGGCAACGAGACCAGAGACCTTGCTACACGCAGCCATACACGCACACCCGGACCAGGCTCACAGCAGAGTAAGCTTGGGGTCTCATCGCTCATCAGCACTCCGCTCATCGGAAGGTGTCATAGTGGTCGACAGAATTACCGCCATTTTTTGCGAACCCATTTTGATATAAAAAGTACTGCATTTATGTTTCCAAGCCGTTCGTGTTGTATATACACCGATTTGTACTCCTTGCACAGGCCTCTGAAACTTTGTGTGCGGGCCCCTCCCCACCCGCAGCAGTCGAACGGGCAGTTCGTTGCTCCAAATTATTCGCGCGCAAAACCCCACCTTGGACCTCCTCGCTGGTCCTTGATACAAACACAGTCGGTTCCTCCCCCCCCCCCACTTTCAACGCGCGGCCGGTAAAGTGGGCAATGTGAATTAGCCTACACTCTCGGGGTGAACCGGACACAGGAAGGAAAGGGGGACCCATTTTCTTGCGGCTAAGGGCCAACGTATATCATGTGTGCTCGAGTGCGGGAACTTGTGTCCAAGTCACGGTGAGAATCTACGGTGCGCGGAGAGCATATACCCCCATACTAACCTCACCGTTTGTTTTCCTGGTTGGAACGGTGCACAACACTGGACATTCTGTGTTGCTTATGCGACGACTCAGCGACATCAAAGTCCCAAGAATTCCAAGGTTTCCCTGGGCTCTTCGTGCGTCACATTACTATTTCGGCCAATGTCAATTTTGCTATGCATGATCATGACAGCTGTGCAAGTGACGACAATCCGTCGGAGGTAGCAGACGAACCCAAATGCAGACCATTCTCACACCACCAATGTGAAATCCTTGGCTGCCAACACCTAAGGCGAGGCGAGCCGATCAAGAAGAATTGCAGCAGACAGCCAGCAAGTTTTTGCCGTTCTTCGGAGCTCAGGGAAGACCGGTTCGTCACTTTCTTCTGGCCCGCCTCCTCTACTTGCCCACATCAAGCCCTTGTTTTAGGGTCCCCTATTAATGGTGGATCTCCTATGCAATTTCCTATCTCGGAGCGAAGGGGGCACAGGCGAGCGAAGTACTTGTAGGCAGACGGTGAAGTAAGCTACTGGAGGGGTGGAGGTGTGATATACTCCCTCTTTTCCTTTTGGGCGGGATCGCAAACAGAAGCGTGATGAAATGTATGGGTCGCAGTAGACTGCCTGCTGCTGCGGAGTTCATAGAGCTGTGCATAATACAAGTATCACAGAAAGGAATGGCGAAATTACAACCCGCAAGCATCACTACCATAGATATGCTACCAAGTCCTTTCCTATATGGGGGATCACCCCGCTGGGGAAGTCATAACATATGCGTCTACACCGGTGGGGTTTTTACATATGCGCAAAGGGGAAAAATGTGAAAGGTTACAGGTTGAACTTGTATGGACTGTGTTGTCGCGATCGGGTCGACTGATCATCGCCCTCGATAGGAATAAATTAGCGCACATCCACTTCGTGTATCTTTGTTATTGAATGGACTGGTAGTCGCCCGATACTGAATCGATTGGAACAAAGAGACTGAACCAAATCCACTGCTTTTCTCTGCTCAGGCACAATTGGTGGTGATGTTGGGGTGCGCATGTGTCGCTTGCGTGGCAGCACATGCCTCCCGTCCTCCCCCCCGGGGCGGTGGTGGTGTAGAATGTATGACAATTTGGGGATTTTTTTCTCATGGTTCCAACTTTGGAAGCAGAAGCATCGTTGTCCTCTTGGGTTTGGCACCGAACGGTTAAAGCGGAGACCCACAGACTCTTGACCGACTTCGGGGCGCACCCTGGGGGTTCCCCCGACCGTGTGCGGCGGAGCTACGGGTGACAATTGCGGGTTATTTGAGAGGCCTTGCTTGCTTGCTTTTCATTCCCAGGGAAATGAAAAAAAAAACCAGGCACGCAATAGAGTGTTTGTTAGCCGCCGAAGAGCAAGTGGTTATACGCCCTGCCTGTCAAAAAATTCGGAAAACGGCTGGGGTTTTGCGCAAGAAAAAACCCTTCTTCTTCTTCTTCTTCTCTCCACGGTTTCTTATGCACCTGCAGACCTTGGTTCACCTTTGGACCGGTTGCGTTCCTACATTGGGCAAAATCTACAAAGAAAGAAATGAACAAAGATGAAAGTTTGGAATTAATCAATAAATCGAGTAGTGCTACAATTGCTTCGACACAGAAGGAAAAGGCTTATAGTAGCAATAGGACATTTTGTTTTGTCCAACCGAAGTGGGATAACATGTGTGTAGATGCAAAATGAAGTTCTTTTGGTCTAAGGTCGGGTGATGCGTCGTAAGCGGTGGTGCCCAGAGTGGAAGCGAAACAATCAAGGTCAACACGCATTAACTTACGGCACAGACAGGTAAATTCTTATGGTCCAAGGTTGCATTTGCCGGACCACACAGAGTATAAAGCTGTGTGCAAAGGATGTGTGTGAGGGTATCTGTCTCTGTGTGTGTGTGTGTGTGTGTGTGTGGAGAATTCCACAGTAGCTGGGCCTGTGGGCAGAGCTCCCCTGTATTTTGGCCTCCTCCTCTCCCGCTGCTCCCCCTCCCCCCCCCTCTTCTCAGTTTCTCCGTCGGCCCACTCACACCCCGGGGGGGGGGAGCCCAGCAAAGTCAGAAGCCAGTCATGCTCAGAGGAATTTAGGCATAGTGAGAGGAGCGGACCGTAAGGCGGACCGGGCCGGAGGGGTGAGCGGGACGACCGTCGCTCGCTCCTCTTTTTTTTTTCCGGGATGAACCGCAGGATGTGTTCGCTCAAGGGAGTGCCCGATTACGTGCAGCGGGTTTCATCTTACTTGTTTATAACAGCGCGGGGAGCGAACTGAGGCAATGACAGACCCTTCTTGATGGTCTTGACCAGCTATAAGAGAAAAAACATAGAACATTAACTCGCGGAGACTAGGCATATGTAAGATCATCATAGACTGGGGTCCAACGAGACTTATGGTTTGATCGGCCTTGTCATAGAGAGAGAACGATATTTGGAAATATGTGAGTATTTTGGCCGGATGTTCTTTCAAACCAATTATCAACATAGACAGTTGTCCCGTCCAAAATGAATGGGACAAGGCATGTGCCGACAGGCCTCACCGTTCGCGATGTGCCGGGGATGGGTGAGGTCCTCTTTGCGACGAGAGAGTACAAACGCGGAGACGTGGTCCTCGTGGAAAAACCTCTAATCATGAGCACCTCGTTTGCAGGGGATGATATTGAGAAATTGAACCAAATGCACATTACACTGAGTCAAATTGACAAGGTGGTGGATACCGTTGGCGCAGAATGCTATGATGTGCTCGGGACTGTCCTTGCCTACATTTGCTCGCCACAAAATGTTAAAGAAGAATTGTTGAGATCGTTTCATACGCCGGACTATGAGTCAGCGGGAGACTTAAGAAATCGACATGAGTACTATACTAAAGTATTGAAATCCCTAGCAGAGGAGATCCCCATTGTCGGACAGGTCAACTTAGAAGAACTGATTCGGACCTTGTTCATTTTTATGCGCCACGGAGTGGAAATTGGTGATCCGTCGCGGCGCACGATTGGAATATTCCATTTGGCTTCTAAATTTAGCCATGAATGCACGAGTAATGTTCTTCCTGTCTTTGAGACAGACATTTTTGGGCAGCAGCGTGAAGAGCACGACATCACCACAGCGGCGGCAGCAGCAGGGAGTACCAACAGTGCCAGCAACAGTCGTCTGGCCAACGGCGAGTACCCCTCTATTGCTTTTATCGCAGTTTCGCACATTGCACAGGATACGCGCGTAGTTATGAACATTGTCCGGCACCACCAATTCTGCAGCACCCGGTTCCGCCAGGCGACAGTCTGGACGTACCGTAGAGCAATATGTCAGTGCAAGCTCTGCCAGGGGTACGATTTGGCACGACCCATTGCGTGCATGTCCTGTCATCCACGGATCCAAGGCAGTGTCAGTCAGAATCTGCCACCTATTTATTGTGAGAAGCGGGCGATTCAAGAGGCCCTAGACTTCCTCGAGAATGATCTGGCTCAAATCAAGCCGGCGCTCTGCTTTCCGCAGATGAGTGCAGGTTTGCTAGCAGACCTGGAAGGTCTAGAGGGTGATGTATCAGAGCAGTACTTTCGTGTGCAGTTTAATTTTATAGATAGTGTGAATTTCATGACGTGGTCCGCATGTCCACGATGTGGACAGAGACCCAGCCACATGGAACAGTTGCTGATGAATTTACAGAGAATTGAGGCAGACACAGAGATTCTGCTGCTACAGGCGGAGAATCGTACGATGGAACTGCCTGCTAAACAGGATATGATGATGCAGGTGCCTTTGTTGTACGGTCCTTTACACTGGCTCACCCGTCGCATCCAACGCATGCGCTTTGATCAGTGGCACGACGAAGTCAACAGTGGACTGAATGTCAAGCGCAGGGACTGGGCGGAGTGCCTGCAGATAATGGCAGAAGAAGGGATCTGGTTGGCGTGGTGCTTCGAACGGAACGCCCAGCTCATTCAACCCTCTGTACTGCAACATTTAGTTCCACTGTGGAATCAGGCAGTGGCCCTGCAAGCTACACCGGACCTGTTGGTGCACCTAAGGCGGCTCATTGTGGCACTGAGCGATGCTCGGATCGCAATGGTTCGAAATTCTCCACATGCGACGTGGCTAGAACTGCACCTTGTCACACACGGCTGTGCGGGTTGCGGAGCAATGCTGGCCGAAGCCCCAGACCCCGCCAAGGCAAACGTGGGACAGCAAGCATTCCAGGCGATTGCATCCAGCGGTGGATTGATTGGCAAGAATGTGTTCACGGATGTTCCCTCCATCCCTCCAACAAATTTGGTCGGGGAGCGCATCACCGGGACTGGGGTGCTGAACATGCCAGATGCCTTTCTGAGCTGTCAAAAATGCAAGGGATTGGTCTACTGTTCAGCAATGTGTCAGAAGACGGTGGAGCAGAGGGACACTGGTCGTCAGGGCCGAAGTCGACCCGAGTGCGTATGTTACTACGAGACTATGGCGGAGCAAGTTCAGGACGACACAGTGGATGGTGACAGTGGAGCCATGGCCACGGATGGCAATGACGGTTCTGCCGCTGCCAAAGACGGCCACGGCCCAGAATCACGCAAGCGTGACAATCGTGTGGTCCAGTCACTCAGTGTTCTCTACAATATTTTGAGTAAGGAGATGACCGGTACAATGTGAACGCACGGGGAGCACGGATATTCGGAAAGGTCGGAAATTGTCTTCATAGAAATAGGAATAAACAAGGACTGTGGCTAGCAAGTGATGAGTATTCAGAACTGAAGATAATACCACATGATTTATTGTGTATTGTGCAATCTGCACACTTCAACGTTTTTCTTTGGTCTAAGCATCAATCATACCATCCCTAATAGACTCAAAGACACCAATGAGCGTGTCGAGACCTTGGATGTGGCCCAAGTCTGGTTGGTCGTCATGATTTGCAAAGTCCGTCACTGCGTGCGCGAAATCAATGTAACGTACATCCACTTGACTGACAAGATCCGGATCCCCTTCGTAGAGAATGAGTAGGCTACAACTAAAGAAACGGTAGGTATGCAGGTTTCTAAGCACTTCCCGCAGTTCCCGCAATTGCCGAATAATTTCTGTTACCACGTCTCTTCGCACCTCAATAGTATTGTACACAAATTCTGCCACCGCCTTCGGGAAGTCATCCACCTTTAAACGGCGTCCATAGTATTTGTCCCGGCAAAAGAATGACTGAGCTCTTGGGTTGTAGACCTGCATGCCACATAGACGCACTCCTAGAGGAAGGGACGTGGTTCTGGCACACTTCTCTGTCTGACGCTTGGCCTTTGCATCACTCACGTCCAATCCGTGCTGCCGTGTCCCCATCTTCAGATCCAAAATGCATGGACATTCGAATTTCTTTGTTAGGTCCTCCAGCATAACATATCTTTGGTTTGAATCCGGTACCCCTGCTGTTGATCCATCTGGGCTACCGCGATCAATGTTACTGAGCAACTTTTTGAAGCACTGCAGACTCCATGGGTTGGCATTGAGACCCTGAGGCGACCCGCGCTCCAGGAATTGACGATGGCTGTTATTACGGCGCATTAGCCCTGCAGAGTGTGGAGCGGGTGCAGTTAAGCTGCCATCCTGGGAGAGTCCATGGTCCCCAGTAGGGTGAGTATAGTGGTGCTGCTGTCCACGACCGACCATGTGTGGCTTGCGGCTGCCGGCTGCTGATGCTAGGCTCTTTCTGAGCGGGCTATGGGTGCCGAGCATACTGTTGCTCTGCTGGTGATCCAACTGCAGCTCCGGTACATCGGTACCATCGTCTGTCTGGCTTAGCATGGACGCCGGGGACTGCATGGAGTTAAGCGAACTGACCTCATCCGAAGTTTCATCTGCACCGTCTGCGTCTATGTCAGCGCTGGCCAATTCCCTAGAAGGTGGCCCGGCTGTGCTACTGTTCCATGAAGATGCAAGGGTTCCTTCTTCAATGTCAAATTTCAACCGCACCACTCCATAGTACTTCGGGACCCATTTACGAAGCGGTGAGTTCGCATCCTGAGATTGGTAAAACTTAAGTTCACGTTCTACAGCAGGCTTGCATAACTTGTCTTGTACTTTGAATACTGATCCATGACCACCGACCTGGTGTGCGAAGGGCTGTAATTTAACACCTTCAATGTATTGAGAAGGCGGTCGATTCTCAACGACATTCTCGTCTTCCCTCATTTCTGTTACTATTCACTTTGATCGAATTTTTCATCCCATTGTGCTCTAAGTGTCGTGGTCGAACAAAGTGAACTGAACGTTTCACTATTTTTCATTTATATTGGATGAATCCATCACTCAGAAGAGTGTAATGCTAATGTATTCTTGAAATACATGTATTGGTACCACTGGGACCTATTTCCCCATTTTCTTTACTTCTGTGGCTCTCTCCTGCCAGTCTTCATGGCACCCAGCGCGGCTGCGGCAGCGACACAGGGCGGGGACTGCGACGAATGGTCTCCCCGTTTCCCTGCGCGCCTCAACCCTCCCTCCCCCTGCCCCGGGCGCAGAGAGACTCACCATTTCCGAAAATTTGCGAACTTTTTCACCATATTAGCCGTATACCCAACTTCGAACGCACCCGAATACACCCACCCCTCCCCCCCTCTCTCCCTTTCAATCTTCGACCCGGGGAATGAGGAGGGGGGGACCTGGAACGTTCTGGTATTTCTACGCGCTGATGTGAGCGCGCAGCAGCCGCTCGCAGGGGAACCTTGGACGAGAAAAATAGGAGAGAGAGTACAAAAAGACCGGAGGGTAGAGGAGGGCAAAGTTGCTTCCATCACCGCTAGGCCCGGGGGGGTTTCAACCGGGTTTCCAGCATTCAGCCCGGCCGCAGTTTACTTATTTCTTTCTTTGGAAAAGAACGGGTTCTTAAACAGTAGCAAAAGGAGGGACGGGGACTGGGGAGTTGGTGGGGGGAAGTGGGAGGGCTTGAAAATGAGAAGGAGAGGGAGAGAGAGAGAGAGTGGGAGAGAGACGGACGGGTGGTGGTGGGTTAGAGGAGAGGGGGGGGGGGTTAGAGACCGTAGCCTAAGGTCCCCCCCCCTCCTCGCCATTG
>PDIP01000028.1:270395-289516 GCA_002811645.1 Corallochytrium limacisporum
ACCTAGTTGTCCCCGCCCCCGGCTTCCCCCCCCCCCCCCGGCCCGGGGGGGAGAGAGACGGAGAAAGAAATTGAGAGGGAGACGGAGATTGAAAGAGAGAGAGAGAGACAGAGAGAGAAGGTGTGTGTGAGTGAGAGGAAGGGAGTGGGGGTGGGGAGGACATAGGACGACGCTTTCACTCAGGATGTGTGAGTAAACCACTGGAGAGAAGATCACCAATATTACAGTGACTGCCGCAGACGTTAATGTAGGATATCTCTACAAGGTGCACGGTGGCCTGTAGTAAGGAGTGGTTTGGTGAACTCTGACATGAGTATATGGAATGAACCCACAATACCAGTACGACTTTTTGGAGCCATTTGATCAATGTTGATGTGTGTCTGCGCACTTTGCCCGATCCCCTTTCCGAGATGCAATATCTGGGGCCGCTTACCTTCATCCGGGTCTTCATGGCGGTCATTCACAAGGGGACCCAGGACTATATAAAAACAACTGCGGCATCAGGAAGTCCATGTAGTGTCACTGGTCCAGCTCTGTTGGTCCATGAAGAAGTCCAATCGTTGCGCCTGTTTGATCAGGCAACAGATCATATACCAATAGGAGAAAATCTGGAAACGATCTAAAACTAATTTCATAATAAGCTGGAAGATCAGTGAGCCAGTGAGCCGACGTGAGTTTTGTTTTCTTACCCTGGCAAGCAAAGTACAGACGTCGGAACACGACCGCAGCCGCTGTGAAAGTTCCCGCACCGAGGGTTGAGTCAGTTGCGGCAGATACAGCGACACCAGACTGGACAGCAAAATGTACACGTAGAGACAGACAACTGAATGACCACTGAACGACCTACACCACAGACATGGTCCTGATGGTGCTGCTGCAGAGACCAATCAGTTTGCGTAGGTGGAGACGGGTACTGGAACCATGGCCGGTCATACAAGGCGCCTTAAAACTGCTGCTCCGTAAATTTTTTTCTGACTAGGGCCGGAGTTGCCCCGGGGTGATCCGGCAAGGAGTACTGTGTGCGTGTATGTGGTTGCGATCGCGCGCGCCCCTTGCTGTAGCTAGTTGCGATAGCAGCGTAGGCTCATGCACGCATTGGTTTCCTGACTGGACGAGCGGTTGTACAATAGTCGGACAGGAACGCCTGCTCACTCGTTACGGCGGACATCTCCTATGCACATGAGCACTTATGGAATATTGATAGACGGTTGGTAGTGTGCGCACTTTGCCGCTGCCGACGATGCCATGAAACTGTCAATGATTGCGCACTCGTCTTAGGCTTGTAGCAGTCTCTAAAGACACTGGTTTCCAGGTTAGTGAGACACTTTAGAGAGCTCTTGCCCTTCCTTGCAACACTTTGATGGCCGAGAAACTACGAAATGTAGCCAATTCCACTCGGTTTCGAGGCCTCAACTGTCAAGGGTCAGGTTGAATGGATTGCACCCTTGAGGAATTCCTGGCACTCCTCAGTATCGTTTCACGGTTGCAATATTTCTTGGTTGCCTTCCAAATTTTGAATCGATGTAATCTTGCCGTGACAGAGGAACGGATGCGGACTAGATCATGTAGATGTTGCCGGTGTACACTGTCATGGACTACATGTCCTGGTTTCAAAAAGTTCCCTCCAATCTCTTATTCCCCGAAAATAGCCTGGACACGCATGGTCCATGTCATGGACCAATAGATAATGTGTGAAAAAAAACTGACGGATCGTTTGGTAGGAAGTAGTTGGCATTATTAGGTAGTGTGTTCGCAGGGCTGGAATGCCCCCATAACCGGCCGAACCACAGCGCCGACTAGAGCGTCGAAGTTTCGCTTGGCCAGTCCAATTAAATGGTTAGCGTTATCAGGCACTGTGTCCACAAGGTCCCCCCATAACCGGCCGGATCACAGCGCCGACTGGCAGAGCATAGAAGTTTTGCTTGGCCGGTCCAATTGATAGACAACACTAACATCAGCATGATATGCTTTGCCCGGTCGCCCGGGTAGTGTTAGTTAGCACGAGAATGACTCATGGTTTCGGCTGAGCCTTCACACCACAGATAGTGATCCATGGCGGCACACGTGCACTTCAGTTCCCCCCCGGGGGGCCCGCCCCCTTCTAACCGGCGGAGGCTTACCCAGCCCTTCTCCCCTCTCAGCCACAAAGCTCCGTGCTGACTCTTGCTTCCCCCTCCCCCGCTCCCCCCGCGCCACTCGTTTTTTTTCGCTTCCCTGCCAAGACTATCTATCATTTGGTTAGCACACTAGGGACGGTTGCAGTTTTTGGCCGGCACCCCACCCGGAACATTCCCAAGACAACGTGACCTACCCAGCGGTCCTCAAAAATAACCGGGGCTGCACCGGGTTCGGCAGCCCTTCCCCCCTGTTGGTGTAAGGGAAAGGGCGGGGGAACGGGCAGGCGCCTCCCAGCTTCCAAACCCAGCCGTATGTCCTAAAATCATATCCGGACATCTGTAATTGCCCCAACTGCCCCCCTCCCCCCAGTGGCTACTTACTAAATGCGGCAGGAAAATTTACTAGCATACTCGCGAGCCAGCGAGGGCGCGAACCAAAAATGTACGCCGCCCCGGTTGCAAAACTCCAAGCCCCCCCCTCTCTCTCTCTACCCAGCCCTCCCGGCCCGGCCCGTTCAACCCTCCCCAGAAATGGACCTACGGCGTGCGGTGAGCGGTCGCCGCGTAGTTCTGGTGCGACGCGGTTTCATATGCGGGAACCGTGGTGTACATTACACGTAACTCTGGGGTACCTAGTATAAGTATGGAATCTGAGTGGTTGCCGCGCTCAATTTCATCGAATCCCAAGCTGTTTTGCGGTTCGGCAGTAGAAACATTTTAGCAAATGTTTGAGGTCGGTCCAGACCTCAGGCCGGTCGTACGCACGTAATAGAAACGAAACCCCCTGCAAAGATAGTGACTGTGGCTGGTGAAGCACGGGGAAGGAGATAGTGAATGTATAGGCAAACACAGACAGGAAAGATAGAGGATGGGATAAGGGAAGCGCACAAAGAGGAAAAATACCGGGGCGCCTCCTGGACACCACCACCACGTTGGGTGCCGTCGTTTCCCGGGGGGGGGTGGAGGGGTGCTTCCTCACATTTGGGAAAAAATATTCTGCACACATTGTCCATATCTACTCCTCCCGTGTAATGCTAAGAATGTCAGCAACAGTACTGAATGTATGATGAAACATTAACATCAAACTTCAATTGCAGTTTTTTCTCTTTCGGAATTCCTAATGCATCCTCCTGTCCCTCCATCCTCACCGTGGGGAAATCTTGTTGTATGCGCAAGGAACAGGAGCAGGCGAAATGGAAGGATCCCCCCCTCCTTCTCTTTCCAAAGACAGCCGCCCCCGGCAAGAACTATATCGAGGCTGTTTGATAATGAAATGTATTGAATATGAAGCAGACATGGACAACAATATTCGAGAGGAGTCGCATGTTGCAGCCGTGCGAGGGGCGAGAAGCGTAATAATTCGCAACAATTAAGAAAAAAGGGGGCATGGGCCACGTCCGAAAAGAGGGGGGGGGTGGTGGTGAGGGGAGGACGATTGAGAGGGTGTGGGGGGTTAGGCGAGGGATGGGAAGATCGAGACTGGCCACCCGCCCAACCGTACAAAATGCACCTAGGACCTTCCCTCGCTTTTTTCTTTCTCTTTCCTTCCCCCTCCCCTGTCCTTGTCCTGGGGGGTGCTCGCAAGGGAATCATATAGTATTAAAACGATGGGAGGGATTTGGGAGGGGGGGCAGGGCAAGGAAATTATATGGAAAGTTTTTTGGGATACCAAATTTTCTCCCCCTCGTATTCCTCCCCATTTTGTGTTCATTTTTTTTTTCGCTCTCCATTTCCTCCAAATGAAGTGTACTAGTTTAATGGAAGGATCGCAGAGATTGATACGTCAGCCCGCGCACGGGCCTACATTGAGTATAGTGAGACCACTCTATTGAGTGCGGGGTCTGTCGAGAAAACAGTGAAGCATACGTGTCGTCACACCGAACAGTGTGAACTGATAAACATTGTCGCGTCACTCTAGGTGGCGAACAGGACAATCGAAAAGAGGCACACACTATTGGTAGCACGCGATCTTAAGTAGATGAACCCCGAACGGGACCTCGATAGTGAGGCTGAACTGCGGTTCTTGCGATGGAAGCATTGCTTTGATTTTTCAAGCAGGTATTTGGACCCATCGCAGCGAGTTAAAAGAGGTCACAATGGGCCAATCAGTGTGGAAAGAAATAGAAAAGAGACAGTGGTTCTTTGCCGTAGAACCAGCAATTCGAGAACTAGCACGTTTTCCAATTTTATGATCATTTAGAAAGCAACAGATGTTACCAACAGGAAGAGTCCTGCTACGGAGGGCGGCCGTTACCTCCGGACGCAGCATTGCTCGCGCCAGGTTTGGCTATGCCACCCAGCAAGCATCATCAACAACACTCTACAACAAGGTCCTGCCCGGCCTATTCGCAGTGGGCGTAGGATCTCTGGTTCTCTTCAAGACAGTCGGCAATGGCCCGGCACATTCCAAGGGTTTGCTTACAGAGTCTAGCAAACGCCATTCTGACAGCCTCAAGAGTGTCGTCAGATCACAGAAGAATGACGACCACGTAGACAAATTGGTCAGCAAGAGCATGCAGGATTCCGGTATGGAACAAGTAGGACCTAAGGACGAAAAACACACAGGTAGCGAAGAACAACCGGACGAGCATGTGGCCAAGTTGCGGACTGCCCCGGCCTGGAACAAGAGGCCCGACTTGCCGACCTACGACATGGACGAATTAAAGAAGCACACTGGACCTTCATCAGCTTCTGGCCGGACCTGGGTAGCCTTTGGTCATGGCGTCTACGACATGACTGAGTTTGTAGAGAACCATCCAGGTGGCAACAAGATCCTTCTCGCCGCCGGTGGCAGTGTGGAACCATGGTGGCAAGTCTACCATGTGCACGCAGAGATGGAGGTCTTTGAACTGATCGAAGAGCACCGCATTGGCAACCTCCATGAGAGTGCACGGAAACAGTTTGACGAGGAACTAAAGAAATCGGCAAGTGCCGGCGGTGACGATCCAGTCTACGGCCATGAGCCGAAGCGTCATATCGCACTGGCGGTGAAGTCAGCGAAGCCATTCAATGCTGAGACGCCCGGTGAATTGCTGGCCGACAAGTTCATTACCCCGAATGATCTGTTCTATGTGAGAAATCACTTGCCTGTGCCCGTCATTGACGCAGAAAAGTACGAACTGAAGATCAGCACGGACGTTGCCGGCCACGAGGAAGGCTCGGAGAGTGCGAGTCTGAGCCTGCAGCACCTCAAGGATTCGCTGCCCAAGGTTGCCGTAGTTGCTGTCATCCAGTGCGGTGGCAACCGCCGCGCAGACATGAGCCAAGAAAAGAAAGTCCAAGGCCTCTCATGGCAGACTGGTGCCATTGGCAATGCCAAGTGGGCCGGAGCGAGTTTGAAGAGCTTGTTGGAATCCCGAGGCATCACATATGAGTACTGTAAGAAGAACAATCTTCTCCATGCCCAATTCCACGGCCTTGACTCCGATGAGGCCGGTCAGACGTACGGTGCTTCCATTCCAGTATCAAAGATCTTCGATCCCGACGGTGGCGTGTTGTTGGCCTACGAAATGAATGGCAAGCCACTGCCGGTAGACCACGGTGCTCCGGTACGAGTAGTTGTGCCCGGCAGTGTCGGTGCACGGTCAGTGAAATGGCTTGGTAAAATCAAGCTGACGCAGGACGAAGTGGATAGCCAGTGGCAGAAGCGTGACTACAAGATCATGCCTCCGCACGTCGACTTCAGCAACGTGAACTGGGACTCCGTGCCCGCGATCCAAGCCATGCCTGTGCAAAGTGCAATCTGCGAGCCCCAGGAGGGTGACACTGTCTACGTGAGCCAAGATGACAATGAGGCCAACTTTGTGCTACGTGGCTATGCCTTCTCTGGCGGAGGCAATGGCATTCAACGCGTGGACGTGTCCCTGGACGGTGGAAAGACTTGGGAAGTAGCCGAGTTGAGTACAGAAGCGGATGAGATGGAGGCGAGGGATATCCCCAGCAAGGACTACGCCTGGGCCACTTGGCGTTACGATGCCAGCTTGAAGGCCAAGAACGGCGAAGAGATCAAAGCCGTGATCCGTGCGGTGGACACTTCTGGAAACATGCAACCAGAACGTGCTGCCTGGAACTTCCGCGGCCTGCTCAACAATTCCTGGCACTCCATCCACATCAAGGTCAAAGAGCTGCGCGAGGAGCAAGAACGCGAAGATTAAAGAAACAACCCCTCCTCCCCGGGGGGGGGGGACGCGATGGACACTTACGGCCCTCGAATCCCCCTCCCCGCCTTACACATCCTTGCAACATCAGTAGTGGATTCAATCATTTTGGCCGTAGTTATTCACTACCATTTTCCAAATCATCATCCAAAGCATATATAATACATAAGAGAATCATTAGTAGGATAGTAGTCTTAGTCTATAAGTCTATTTTTTTTTTTTCAGGTTTCTCAACGCCCCATGCGGTTGTTATATATTTTTTTTTCCAGCACACCGCCAGCACCAGCCAGGAAGAGACGGGGTAGTCACACAACACTGCACCGTACCGTACTCCGAAACCCAACTCTTCTGACGTGTGCCATCCATCATAGCGAGGGCACGTCCTGAACCTTAACGCCCAGGCGTCACGGGTGCAAGTGCAAGCGGGTGTCGTCGTCGCGGGTAGTGAAAGGACCGGGGCAGCGGTGGAGGGTTCTTATATATGCGTGTGTGTGCGCCACTGAACCGCTTTTCGTTCAAATGGCCCCGGTGTTCCATACACCCGGAGTCGAGAAAATGTATGGCCCAAGGTCGCCTTCGTCCGCAATTGCTGAGCAACCCTCATAGTTACTGCGTGCTCCAACCTTCGCTGATGACTAATTAAGGGTGCTCTTGTCCTGTGTGTGCACGTTTGGTCCACCAGCGACACGCTGCCTTCGCCTCCCCTCCCCCCCTCCCTCCCTCCCTCCTCCTCCACAAAAAGCTCCCATTTTTCTTTTCCTTTTTGGTGTTTCCCCTTTTTCATTTTCTCAGTTTGTCTCTCGTTTTACCTTTTTCTGCTTTTCTTTTAGTATTTTTCGCGTGCTTTTGGTTCTTTCTTGCTTTTCTGTCGTTTACGCGCGCGCCTCTTCCTCCGCCGCCGGCCCCTTCCCTCCCCCTTTTTTTCTTTTTCTGTTCTTCTCCGGTCTTTAGCCAAAAAGAAAAAAAATGGAATGTAAGGGGTCCCTTTGGGAAGGCAGTTGGGTAGTGGGTTTAGCTGGTGTGTGTTTGGGGAGATCTACCCCTTCCTTCCTTCTGCAAACTTCCCCCTGCGGTCAAAGCTCTTGCCCCACACAGTCATGGGGCCATATGAATCTGTGTGTGTGTGTGTGTGTGTGTGCACGGGAAGACGCTTACGAGTTTGAAAAATATTCAACAAACCCGCCCCTCGGGAATGCGAGGTTTGGGGAATCTGGTGGCGGAAATGTCGAAGACTTACTATACATCTCCAACGCCGTTTTAATAGAGGGACCTGTGATAGATGAGGGTTGTTAGCCGTCCACGCCCGAAGGGTTCCCAAAGGTTTCTTCCGCACGGGGTAGCTGCAATCATTCGGGGCCTACACTACCGTGCAAGCTGTAGCGGTGTAATCAACCCGGGCAGGAGGGCCAGGGGAGGGGGGCAAAGAACACAGTACGTCGTTCATCTATGATACAAACACTTAGGATTGGGAGTGGTGATGATGTGTGTGTGTGTGTGTGTCTCAGGTAGGAACCGGGCCTAATTGTCTATTGCAACAGGCATCTCCACACGCCCCCGCCCTTCTCCCCCCCCCCCCCCTTCCCTCCTCTTTTTGCGACTGCGGCGAAGAAACCTTTGGAAATACGAATGCTTCGACACTACATACCTCGACGAGTCTGAGGATGAGAGAGTGAGATCACGTCTGGGTTGTGATTCTGCCTCTCGGCACCTTCTCTTTCTCTCTCTGCTGTTACAAGACATTCATCCCTTTATTCTGTTAGTGACTACTTGCCCCCGTGCGCGGACTGAGCGTCCTACACATGGCTCATGGAGTGCACCATATCGGTCTTCCGCTCTCTTGCGTTGGTTGGTGCGAATTAATACGAACGAATCTGAGACAAGTCCGTCTTGCGGCAAAAGGTACATGAGCGTATGGATCTCGGGATCCAAAGACATTCACAGAGAGTAAGCTTGTGTTGGGAGTACTCTCATAATTCGACAGCCTGAAGTCAAGATAATTGGCAAACTCTGGTTTGACCAAAGATGATGCCACAAGACAGCAGGGCAGAGCGCGCACGCGCGGACTGGGAGGAGAATACCAGCCAATGGGTCGTCCTGCGACAGAGGTGGACCTTTTGGATTCAAAGACATAAATGGGCACATGCAAATTGGTTTGGGTCATGGTCATCGACCCTTATCGAGATTAACACACTGGAATTCATCACGGTGATCTTCATTGCAGGTCTATTCCTTTTAGTCGGATGGATCATGGGATCCCATTTTGGAGACGCCACACCGTTATTCTGGGGAATGGCACTGCTGTTGATTGCTCGCCACAATGTCATCACTGCGGTGACTGGTATTTCTTGGGAACGATTGGTGAAGTATCACCGCTGGTTTGCCTACCTGGCTCTGATTCCTGTGATTACCCATGGATATCACTACACCTGGGAAGACAACTTTTGCACTGGTGACCCTAATTGTGTTCCGGTAGTCTACCTTTGGGCAGACGGCATTTGGTACGGCGCATTGGCCGCCATGTTGTTTTTTGCGCTAATCATTTTGGCACTACCCATCATTCGCCGTAGATTCCACGGCTTCTTTTACGTTACGCATTTCATTTGGATCGCGGTAATTGTTGTGGCCATTCTGCACACGAACCATGTCCTCTTTTTCACAGCTCTGCCACTGGTGCTGTACGCCGTTGACAAGATCATTCGTTGGTCAAATACTACGACGGCTCGCGTTACCGACGTACAGCACTTTGATGGTGACGTGGTCAAAATTACGATCGAGAAGCCGTTTAGCTACCTTCCTGGTCAGTTTGCTTACTTCCACACCGGACCCTTTAAGCGTGGACCATATTCATGGCACCCTCTTTCGCTGAGCTCCACACCATTGGACCCAGACCATGCCACGGTGACGGTCAAAGCTGTAGGTGGATGGACTCGTGATCTGTCTAAGCAGATGTACGAAGGCCAGCAGCAACGTCTCCTAGGATCCATTGAGAAGGAGAAAGGAGACAAGGGCGAACTGTATGACGAGAGCAACCCAGGTCAAGTGCACAACGTGCCGGCGGAAGAGCCGCACACCGTAGCTAAGGAGGACAAAGACGTCGAAGCACAAGGTTCCGCTGGTAGTGACTCCACAAAAGGTGCTCCCTTTGCCAACCCAGCCTATGACGGACCCCTCAAGGGCCAGAGAATCCATGTCTCTGGCCCCTATGGCATGCCCTCCATCCCATCACTGCAACGCTACGATGGTCTGCTGCTCATCGGTGGCGGCATCGGTGTGACACCAATGATGAGCCAGTACCTGACGATGAATCCAGCCAGACAGTCTGAGGTCGAACATTTGACGTACACTGCCATGCACCGCCATGGTGTCTGTCGGCTACCGGCCGAGGTTAGTGAGGTGCGCCATCGAAGGCAAATGAAAGGAACCCGACTACTGTGGACCGTGGCGAAGGAGACGTATATTGATTGGTTTGCCGACGAGCTGGCCACCATGGGAAGGGCGCTGGCGCCAAACAATAGTGACCATAAGGCCAGTTGGGATGCCTCATGCCGTGTCTTTGTGAGCCGCCAAAAGACCCTAAGTCCCGAGTACGCCAAGGCCAGTTTGGAGGTTGAGGGCTACGAGACCAACATCGGTCGTCCGAATCTCCGTGAAGAGTTTGAGGCATTCCGAAGGGAGCTAGAGGATGCCCAGACCTACCGTCAGAGACCATCACAACTATCGTGTGGACAAGAGGATGGTGGAGCCGATTTGGAACGCCCCAAGAAGCTCTATATTGCCGTCTTTGTGTGTGGACCAGCGATCTTGATGGCTGACGTGGCCAAAATGGTGCGCTGCATGTCCGATGAGAATGCAGAGTACCATCTCCACGCCGAGACCTTCACAATGTAATATCGTACCCGATGTTCATTATGATTCCTTCCATCATTTAGGATTTCTCTCATGAGGAGAGTGATGTTTTAGATCATGGCCCACCGGGGACCTGTAGAGTGTGAGGATGGTGCTAGGCACTAGAGGTATGATGGTGTGGCCAACAATTAGAACTGGAATAGATCCAATAGCGTATAACTGAAAGTGATCTTTAACCTCAGTGTAGGAGGCTACTGCGGTAAATGGAGTTTACCCTCTATGATGAGACTTACCAGAAGGAGATCACGGTAGTAAGTAATACCATTGGTACGCAGTAGAAGTATCTTGACAGTCTCAGCAGTTGGGTGCGTGCGAGAATACGACGCCTAGCATGGAGCCTCTCCGTGCTCCTTTGCGCTCCTCTAGGATAACGTGTTTAAGAAGTGTAGCAGAGCATTGATGATAACATCTCGAAACCTGCATTGGAAAGCTCTGGGCGCCTAGACTGCTACGCTCACTTGCTGGTGAGCCTCCCGGAGACCGATGGAGACTCTGTTCAATCGGGTCATACGTCTTGCCTCTGTGTCTCAGGGGGTCCACATGACGTAACTGTCCGTACTGTGCGCACAAAACTGGGCTGGCTCGCAATCGACAGACACCCGGGTCGTTGGGCACAGGAGAACAAACAGGTTGCTTGGTAGCAGGCACCAAAGTCCATGTGGTGTGCTATTGCTGTGCAAAGGGACCCGCTCTCGCGGATCCCCCTCCTGCGCGTCTTGTTGCAATACGGCAGTGGTACTCTGCCGCCCGCTGTGCAGATACTCTTTGGAATTCTCATTTTTTTTTTTCGCTTTCATTCCTTACCAAACACGGCCCCCTTCCCCGGGGCGCGCGCCCCCCCCCCGGGGGGGGGAAAGCATAGTGTTGTCCAATGTTTTTTTTCTCATACTCGAACGTGGGCCTCGATTTCACCTGACTGTGCGCTTTCTTTCAATGGGATCCTCGATGGACTGTCGTGTTTGGTAGGTGCGCGTTACCACAGTACCATTTGAGTGGAAACAGAGTGTTGTTGGCATATGGATTGGTGTTCTGCAAAGTTTCGGAAAATCGGTGGCGGATAACTGGCAGAGTGGGTAGACATTTAACTCTTGCTTGTTTCGGAAAGGTTCGCCACCCTGAACTACCTCGGCACCACTGCCGTCGCTGTCAGTTGTCACCGGCCACCTGAAGTATCCTTAGGGTATTTGGACAGGTTTTACGTAAATCACTATCAATGCGTGCGCAGCTACTTTGACCGCGGTTTAGTACATTGAGTATAAAAATGACCCTTCCTCATGGAGAGAACAATTTCGTCTGATCATGTTTTTGTTCCTCGAACGGCCGGCTCTCTTCTCTCGGAGAGCCGTTTCTGGAGGCGATGGACATATCTGACAAGGGCGCGCACCTTGGTAGCAGGTCCAGTAGGAGTAAACGCCCTGCCAAAGAGGAGATGAGAGGAAGCGTTCCGCTTCAGTAGGACTCATTAAAGCAGGCATGGAGGGAGATCGAGTCTGTTACACATTGCCATAGGCTGTTGTTGCATATAAAGTCACTGAGTACATCTCCTACGACTGGCTGTACCAGTGAGTGGAGTTCAAGTTACTGCAGGGCGTCCAAGCCAACTCTGTCTTCTTATTCAACTCCTTCCCCCACAAATTCTGCATACAAACAGGCAGGAGAGGCAAGTACAGCTCTTCGATGCGGAAGAAAGATGAGTCGCAGGCACGCAGAGCATTTGCCGACAGAAGGCAAGGCAAAGTGAAAGCGCCCAGTGGGCCCCATGGAACCAACACTCCCCCCCCCTCCCCCTCGAGGGGAGGAGGGGAAAGGGCAAGCAGGGGGAGGAGGTAGCGAGAGGCTGTGACCCTAGTGGCGGCATCGATGGACTGAAGACTCACCGTGATCACTTCACATGGTATCCGTTACGAGGATTGACAGCACTCGGCATATGATTGAACTCATGGTCTTACAAATGATATCATTTCTTGTGCTTGTTCCCAGTCGCTGTGGCCCGAGCAGGTATTTAATGGAGCCCTTTTCCGATCCGTTCACACATTGGCAGCATGAAGATCACAGCCAAACAGTAACAAAGGCCAAAGAAGTCTAAAGCACCCAAACCATTCTATTAACCATGCAGTTCCGTATTGCTGAGATCGCCCTCATTGCCGCCACCATGATGGCTGGTGTGTCCGCTCAAGATGTCACGGTAGAGGTTACCAATGTATCTTGCATCCAATGGACCTCACGTTCTCTATACGGCAGCGTGGAAGTAATCCAGGATGAGCTTTCGCAAAGGGAAGGCCTGGTTGAAAGTCCATTCTCAAAGGTTTCAACCTGGGATGTGGACAGCGACGGAATCCTTGTCGAAGCTGGCTCTCAAGTCACTTTTCACCTCTCTGTAGGCTCTGTCTTGGAAAAGTCCAAGGCGGTGACCGCCACTCCGAACACTGAGGGAACTATCCGCGTCCGCAGGCGCAAGAACGGGATTTGGTGTGATATCCACTACACAGTGGAAGAGTCCGAAGCTGACGTTGAAGAGGAAGTCCAAGTTCCTATGTAAATGGATACGACCGCCACGTTCCGATCTGACCATACCTTAGCATCTTGTCATGATGTCTTCAAGGAATTCTACTGTAAAGAAATGTGACCGCTATGCTTTCCGCTCTGACCATACCTTTGCAGTTCTTGTATTGTTTTCGTAGTTTGAGTACATCTCATTGGTTCCGTATTCCGTGAACCACCCCCTTCTCTAGAGTAGATCATCACAACAATTCACGACTATAATCAATCAACGGAGGTCCGAGGTGATGGAATCCGTCAAGCCGGGTTCCATCTCGGAAATCTAATTTCTACCTGGTCTATGCTCGACTGCATTTTGCCGGAGCTACTGCGTGGCTAGCTGTCGCAGTTCAACTCCGTCGTCGTCATTACTGTGGTCATTGTTGGGATCGCTAGAACCGTCCATGTTTGTGTGAGAGACCTTAGGGAGTGGTGAACCACCGAGCTTGGACGGTGGATCTGTGGCCAAGTCAACCGATTTGTATTGAATCTTGGTTGAAGGCTGTGGCTGTGCCCAGGGTAGCTTCGGCCAAAGAAGCGCAAACAGCATCAGAAGCACACACACTGTCATCATGGCACCCGAAACGTAGAATGCAAGGCCGGGGTTGAAGGCAAGGATGGCACCAATGCTTACGGGCCCGACCAATTCACCAATTCCACGACCTGCACCGCTCAGACCGGCGATGCGTGCTGGATCATAACTCGGAAACCAATCGTGCACCACGGCGCTCTGCATGTAAAACGCACCGGCAAAACAACCAAAAACCATGTTGATGATAATCAGGGACACACCGGTGCGGCACGCCGGATAGACATACAAGGCCAGTGCTGCAGAAAACATGGAAAACAAAAAGACGCCTGGACGGCTGGTGCGGTCTCCGATCCAACCCAGCAACGGTTTGCCCGCAGCAGCGGCCAAAGATGTGAGTCCGGATGCAAAGGCAGCTAGAGTTGAATCAATGCCATAAATCTCAGCCCACGTTACAGTGAAGAAGAAGGGGGCGGCATAGCTGTAGGCAAAAAAGACATTGTGCAGGAAGAGCAGGGTGAAGCGTGGTTCCCGGAAAAGGTGCAGGTCCAGGGTGGATTGCTTGCGCTGCTTGGGGCGCAGGTCCTCAATCAGCACAAGAGCCAGAGCCAGGAGAATGGCCACACCAATTACGCTTCCTCTCATCGTCACCCGCCAGCCAACTTGCTTTATCATGTGACTGGCTGTCGGAGCGTAAATGAATCCACCGGTGCCCATCCCGGCCATCGCCCACCCCAACGTGAAGGCCTTCTTGCGCTGGTACCATTGAATCACAAGTCCCACACTTGGGTACATAATCATGGACATGCCCACACCAACCAATACACCGAAAGTAAAGTACAGTTCCCACAGAGACGTGACCCATGTGGTCAACAGCATTCCAGCCAAAGCCAGCAGTCCACCGATGGCAATGATGCGACGTGTTCCCCAACGACTGCTCCAACCGCCCGCCCATGGCGCGGCACCGGCCCTGAGTGCTAGAGCCAGGGCACCGGGCCAGGCCACCAGGGATACACTCGCATTCAAGTCCTCCGAAATGCGCGGAAGGTACACACCCCAAGTCTGCGAGAGGGCACCAATGATCATGAATGTGAGGAAGCCAGCGACAACTTGGTTGATTCCGGCCTTAGTGTCTACCAGGCGCTCACGGCTGTGGACCAGATTGTCGGAATCGCTGCGATACAGGGAAATGTTCGCATCATTATGGAAAGAATGGTTACCATCTGATGCAAAAGAATCTCTGTATGCAATGTTCCCATTTTTCAGTCTCATTTGCCAGGTTCGATTTTTGATGCCTATGTTGGACGATTCTGTGATGGATGACCGCTGGACCGCGGTGATGTGGGGAATGTGGTCCGGTACGGTGGGTCCTGCGACCACAGCATAGTTATCAACGCGATCCCAGGCTGAGATACTTTCCATTCTGTAAGCTGTACTCATTATAAATGCATGATGTGAGTACGTGCAAAGGCTCGATTGCATGAATTGCTTTGATGCTCTTTTGATTCATTTCAGTCTATGCCTGTCATTTCCTTCCTAACAATGCGTGGTATTTATACCCAGTTCTAAATTCAAATCCTGAACAGACCGCTACTGAGGAAGAAAATCTAAGAGAAAGGACAGATGCCCACACATGGTGTGAGCACAGATGCAACAAAAGATCACCACAGTGTCGGGCAAACAAGGAAACGAACCTACGGAAACCCGGGCCCCGGGGGGGGGGGAAAGGGGCCCGGGGAGAAAGTGTGGCAACGGGCGATGGGCGAAGTGGAAATGCTAGGCACGTCGCTATTGACTGTGCCTTGGCTGTGGGTTGGGAGAGTATTCAGTTGCCAATACCTCCTCCTAGTATGCCGTGAGGGCGAGGAGGGGGTGGGGGAGGTGAATACCGACAGAAACAACGCGGCAGTATCTGTCTGCGGGTCAGGATTTTCCAAGGGCGTGTTCGGTCTTGGTGGACTTTGCATCCCACTGAGATTGTGCTGGAGTGAAGCACTGAGGGATTCTCTGGTCAGCGTCAGAGTCTTGTAGATCTGTCTTGGGGCAGAATGTGTTGGTACCGAATTGCCTCATACTGCCATTGCAAACGTATACACATCCGAACAAGGATGTGAAGCATTTGTGCTTCAGGACCCAGGAGGTCATCGCCATAGGATTCGATGTCCCGTCCCCTGCCAGCCATTCCGTTACACACGCCTCCAAGAAATACAAGAAAATCATGAGCTCACCAGTGAAGAAAACACACACACACACACACACACACACACACACAAGACAACTACTGCTGATAGAATGAGCACGAAACGCAGGGGAGGGAAAGGGGCCCCTGGACTCACGGTACAGAGGGCCGAAGTAGAATCAGATAAACCAACGAGAGCAATGAAAACAAAAGGAAAAAGAAAGGCGAATCAGGTGTAGAAAAAGGAGGGGATCAGGCCAAACAGAAACTGAGGGTGTCTTCTGATGTCCCTCCCGCTTTGATGTGCTTGCGCTGCCTTGGAACCGGAGACAGGAAGGGCAAGGTGCCACACCACGCACGGGGGTGTGGGGACCCAATACGGAAAAAAAAAATAGAGCCCAAGCAAATATGAATTACACTTCGGATAGTATTGCGGTGTTTTACTCCGGCATTGCGCACGTCCAGCACTAGTCAGCAATGCCAGAAGGAGGTTCCCGATCATGTATTATCATCCTGCAACCTACATATATCATACATGGTGGGCATGGTGAATTGGAGTTACTGAGGCATTATCCGGATTCTGTCAAACATGCCAAGAAATAACGGCTGGCGACGCAACCCCTATTGTAGTATGGTTACAATTCAATGTACCACCCCGCTTTCTTGAGATTCTGTGGTCCCTAGACAGGCCTTCTGACGCCCTCTGCCCGCAGTTCCTACGGTCCATGCACCGCCATTCCTGCGGTCCACGCACCGCCATTCCTGGTAAAGGAAGAGGAAAAAAATAAATCTTACGATAGTAACTGGAAAATCAAAATACCTCTATATCCTGATTCCTATGCTCTTGACGTTGGTTGCCACAAACACGTCAAACCCGAAGAGGGCGGAAGGTGAGGAGGGACCAGGATGTGAACTGGCGCAAGCACGCATCCCGGGCTACGTAATGTCAATGTGAAGGGTTCCTACCCTAGATCTGAGATTGTCCACACACAGCGAACACCCCGGGGGAGGGGGGAGGTTTGGTGAGCGGCGCGGGAAACCGTTGTGGAGAGCGCCAAACGGTACCTTCGGGATTGTAAGGGCCGTATCGATTTCGAGGCATCAGTTGGGCATCATCTTGAAATTAATTGGACTCGATGTGGTAAAGTCTGAAGGCACCACCCTTCACGAAATCGGTCTCCGTTCCTAACAAACAATCAAATAAGCACACCTATAGGGGGTTCCTGTCCCGTTTTCACCCACAGAGCATGTCCACCATGGAAACGACATCGCAGCGGATGGCAGTAAGGTGCACAACTTCCATGGGCCTCTCTTGAACACTATCCGCCACTACAAATCACATCCGACATGTCATGAATACGCAAGTTGTCAATGACTCTAGACCAGAAATAGGTCAATAAGTTGAATTCTATCCAGGGTGACGGAAGTTTTTACCTTTAATCGTTCGTTGCAATTACCATGGTATGTATCAACATCTGTGATCCTTCACGTCGTTTGTCGCTGCCTTGGTCCTGCCCCCGGGAGGGGGGTTGGGTGACTCCCTCGGAGACCTGCCAAATCAAGTCATTTCATGAAATTGAATACTGAACAGTGCAAGACTCGTTTGGACTAGGTTGTGGATTCTATAATCTCTCGTACGTTCCAGAGTATGTCCTTCACAACCTAGGACACAGACTTGGTATTGAAGATGATCGGCACCGGTCTTGGACCATCGATGGCGCTTGCGGCAAGTGCAGCTTGGTCTTGATTGGTATATAGAAAAACTTGGGACTCAGACGGCACTATATACAACAGTGCGAGCTATGAGACGTGACCCATGTTGAATCTGGTATCAGGAGATGCGGTGCGATTCAAATACTCTCTTTTCATGGTGAACCACGGGCCCACCCCACAAAAAACTTGCTGGAAAGAGTCGATAGATGAGATGGATTTCCATGACTACCACCCCTGGTGTCATGCACAAGAAGCATGCACTTCATGGCAGTACCCATTTACCCCAGAAAAGTATCAGCTCCTCCTCACAGATGATAGCACAGCCAGCAACCATCGGTACAAGTGTCGGGGCAGTTGTAATCACCAGGTTTCTGCCAACTACAGTGAGCGTTCATTCCTTCGCAGAAATCATTACACTGTGCTTCAGTTGGACAGGTGTAAGCCGGCGCAGCTAAACCAGGAACGCCAGGAGCAGCCGCTGGGCCTGCACTAGCAATGCTTGCCATGGCCAGCAGAAGCATGGATGAAAAAGCAATCAGTTGAGTCATTTTTGAATTAGCTAGTAACGATAAAATGATAGACGAAGTCTTGATCAAACCCTTTCGAGAGGTCTATGAGATCGTCTTCAGGATCTTTAAGTACCCTTGCCAGACCCATCGCCAACTTCCACTTTATCTTGACCTGGATTCTCACGCCAAAGACTGATTGTACATGTTACTTGAATACTCCGTCGCTCCTTCCATTGGAACAGTAAACGAGTCTAGTCGATTTTATGCACTGCAGTATTCGCGGCACGACGGGAACAACGGCCCTTCCCCCTCCCCCCCCTTTGCCGACATAGTCGGCAGAAGATAAAACCACCGGCACTTGTAGTCCACCAAAGGTTGATGACCTAGTCTTACGCTACCAAGTATGGTTAGGACCTGAAGCTCGCCCTCCTTTTTATCATGCGAAAGAGAGAATGATTGAAGAGCTCTTGATCTAGCCTTCACACATAAGGTATTTACCTCTATTTGATTTGAAGAGGGTGTGACCTAGCTGTTTGAACATTTGTCATTGACTTGGAAGACATCTATGGACACACCTCGCTTTGTTCGGACGTTACGCCTCAAGGACACGATACCGATGTAACAATGACGTTGTTCATTTACAACCAACCTTCCGTCAGTGTCGGTTTCGTACTTCGTCATCAACCTGGCACCTAGCCGCGCCTTGAACCCGGCTCAACACAGTTGACGAAGCGGAGCATACAATCGAAACAAGAGGCGGCAATTTAGAGATGTTTCCAACAAACAAGAATCACACAGAGTCTACTAAGGGGGTAGCGGCGAATGTACTGGTAAGAGTAGCCCCGGAGCAGTAAGCTCCAAACCTAAGTTTTGTCCTTCCATGCCTACGCTTTGCAAGATCTGTGAACGTTGTGCCAAACCGTATGTAACAATTGCCATTTGCGAAAGAGATCAACCTTTGATAAAATCCACCCGCGACCCATTTACCAGTTGTGTTTTTCATTGGAAATCGCATGGGGCAATTGCATAAGAAAGAAAAGGTTCATGTCCTGTACAGCACCGTATAAGCTAAAACTTTGAGCATGGAAAGAAACCGTACAAACAAGGACCAAGGGTAATCGTTTGGGAACCAGGAGAGGTTTTCTTCTCCTAGTAATCATCTTCACTAACAGGTATCATACACTGACAATCACATTCTATTTACTGGGGCTTCGGGTTTGGTTAGTGTCCATGCACAGCTACTCCATTTTGCCTGACCACAGTTCTGTCGATAGCCGAATGGCAACGGTCCGTGTCCGATTTAGCTTTCTGTATGTTATATTGTTGGTTTCTAATTTAAGTCCCTTTTCCGACGAATGTTTGTTTGATCGAGGACATTTATTTACTATCCTCTGCGTCGAAATATTGCTCCAAATCACATTTAATCAACCGGAATAAGGAGGGAGGGAGAAATTCGCGCCAACCGAGTTCAAA
>PDIP01000029.1:8263-86234 GCA_002811645.1 Corallochytrium limacisporum
CCCCCCTCCCTCCCTCTCTGGGGGTTTCTGACTGGCTGACCACACTGGGTTTCGGCTGTTTTTGGATATTTTCTACGCACATTGTTCAACAGGCTTTCCCCTCTATCTCTCCGTGCATTCGTCACTACCCCTTCCCCCTCCCCCCTTCCCGCCCCTGGGTCCGGCATCCGATGCAATTGTGACTTATCTGTTGCCTCTCTGCTCTCGTCTGCAGGCGATGACGGAAATTTGACGCTGTTTGATGTCAACACATGCCTTTGTCTTGACTCGATTCTTGATGGTTTTGGACCATCTGGGAGATGCATGTGCACAGATTTTCAACCTGTTGGAACAAGACGCAGCAGACGAAATCGAGGAGAAGGAAGACAGCGTCTCTCTGAGATGCACGGTTCACCTTTCACCCTTTCCCCCCTCGCAGTCTCTCGGTTCTCTCGTCGTCTGGGTCGTCTGGGGCTTCCCCCCCTCCGCTGGGGCGCCCTCCCACTCTTCGGAAATCTGCTGGCTCTTACCGCACTACATGGTCTATAATAGGCTTCCGGTGGAGATGAGAATACGACCAAAAAAAAAAAGCCGTAAGGAATGGACGGTGAGCAACCGGCCATAGCATCCGCCACACACAACATGACAGCAGCATGAATAAACTATTCTGCCATTTTTGGTGTTCAGGTGACCCAACGGTGGTATTGCAGCCATAGATCCCCGCTATTGCACTTCGTTTAAGGTGTACTTGATGAAAAAGTAGAATACCCACTGGGAATAATACGAGGTGGCCTGGCCGTATCACCACCGATATGTGTATGTACTTGTATACAGAATTTTTGTCGAGCAGGACGGGGAGCGGTGAGACGGATACTTTAGGCAATGCTGAAGGACACAACCGGATCGATCGTACAAAGACTCCACCTTCACGGACATTGTCAGAAAAGTTCTGATTTGTGTGACCAGTTTCCAATATCTTTTGTACGAATTTTTGGTGGTAAATAGTTTTTGACTGTAGACCCACGAACTGTTGTGGTCTTGGATCGGTACCCCTTTTTTCCTACCCTCTGCACGATCTAGTCTCCTTTAGAGCGCTGGGGGGGGGGGGGGGGCAAATTATTGTAGTATATTTAATACAAGAATCTAAATTTTACTGGGACGGATGCACGCTAGGTTTCCATATCCTTGTTGTGGTCAAGTCGCCAACGACGTCTAGTCGAACTCAGCAGCTTGATTGGCAAATACATTCAAGTTTCATGTGATACAAGATGCGATACAACTGAATTCGTTAAGACATTGTACTGCTGGCCGCTTGTCGCTAGCGCACAACGGACAAAAACCATGCAACAATCAGTAGCCAGTTATAGCGAACCCAGTCGGACCTGCTGACAGATGGAGACGGTTTTGATGTTTTCATTGCACGGAGTGCCGAGAAGGGTAAAGCAAGCTCACCGTGGCCAAATTAATAACGTCCCTTGTTCACACTTTGGAAATTATCTATGCGACACATAGGAAGTACATCGTCTCCTTTAGGACTGTCCTTCTGCTGCAATAAATGTTTATACATTGTCCATTCATCTTTATTCTCACACAGCCGCCAAACTATTATACTCCCAGCCTACATTATCTCATCACCATTTCATACAACATCCTAAATGATTCTGGGGACTAACTCCACTATCTGCCTTAGGTCCGGTAGGGCATCAGAGGTACTGGGGCACTATCTTACTCAATCTGTTTCGCTGGAAATTCGCCTAACACAAACTCGAAACCACAAAACGTAGTCATTTGCTGTTCCTTGATGGCGGGAGAAAACATGACGTCCCATCGAAGCAATTGCTCACATTCAAACAGTATGTCATCCAACTAAGAGGTGGCCCGAATGTAAAGCGGAGAGAAAGTCCATATGGCCCACAGACTGCGGAGAAGCTGTGTAGGAGAAGAAAATCTGGCTGAGTCCCCTCCAATGTTGTCACATTCTTGCTCTGGTCTAGCCGATGTTCTGACCATCACATGTCAGAGAGATCTATAGTACTCCAAACACCACCGTTTCAACGCCCACCGATTTCTATGCGCAACGGACGCCGCATCCAACACGTTCCGCTAGATCCGAGGAGGAGAACGCAATATAACCGGAGCTAGTGTGACAGGTTTTGTTGGCAAAAGGCGGGTTTGTGCGTGTGTGAGTGTGCCACACCCTTTTGTTGGCGGATCTTTGTATGTATGCGTGTACACTTTGTAGAACAATAACAAGACTTCTGTTCTCATTTCCTACCCTTGGAGGTAGCCTAATTGGCGGTTTGTGTGCACTGTGAGTAAGTACGTGCGTACTCCGTGTGGGTGGGTGAGTAGGTGTTCTCTGTTGTTCTCCGGTGGCTGTATGTCTGACCGAATCTCAACTGGTTGGCACATATAACTCCTATGGCCCTCTCTGCAGGAGTTCGACAAAGGTGGAAGCGCAGGAGAACATGTAACAACAAACTGAAACGTTCTTTGCTTTCTCACAGTCCACACGGGACCTTGGCCATGGAATCTAAGCTGGATTCCACTTGGGTTTCGTACAACATAGGGGCGAGATGAGCGGCATTCATTACCTTGATGGAGCATGCAGTAGAGTACTCAAGTACCCTTGTGCGCGGGTAGTCTGGATCTGCTATGATGGCCGATTCATAACCACTCAAGGTCTCCGGCTTTATGAGGGAGCCACCACAGACCCGATTACCATTTGTCCTCCTCTTTGCTGACCTCTCTGCGCCATAGTAATGCAGCTTTTGCTTAGCACCGGCTCTCACAGTCAAAGCGGTGAGGGCATTCTATTTGGTCTCTTTTGGATGCGATCGCATCGGTCGTTTGGACTTCAGAGAGGACGGAGCAGAGTCTGACACAGCTCGTACGTATTACCTTGGGATCCTTTATACGCAACATTGTTTGCCGCACTCCGCTCTTCCATGCCAAAGTCTCCGACCAACAACTTACAAGACATGAACCAAGGAGGTGGAGGAAAACAGGCCGACTGGGAGTGGTCCCAACGACGAACCTCATGTAGTTCCGTTCTCATCAATGCACACTCAAAGATCGGCAACATATGCATTCACAAACTTAATATCCACACATGGTCCGCTGTGATCGGTGTAGCGTTTTCGCGCTCCAGAACATCTGCCGATTCCTCTTCGTGTTCTTATTGAACCTTTGAAAATTCCTGCACGTCATATCCTTCCTTTATTTCGGCAACACATGTACTGGAGGATAGTCCGGCGACGGTCGCAAACCAAGAGAATATTTGTACAATACGCGGCGGGGAAAAATTAGTGCCGCACATACACCTGCCAAAACACATGTGTGTTGTACCTACTCTCTGCCCCTGCCACCGATCCTGTAGTCTATGGAACAGTCGTCTAAACCATAGGATGCGTGCAAACGGCACGTTCTTCTAAGGAAAATACAAGGACTATGTTGTTCCACACCAAAAATAAACAAAAAGTAGGAAGGGCCGCATATGTACCCCTTCATCAGCTGAGTGGACAAGATCTTGTGTATATCCAAACAAAATGAAGATCTGGTGCACGGATCCCGCGTAAGACATGCGTCGTGGTGAAAAAATTTTCTTTGGAACGAATTCAACGCGGCCCCTCAGGGACGAGGTTTGCACCCACTAAATAGTCGCTCGAGTCACTCGCGCGATTTGAAAAATGTAGCAACGAGGAAAGTTTTGAAAAACTCTACCTACGCACATCTGATCGTTTGAGGAGGATGAGAATATCTACGGGCCAGCAGCGAGTGTTGGGGTAGAATGTAGAAAGTTCAAATGCACACCATAAGCTTCTCGCAGAAGTCTTAGTCAAGACTCGGGAACCCCGACCGGGGATGGCTCCGGAATGCAGAGTCTGAACAGACGGTAGAGAACCGCTAGCATTCATTGTTCCCTACTAAAACATACCATCACATGTCATGGCATTTGCAGGCACCTTGTCCAATGTGTGAACAAAGTCAGGTAATTGTTCATTTGATGAACCCAGTCTCAATCGGTGATGTTGATGACAAGGTGTCCAAGTCGTTCAAAAATTGCACACTACCACGATAGCGTTGAAACAAGTTTTCGTGGCAAACCCGTATCATTCGGAGACTTGTCAACCTTTTTGGTCGTATCATCAATGTAGGTGGTAGTTGCGGACTGATTAGAAAACTGGTTTTATCTCTGAAATGCAGTCAGCACAGAAAAACGGGGCAATGCAGGGAAAACACGCAGGAAGGACACAGGACGGACTGATAAAACCATCCAGATGTAGACATTTTGAACTATTGTTCTATATTCATCCAAATATACTCTCAGTGTTGGACATGCAGAGATGATCGTTTAGTTGATGGAAACGTTGATTGAAGATGCGGTGATGATGTCCCACGACTGTGCACTGCATTGTACAAAGTTTTCCTCCTCCGTCCCCGCACTGTGTCTCTTAACTGGTTCGGGGCTCCAAGAGACTAATCCTACACACACAACGGACCATTGAAAACTCTTGTCCTCCAGTTGGGAACAATCTATGCGGGCCATCTCGTACGGGTCACACTTTAAGTCTGACAGTCTGGTCGCCCACACTCCTTGTTTCATTTTCGGTTTAATTACTATAGCATTATCTTTGTTGGCTGCGCACTGGGATTACATAGAAGCAAAGACGCAAAACATAAACAGGATATATGACGGAACCCAATCTTAAAGTAAAACGTTGAACCCTAGGCACAAATTCTTGTGGTGATTATCGGGCCTGTCAATCCCTACCTTTCATTCCATATATGTAATTGGGTTGTCAAAACTTATCAAACAACTAAGCACGAATGTCTAACTCTCCTTCTATTGAACGGTGTTCCCGTCTGGAATGCTGCTGACCACGAATTGGAATCGTGGGGGGAAGTAGAGAGCGAAGGTTACAGCTCCGAATGCCTAACCTTCACAAGGCAACAATCGACGACGTATTCGTTCGCTCGCGGAATCCACAGCACAAGGTGGGTACGGAGACGTAGAAAGGAGGACGCAGCGGAGTAGTCAGCTAATCGTCAGCAGAGGGTAAGTCTATCAAAATTTTAGTGGTGCGTCGATGCAATTCGTTAACCGCGTCGTCTCCGTGACTATTATCGGATACGACCAACTGTGGCATACATCACGCATCTTCGACGACCTCTCGCTCGTAGTCCGATACCACAAGTATGCAATACTCAGTGGAATTACAAAGAAATTTCATATTCAAAAACAATTGGAGTCACTCTCTGTTCACGCCAGAGGTTATCACAGATTGAAAATCAAGACGCCTGACCGCTGGAGCCACCAACGCTCTATACATTGTCACAGTATTCTTCCTTGGAACAACAGAATCCGCATTTTGACACGATTATTGTACTATATGTCACATTGTTGTCCAAACATGGAGCAGAAGGGGGCCTGGTAAGGGGTGTGGGGAAAGCATTGTCTCCATCACAGAACCGCACATGAGACAAAAAGCTGTAGATACCTGCAAAGGCCCACAAGAGTTCACGACTGCTGAGCCCCTTAAGAAGGTTCGGTCCGTGTGCGTGGTACTGGGTGGGTTTGTCACAAACTGCTGGACCCAAACCTAAGCCTCAATTGGATTATCACTCATCAGATGCTCGGGTCCATCAACAAAAGGATAGATTAGCGAATCCACTTTCACACTCCGAAGCGGTTGGGGCGATAGCGATTGAGACAAGTATTTTTTTGAGTTGCTAACCGCACAGGGCGCGTAACGCCAGCGATACCCAGAGACGAGAGTTGAGATCGTCTTGTTCTCCGACGACAAACCGAGGTCAGATCGCCTTTCCCCGGAGCCAGTGAATAGTGTCCGCGTGTACATGTTGATAGTAACTGAGTGTAGGTGTTAGCCTGGTTACCTTCTCAGGAATGGAACAGAGATGCACCGACGTATCTCATTGTGCACATGTTTCTGAAAGCTACAATGTCTTCGCGGTGTTGATGGTGATGATCTTTACTGGCTTCCGTCTTGATACGGAGGTAATGTGGGATGCAGTTCCCGAATGTGGCCTACGACAAGCGACAACAAAGCATACTGCCGCTAGCACTTTTTTTGCCTTCCGTGCAATCGCTTATGACGCCATGTCCCCTAGCAAGCAGTGAGGTGCAGTGCAGGTTTGAGTTGGTTTTGGAACACACTCCAAGTCCGTATTCACGTCCGTGCAGCGAAGAGATAGCTCATAAATGTCCGATGGATGGTAGCAGAGCACCATGCAAGTCCCCATACTGTATGATGTTCTCGCTACACCAACTAGAATTTCATCTGGAGCTGTTGATGGTGACATCTATGACCACATCAACACCATCAGCCAACATCATCGGGTGCGCTGGTGCGAGTGATATTACGTGCTGTAGACAACCACCCCAACTCTGCTTGCCAAACTGCCTTCTGCGTCTCACATGTGAATCCGCCTGAGAGGCCACTGTCCAAACATAGGAAGTGGGGACTTGTCAAGGAAAAAGATAAAGGTTGAGGAAGTGGTGCGCCCTGTGACATGTAGCGGGCGGTCACTACCGTCGACACCGCTGGATACCATCAGAAACCGCCTCAACTTGAAATAGAATGCCTTGCATTTTGAAGTAACTCTCATCTGTGCGACACTGGAAACAAGACAAGCATTGAAAATTCTAAGGACCTCTGTTCCGGTCGGTCCTATTGCGCCCGTTGTGGAGAACAGTTGATTGCGCTACATGACGCCCAAACAGTTCCGTTTGTGCCTGAACAACCGCCCTGTAGATTGAGAGCCTTTTCCGCGTTTGATGGAATCTATCCTGAACCAAATGATAAGCTTATTTTCGTCGCTTGCCGTTCTTGGCCACAAAGACAGGAAAATGGATTGAACTTTGTTCCAGGGACGGCTGCGTACTTAAACCAAATCTGTTTGTGAGCTTTACGAATCCTTCCGTCCTTGCTCTTACTTCAACCTTGCTGAAAGGAAACAGAGGGGTGTGAAGAAGAAAAGAACCAGGAGAATAAGGGCGTAGACAATCTCGGTTGTGAATGCGGGGGCGCATGTTGTTTTTTCTCATTTTGCTCCTGTACTCAAAGGAGACATCATAGTGCCAAAAAACATGGAGATGTAGGCATCCACAAGGAGACCGTAGGCTGACAGCGAGTCTCAATCTATCCCGCTTTGTGTGTAACCAAACGTGGTTATTGGTGGAAGAGGAGTACGAGAAAGAATCAACGGAGACAAATCATTGCGCCGCCACGGCTTGCGGGAAAACACTCCCTTGCAAGGGAAGTGATTTGCGGAGACGGCTTGCTCTCATCATCCGCTTTCGCCCTGGTCTTGTGGCACATGCAAGGCCAAAAAATGATGCTGAAGTTTGTACAACATGAATGGCGCCGCATGCAAACTACTCCGCGATGCAGACGTCGGTCTGCAGTGTCTGCTTGCATCCTCTCGAGTCCCAGTACCGTTGAGACAGGAAAACGACAACCCGGTTGGATGACAGAACGCGTGTCTGTGACTCACGTTAGGTCACCTAAGATACTACAGTTGGAACATGGAGAAATCCGATGCGTGTTTTGTTTGCAATGAAAAATGGCGAGATGTGTCCCTTTGGTATGTGTATAGGTTCCCCAGCCGGGCAGGTTCTCACCAGCCATGAATGCGATATGCAGGTACCGTCACCAAAGCACAGACCCAAGTAAATCGGCGGGGCGATAAGACCTTCATTAAACCGCCGCTTAAGGATATACACCAACATTGAGAAAGCTTAGTGCCGACGTCCATGTCCTCCAGCATGACACCGCCTCCCGTCATGCTAATATCGAAAAATAACCGCAGGACTGCACAATGACGGATCATTTGATTGTCTCCGAAACGCGTCAGAAAGAATTTGACAATCAACACCTTTCCCCCGGCCTTTCAACAGCTGAGTCACGCGGCCACAAGCATCTCCGCGCGGCCAGCCCTAGTGGTTGACCTAAACAACTGCTTTGTTCTACCTCACTGGGTTTGGGGGAGCAGTCCTGAATTTTCTCTAGTTTTGGTTTCGCGTTTGGCAGATGAGCTAGCCCAGGTGAGCACCATGTGCACGAATCAGCCGACGAAACAGAAAACACTTGGTCCAAAGGGTTAACCAAGGACTGCGCAATAGTTACTTAAACAAAGGTGATATGTCAAAGATCCGACCACCGTGCCCGGGTTAGGGGTAGGATATGGTTTGGCAGGTGTATTGTTTTTGTAGGGGGAAGAGTGGCTGGGTATTTGGAAGAGACCATCTATTGATCTGCGAATTAATATATATATATTTCAATGAATGCATAGCATAGACGAATATCGCGGCTTTCATAAGCTTGGCCCCATTTGGTTGCTGTCCTGGCTGGTTTGTGGCTGCGGAGACACCCAACCGGACACGCACTGAACTACTTTGTAAGAGCTTCATGGCATAAGCATGCGAAGAATGTTTGGAGCAGACTTAATTGCTTTCCACCAATGCCACGTGTATGGAACATATTCTTTGCCAATTGACTACCAGTCTAAGGTGGCTCGCTAGTGCTTCAGGTTAACGCAAAAGTACCACAGCGGCCCGACTTATGATGGACGCTCGTGAAGGGTCCGGCTCACGAACGACACAGCGTTATGTTTACAGACAGACCTGTGGAAATCCCTTATAATTTGTACGCAATTCGAACTCCTTATTCTGGGAAGAGGAACAGCTGGAATGCCACGGGTGGGCCAACCCCGCCCTGTTTTAAGAAATCTGTACTCGACTGCACACAATTTTCAGTTTGGCTGTTGACAATTAATAGGACCTCACGCAGCGGTTACGTCAAACGAGCCCCACTAAACACGATTTTGGTTACGGTCGTCGTCGAATAATGTTTTTTTTTTTGGGACGGGGTCTTTCGGGAGTGTTTTGGAAGCTTGTGTACTGCTGCTTACGTACACATCTTTACTAAACTTTGGCAGGCTCTCCATGAACGAAACTCAACGAAAGCATATTGAGGGTTCCACTCCCATCCCACACACAATCTCTGGCAGGCGGTGTTTGTCCTCTGGCCTTTGGTGATTCTTCTGCAGCGCTGCATTTTCACACTGCGTCCGAATCCAAAACAGAGAGCATGCAATAGAATGTCCCCATATCACGCTTTTTCATGGGGAACATTGAAACAAGAATATATGTTTATGTGAATATGGTTTTGGAGGTTCATGCTTGTTTGATTGATCTTTACCCTGTAGCCTGGGCCCTCGCTTTGCCCTCGTGTGCACGTACCTCGCAAGAATAGGGATAGAGCGTTGGTCACAAGTCTTGATGGTGATGTGCGCATCCTCTATGCCGAAGAAACAGGCATTGATGGAGTGCAGTGATGGACAGAAGACATGCAACACCAAGAATGGATGTGAGGCATCTATGATGTGAAATTGTATGTTCTCTTCTTTCGATGGTTTCTGTTACTTGCAAGGTGTCACTAAATTACAAACTTGCCTTCAAAAAGAAACCTCAAAGGAAAGAAATAGACGCACATCACGCCTGCATGGTCTGGGTTCCATTAGACCTAGGGACAACCGCAGATCAAACGCTCTGCCAACTGCGTGACCGGACTGGCAATGGTGCCTGATCGCGTTCGGACTCGCTGACATTGTGATTCCCGCTTGCGTTCTTACTTGCACAACCGCTCGCCACCTAAACTCCACTACGATTCTTCCAACTCACTCAAGTTGGCATCGTCAGCTGTCGAGGTTGGCCTTTAAAACATCACCGCCAATCTGAAATTCTTGAAAACGAAGCATGTACTCACCATGATACAGTCAATGGGCAATTTGGAATGATGGCGAAAGTAGAAACGCAAACTCAGGGCCAACACAAAATGGCAGGTGTGGCACTGTAGGTTTGTTCATTGGGGAGAGTCTCTGGAAGCATGACCGCAGACTTATCAACATGCGAGGAATGCATATCAGATCCCAGTTCAGCAGCGTCAGCATGCATGACTGGATGCCTTTGTCGATGATGTCTGTTTTGTGACCAGCTGTGAGGTGGCAATTTCTGCTGCTTAAACTAGGAGACGGAGACTCATTTTCGTGTTAGTTGCCTGTTCTGGCTGATGGTGCCTAGTGCCGTGCCAAACCGTGCCCGAATACTGTTGAAGACCACAGGCACCTAGAAATACCATCCACGTCGTTTTCGTCTGTTCATATCCAGCATATCTCATCAACACCCAAACCACCTCCATGTTTGGTGTGCGGTAGTGGGCCAACGGCGCTTCTTCAGTGAGAAGGGAGGGATTCTCCCTGTCCGCCTTTCCTCTGTTTCTTCGTGTCTTTTCTTCTCTCTCTCTCTCTCTCGTTTCTCACCTCTCAGTATAACATATCGAGCAAACTGAATCAACGGAACAGGGATATCAGACTGTGGTTTAAACAGGTTAGGACGAAACTTAGAACACACCCCTACTTAAGCGCCAAGCAAGGTCAGGGAGTGGCGTGAGAATATTTATTGCGTGCGTTAAATTCTATCTGTGTTTTTCGCCATATTCTTCCGCCAACGACGATAGTACAATACGTACGGTTTAACAAGGAACCCCTGAAACCTAACCCACTCTGATGAGCCGCGGATATAGCCGATTTCAGTGCTCTGCCATCAACAGAGGTATCAGAACCACATAGACCTACATACTGCGTTTAGTATTGGGAATCTCAGGCCAAGTGTTGATAGGGATGGGGTTCTGTCCCAGTCGCAACCAACTCTCTGGCATCTCACGGACCTAACTTCTCGCCCTCGTTGTTCCCCATCCGCGTTCCTTGTGCTACGTCTCCCACTCTGTTTCGCTGACGACTGTCAGAGTTAGCTACCGTTCTCGGCACTGAATGACGTGTACATTGAACCGCCCGGCTTCGTGAGTCGAGGAAGTAGTGAACGATGTATTTGTCCGCCTGCTGGTACATCCCACCTTTACCGTTCTTTCCCTCTTGATCCGGTACGACTTGTAGGTGCGTAACAATTGAGACCACAAGTAATCGTTTAGTAACAGAGTTAATAGCCACACAACCGTCGACTTATGGTCCAAGTCATTCCCGGCCCGTTTCCCTCTGGAATTCAAGTGCCGATCACACCTCAGCCATGAACCAATATGCGTCAATCTTTCGCCGGTGTGGTCCCCTGTCCTGGGGCTAAGCACACTAATTAGACCATGGTCTCGGACATGGATTTACGCATAGCACGGAGACCGGTGTTGATCTCTAGGCACATAAGAGACTGCCAGAACGAGATGGCATGCATGCTCACCTGAACATAAGACTGTCGAACGTCAGCTCTTCAACCCGGCCAGGGCTTACAGCTTCGCATTCTTGGTCTTATATCCACGCATCATGCTGTTCTTTCGTTGCTCGGTCACGGCACCCACGGTCTCGGGAACTGACAAGCACCAGCCCTTCAAGGTTCGCGCTTGGATGTCTAAGGTGAGGTGATCAAGGACTGTGCCGCGGACTAACCACCGCGGTTCTGATCTGTATGAGTATGGAAGAACAAACGACGTACGAAATGTTGGCTACGCTTTGCTCATGGGGAAGAATCAACCTTCGATCCCTGTACATTCTAATGGACGAGGACTTGACATGCATCACAGTCACCCCTTCTGCTTTTGTCCCTTGGAACAATTTGGCCCTGATACTTTGCACCAGGACCGGTCTGTGGGATGTATAACTTTATGTCTGCAGGTTTGACAGGTAGCGCGGCACGCATGCGCGGTAATGGATGCAAAGTTGTGTAAAGAAGGATTTCCTAGGTGGAGTGCTAAGGTTTCGCTGGTCGCGGAGAACGACTCCGTCGAAACAATTATGTTTCAGGAGCCAAGCTTCTGCCATCTTGAACCCTGAGACGTTTGTTTCTTACGGAACTTGACCGGGTATGAATTCCGCTCGAAAGTGCAATGCCCCGGCCATCTGCCTTTGGACATGAAACATGACAAAAATACCTCAGAACAACGGACCCCGTACCGGTAACAAACAATCTTGTAGAGATCTTTGGAAAGGTCCGGGCCCGTTCCATTTCCTTCTTTCCATTCCCATGGCCCTGTGATGTGGTGTGAGTCTCAACTCAATCGCCACTTGCATGCTTAAAGAAGCGTATCAGTGTCGACAAGGACAGGGGCGATATAGATGTCAGAGATCGATAGTGAGCCCTACTAGACATCAACAAAATTGTGTCTAATCTGTGAGCGAATCACCTTAATTGCATGGGCCGATATTCCCATTTGTACAGATGGTTCGGGCTTCTCTGAACCGCCCACCCACCCGAATAGACCCTCCCTGCCATTCTATGTTACTCGCATTCGTGCGCAGTCCGTCACCCACCGTTCCCACATTGATAGACCGACATCCAAAGAGATGAGAGGGCGACAAGAACAGAGCGGAGGAGTAGAACACCAAGACGCGGGTGAGTGGCATTTGAAAACGACTGCTACGCCGATGCGCTGCCCCTACAATATTCACGGGAAGTCCGGTATTCTATCACGACTAAACACGAGAAACAGATATCTTGGCAATTGTATACACAGTGGACGTATTCACATGGCCCAACGTGTCCAGCGGGCCGCTAAGTGATAGCTCAACACTGCTACTTTTGATTTAGCTGGTGTGTTCAGCTCCACGTTCTCCACCAAAAGCGTCACTGTGGTCTCCTTTGGCACCGGTGCTGACTTGACCGGACAACATTCCATAGTAAAAAATGTAGGCGGCAGCGTTGTTAATTGCCAGAACTCCGCAAATTCCGAATGTCTAGAACGGGACTGGCTGCCGAAGCCACCTCCCATTTCCAGCAACCATGGCCTTCTATCCTCCAAGGAGCCAAACCATGAATGAGCTTCTGGACCGTCTGGGGGTGCTGCGCTGCTTGAATTAAAGTCGCCGCTAGCACTACCACACCCATGCCCCAGCTGAGCGAAATTAAGATTGTACTAGTTAACCCACCGCCCGGACACTTTCCACATTGAGTCTAGTACCGCAAATTATTTTAGCCGCGCATCAACCCCTTTGATACAGTGGATGTGAGCATATCAATTCTGTGGTCATGTCCTTCTTTGGCCAGACCAAACACCCAATAAACGGCCGACTCGTGTGGGTCAATCACAATATCTTATTAAGTATGACAATCCCTTGGGACCAAAGAGGACTGTGCAAGCTGATGCGAAGTCAGGATGCTCGGTTGCAGGTGTTCAAGAGTTGAGACCCAAGATGTGGTCGAGGATGAATTAGTATTCCCTCCAACAACCCCGAGGGCTACTTGTCGCTTTGTCACCATCACTGGGTTAGCACCCTCTCCGTTATCATTCCACTTTGCCCCAATCCTCTCTCTTTTCTATGTACAACAGGAGCATGCTGTTTTCAGCAGCCATACCCGCTACGTTCCGTGAATCATGATATTTCGTGACCCCTACCGTGCTAGCAATTTTCCTTGTTGGTGGTGAGTGTCCTTGCTGGGTATGAAAGAATCAGATTATCCACGGGGTTTCACCACTGTATGAGCTCGGTACGCGTACACAACACTGCGCTACCACTGTCCATTTGCCTCTTTTGTGTGTGAAGCGAAGGATCCCACAGGCACATAACCGTTCTACTCCTGTAGAGTCGGGTATATCTCACCGCGAGGGCCTTCTTAGCCATGTAACTGGGCTGTCCTTCAGCGGCCAAAAATCTCTGTACAGTGTGGAGCTGTGTAATGTCATTGAGTGTGGGCGAGGGGTTGGGGTTGGCCATTATGTGTTGATTTCTGGATTTCTTTTGATCAAATATCTTTCCCAGTATCGATAGGATGTGAGACTGATGGATTCATTGATTTCTGTCTTTGATTTAATGCTTTCAAGGATAAAATATGGAGAATCAAATCTGGCAGTTTCGCCCCTTTTTTCTCCCGGCAGCGATCCGCAGAAACCCAACCTCACAACGGCAAGCGCCCTTGCTCCTGCTCTCAACCAGACCTCATCGCCAGCATACGACACCCAATACATAACGTTAGAAGCCAGGATATCAGGCAGTCCATGTAACGTATGGCTCTGAGTGCGCACGGCCCCCTCGAGAATTTGAGAACATCTGTGCTCTTGTTGAAGCCGTAAGACTATTTGAAGCCTCGGGATGCGGCCTATCATGGACTGCTGACTCGGCCGCTGTGACACCAGACTGAGCCAACCGTACACTATACTCTGGTCGTGGTTCTTAAAGATTTCCGAGGGGTGCTTTTAGACAGGGAGCTTGGGCTTCGTACGATAGATTGATAATTCAATCACCCTGTCTGTCAAGGTAGATCCCGTCAACAATCGTATGGCCTATCAGAGTCGTGGAATTAGTAAGGTCCTGGAGGACATGTACAACAATGATGACATCGAGTGCCAGACCAAGGCCATTTACATTCTCCGTGAATTTGTTCATGACCATCGGTAGCTGACCATTGCACAGTCCGTTGTTGTTCTGGAGGCTCTGAATGACTTGTTGACCAAGCAGGCAGCTGATGGTGGTCTGTTGGGGGTCATGACTGATATTTACGAAACCATTACCAGAACCCATGTGGGAATAACTTTCGTATTCAACAGCTCTGTTCTCGAAATCTTCAATGAGAAATACAATGCAATGAAGTCCAAGTGCCAGATCACAATTCTCCGGATGATCAGCAACCTGGCTAACTCTCCCATTGAGAGTCAGATCAAACCACTCTACGATGCCAATTGGCCCCAGACACTGACCGAACTCGTAAAAACCTCCGACGATGGGCAGGTTCAGGTGCTGATCCATGTCCTAAACTCGAATGAGGGTATGCTACGCTATGACACTGACTGTTTCTTGAGTCTGGACACAATCGAATTGTACATAGCGTGGACAGATATTAAGTACCTGGTTCTGAACTGCATCCAAGGCCTGGCCTTTGAGCAGCAAGGTAAGCTGCAAATTGTGGTCACGGACCGGGTTAAGATCTTGTGGTACGCCTTTCGGACCCTTCTTCTTCTGTCTGCAGTGCTGCCTCTGCTTGCCTGGCCACCATGTGCGTTGACAGAGCAGCCAAGGCACATTTGGCCAATGTTGCTCTCGAAACCTTCACATCACTGCTCAGTGCTCCGGACTATCACGCCAAGCTGAACGTCATCAAGCTCATAACTATTATTGGGGAGCATCAATCTGGCCGTATCAAGCTCCAAAAGATTGTTCCCGATATTAAAGGCGTCAAGGAAGCAGCTACAAACGACCTCGAAAAGGATCAGGGGCTACAGGACGCCGTGCTCAGGGCCTGCGACCGCTGCACAGATGTCATTTTGTGGAAACCTTGAAACTAGTATATTCAATCAACATATAGGCAATGCAGGCCACAAAGTTAATGAATCGTAATATGTCTGACGAACCCATTTCTCACACAACGAGTTCGGCCCCGCTCCAGCCATGTCCCGTCAGATATGATACTCAAATGACACCAAGACAGTGCAACCTTCTTCCTCACTCCCCGCCCTCACTGATCCCATCCATAGACTCCCCTTTCCCGGGTCCGCGTGACCCACCCCCCACCCTCCTGGAGAGAGGGGCACGCCCTGGATAGTACACGGACAAGCTCTCCCCACTGAGCAACATTCACTGTTTACGTAAGGCTTGGTACTTGACACAGAAGGCTCATGTCAACTTTGGTGTGTACTTTATAGCATTGTTTTTATTAAGGAGTAGTCATGAAAGAAATATGACCCCCATAACAAAACTGGATCACCGGGTGTGAACAGGCCTAGGTAGGATCTAACCTTTGGGTGGTTAATTCAGTGATGCCCATTGAGAACTTGGATAAACATGAGTGAGAGCACCATAGATCAGGTTGCAAGCAACCAAAGATCAAGCAATACACAGCCCACAAAGGAAACTCCATGGCGTGATGCAAGGGAATGGTACACGGTGTGCAAACAGTTGTATTCGAGTGAGAAAGACGAAGTGGCCGCTGGCATACACCGGGTAAGCGCGTGGAAGCTCAGGGGCAAGTGTCCCGTTGCGATCGAATGTACCGCAGACCTACGTCAAATTTTGCTCTTCAGCCAGCAGCATGAGAGGGACAACGAAATCTCTCACTCTCGAAAACGCCGAAAGACGGACGAGACCTGGGATGGTAAGCAGGTGACCCGCATGGCGCTGAGCATGGCCATTGTGCGTTTCATCAATGGTATTGTAGACAAGGATCAACGCGGCCAGTATGCCCGTAGTATTGCTGGTATTGCTGAAGGTATTGGATTGCCAGTGTGGATCGTTGACATTCGACACTCCGTGACCCACGGGAAGCTACCGTCGATGGAGACCCTTAGTCTTGCCGCGGAAGCTTGTGTAGACTGGCTTCTGAACGAATACTGGGCCCCACAAACAGAATATTTGGTGGAAAAAGGATTGGTCACTGTCACCAAAACATCGAATTTTGATGACGAAACAAGTGACATCCAGACGTTTCCTGTCATGGTCAACGGTAACTCCGCCAAAGCCAACGACAGCTTGAAAAGGATCATTGCAAGAGTGCGGACAAGTATTGAAGCCTACGTAGAGCTTGACGACAGCGTCAGGATACAGGAATCGGTCAAAGATAGCCCTAAGCAGATACCTCAGATTGCCGACATGTGTTCATGTGCTTCGACGCCAGGAGATGCCTTTGCTATTGTCCTCCGCTACGTCTGTGGTCTGCCGGTCATTCGGAAGGCCAGCAAACTGCCGCAGACCTTCTCTCTGTCCGAAGTTGCTGGTGGTTTGGAAGTAGTTGAAGTACCAGAGACTTTTCAGAGCCTTTGGTTGCCCTTCTTCCGAGGACAGCGGACGCGCCGCTCTTGGGTGTTGTCCAACGTAATGTACGTGCTATGCCTGCTGGCAAACAATGCATCGGGAGGAGAAACGGAGCAAGTGCAGTGTGTCTCAAGGCACTGGTTGGCTTCCATTGTGTCACACTGTGACGCAGGCCTGTCAGTGTTTTGCAAGTCGGGAAATTGTGATGACCAAATGCTTCTTGACGACCTGGACACCGTCTCCAATCAGGCGCTGACTCTGCGCAAGCAATTTTTTGAAAGTCCTGCCACGGTGAACGGATTGCATGCTTTGTGGCCCACCGGTGGCGTGTCTGAGGAACGGTGGCAGCGCAGCCACGCCGCTCAGCTATCGCTTACCCAGCGCTTGCCGTTGGCGGCTGAGTCGTACGTCGATGTAGCAACTGTAAACACCATGGCAGCGTACTTTGGTCTGCTTAAGTCTGGAGAGGCCGGGCAGAATGGTCGTGTCAGGGAGGATATTGAGACAGAGGCATTCGAGAAAGAGGCAACGTCATTGGAGGAGATCCAACTGTTTCTTGCCGCTCACACTGACTCCAAAGTCAGTGGTGTTGGCTCAGATGAGAGCGTTGGAGCTGACGGGCCTCCGGAAGAACCAACGGTACTCGCATCGAACGAACCAAGCCTGCTCGTGCAGTTGGGCCCAGAAGACCTGGCTTTGGAGCCGTGCCCAGAGGATGACCGTAGCTCTCGGGACGAGGCCTCCGCAAAGGACAGCTCAGCACCATCGTCCGAAGTGGACTCAGTGCAGCAAGAACTAAAGAACAGAATTGACATCTTTTAATATTAAAGAATATCTTTCAGCGGCCGAAATATGTTTTATGCAGTGTTTATGATGATGGTGATGGATCACATTAAATTTGGATGTGTGAGTCTTCTTTACATGATGTTTTGTGCTCAATTACCTGTCGTCGTCGTCTTCGGTCATGGAAACGATGAGATAGTCTGTGGCTTCCTTCTCCCAGCTCTTGAAAATCCGCTTGGTTCGCAGATTCACAAAGGCCGTAACCCCGAAGACAACAACCATGAAACACAGGGCAACAATCACAGCAATGTACAAGTCCGTGTAGTCAGGACTATCCAGAGCAGGCAGACTGTCAGGATCCAAGGGCTCAAATTCATTTCCGCCATCGGTTGGTGGAGGTGCCGGGTTCGTCTCCCCGGGGTCATCCTCTGTTGGGGGCAGAGGGGGATTTGGGCTCTCCGGAGGGTTCGGATCACCAGTGGCGTCGAGGGGCCGGCTAAAGTCAAGAGCACCTTCTCCGTTGCGGAATAGCCAGGGACCCCAAAGGGTGCTTAGAGCATCTCCGGCGCCGTTGGTGGGATCTACGAAGAATGTCATAACTTCGAGTTCCCGATTGCTCGTGCTATCGGTCAGTGTGGTCAGCACACCAGCCACAGTGCGCTGAGGATACAACCCAATAGGGTCGAAGTAGAGCACTGGCTGGCTAATTTGTGCATTACTAATCTCGGCAGGAACATGCCAAGCACCACTGGTGTCGTAGTTGTAAGAATTGGCTCCACCAGCATCAGCGTAGTACTGATTCATCAGGTTCTCTCCCGTCGGTCCGAGGGACAGGTTTTGGTTTTGTGCGGTACCCTCACCATTGCTAATGTTTCGTACCGACCGGGTACCATACCGGAACTGGCCATAAGCAGCCATACGCACCCGACGCGCACCCGTCAGTGCCATATAGTTGTCAATAACTTGGTCATCCTCCGGATACAAGGCCGACCGCCACACTCCCGTTTCGCCGTTGAAATATTCCAAACTGGACTCTACGATGCAGTGATAGATGGGATAATTGCAAGCGTCCACCAGAGGAAGTCCCGTGTTATCGATTTCGGCATGATCAGAGGACAAATACACCTCGTCATAGTTGAAGGCAAACCGTCCCATGGCCACCTTCATGGCTTGATTCTGTGCACGCGCACCTCCCGTTGATTCTTCACGCATTAGCAAAAGACATGTTGGGAAGGCCTTCTCTGGCACTACGCGACCCGCGCTACAGTCAGGTTCTGTGGGAGGATCTTCTTCCGGATTGTCCCCATCTTGGGCAGCCACTGTGGCATTCCACAACCCTAGCACTGCCACAGCCGCGCTGAAAAACTTCATTTCCGGCTTTATGGCTGCTTTCCTTCAATATATATATGTATGCGTATGTATGAATATGAATATGTGCAAATCACTCTTTCCCGTGTTCTGAAGAACTACTGTCTGTACTGCCTTTATTCTAGGGAGCCCAATGCGTCTGTCACTCTTCCTATGACAAATTGGTTATCATTAAGCCACATCGATACACTACTAGGTATTCAGGCTATGTGATTTCAAAAAAAGGTCACGAGTCTCATGTACCTAGAGCCGTAGATCGGTGGCAAAATGGTTCACTGCACCCCAACAGCAATACAATTCTGTACGCCATCTGAAGCCGTCCAAACGGGAACTGCAGAGGTAGTGAACACGCAGACGAAGTTTCCAAGGGATAGTCCAGGAGAGACTATGGACCTGTGAGGTCTGATTGCTACAGCGGTCGCTGTCGGTCTCACCAACCCGGGAACCTAGTCAATCGGTCAGCAGAACCATCCTCCCCAGAGCGCTGGCAATTATCACAGCGGACGATGAAAACGTCAAATGTAACCGCCCAGCTCGGAAAAGATACAGTACGCTCAATATAGAGTACTAGCCGATACAATTTCCATCGTTTTGTGAGAGGGTCTACAGGATGGCATCCCACCCCTTACTAAGAAATTTCATGGAACAGCTTAGTTCTTCCCCCATTTCGGGCCTTCCAACATGGGTACCCACCCCAACCCCCTCGATCTCATCAGATTGAGACATAGATGGAGGGTATTTGCACGGTATACATAATATACTCAACCAATGAACTATATACTGATGTATTCTTTCGCCGGAGGGCAGCGACCAAATATGGCCCATGTGGTAAGAAATTAGGAGAATATTCACTTGTTGTGAACATGACATCCACAAATTGAATACATTGAGTATAATGTACAGAGGGCCTAGACAAAAAGTACCTATGCGTCACTAAAGAAAACTGAAAGAACCATTCTTGGGCATGGGTACACCCCCGGGGATGGGGGTGGTGGAGAGCTGGACTCATGCCTCATCCAACTGATAACCTAAATCAGTATTTGTTAACATGAATTGAAGAGCTATATAATGTTACCCATTTCTATTGTTGTGGCAATACAAATTGTGTCAGTTCCCTCCCCTGGTACCAGTGTGTTCAGTATAAAACGGGGAGGTCCGGGGACGGGTGGACCGTCTCCACCACTACCACTTACGACTGTTTTCAAACGGCGCCAGTGCCGGAGTTCGCAACCGCCTACCCCAATTTGCACCTGGAGGGCCGTAGATGCTTCTGGCGGCTTTTGGCGGAGGTGTCGAGCATATCTCTGCCTTGTACGTTTGCCACGCAGGGTGTGTGCACGGAGAATACCAAGTACTTGGACTCTGCACAGAATCTGCCGCAGCATTGACGTGAACATTGCTTAGATGGTAGCCCGTTTCCTTCAAGAGAGCGCGAGGCTGTGTGGGAGGCACAACCTCTGGGGTCTGGGAACCTTGTCATCTCGTGCAGAGGCTGTTAGCAGGAGGATCACAAAGAAATACAGCAACGTGCACAGGGTGACAAGTAACTGCCATTTGGTCGTACAGGGTTGGTATTGGCCGTCGCCCAGAAGTGACCAATGCGTATGCGGGGTAAAATAGACAGTGCGCATCTGCGATGAGCTTGCTCGGTTACAGATCGGGGCGTGCTTTAACTTTGGTAGCATGGGTGTAGCTCAATTTTTCTTGCGAACAGCGCCCTGGAGCACAATCGAACAGCTTCATGATGCCTTCTGCATTCCTGTGGAAGTGACCAACAACATAGTCACCTTACCCTGGTTTCTTTCCGTCCACAGCTATTCACCTTCCTTTCTATTTGCTTGTCTGTTCATTTGCTATTCGGAGCAACATAACTCGTTGCGACAGCCGTGGACTTGTGATCTCGTGACTCAGTACTGATTGAAAATTTTCCATAACCACTACAGCCATTTCCAACGCAGACTCCCTGATTGCAGCCGCTGCCGTCAGTGGTGTTATGCCACGTCCTCCATCGGAGCTGAGTTAGGGAGCTACAGTGTGCGGGTCATTTAGACGCGGGCCAATGATGTTCAGTTTTGTTTTACAGAACCAAGTCTTTCTTGGGTACCGCCCCCGGGGGGGGGGGGGAAGGGGTTTATAAACGTGGCATTCTGAAAGTAGCAAATAGTTCCCAAGGGAAAACATCCAGTGCGCTTTGTAAGCGCGACCGTCCAGACGAGGAGTGCATGGGGCATGAAACAAAGATCTGAGAGATTGGGGAAGGTGAAATTGGTACACACTCTATTGGGTCGGTCAGCAAGTTCTGCGTCATCGGAGTGAAAATACGTCTAAGAATAGTGGACAGTGGGTGACTCCGGTGGTGCACCAGAAGATGCGCAGAACCGTGGCGCAGTGGAAAATGCAGAAAAGCTGGGGATGATATTCGAGGACCCCTCTCTGCCCAATTGTCTGTATGGGTCCTCGTTGTCCGCTCTGTACATGTAAGTGGAGGACCACTCAGTATTTCTCTGCGCACTTTCGTCGCAGGGAGGAAAAAGGGGACCAGTGCGTCATCTCACTTGTCGGACTTCGGCCCGTGGCCGCGGTAGAACGTACAGGGCCTGCCCAAGTCTCAGGTCAACTGGGCATGCATATTGTTTGCTGGCATATGTAACAGCCACGGGATTTGTACTGAATTGTATTCTTGGGGTGTGGTGTGGTTTGCCTATCGGATTAGGTGCACTGTGTGAGGAAGGTCCCGAGATAGCCTGCTTATCCATTATTGAAAAAGTGAAACTGTCCGGCTGCGCGTGCCTCCTATAGGGTCTGGATGGAACAACATGGTTGGTTAGATTTATTTCACCGAATGCGAACCCCCCGGCGTACATGGTCCAGGTACATGAAATCGGATCTGTTTCGCACCCTATGATGCATGGGCTACGTGGGACTGAACCCACAAGTTGTGTCAAACCTACGCATCAGATTCTTTCTTCAGCCATGGCTCCCCCAGCAATTCCCGAGCAGCAAGCCTCTGTGGCCTCTATTCCTGCAGTGAATGTCAAGAGCGCCAAGGATGCTTCCCAGCTCATCCATCAGACCAAGATTCTCATCAACAATGAGTGGGTCAACTCTGAGTCCGGCAAGACTTTCCCTACCGTGAACCCCGCCACAGAAGAGGTGATTTGTCAAGTTCAGGAAGGCGATGCTGCTGATGTTGCGAAGGCTGTGGAGGCAGCCCGCGATGCTTTTGACAAGGGACCGTGGCCCGAAATGAGCGGTTTTGAGCGTAGCCGCCTAATGCATAAGCTGGCCGACCTTATCGAGAAGAACGTTGATGAGCTGGCGGCCCTTGAGGCCTTGGATAACGGTAAGCCCATGGCCATCGCCAAGGCAGCAGATTTCGCCCTTGTCGTCGAATGCTTCCGCTACTATGCCGGCTGGGCTGACAAAATCGAAGGCGACACAATCTCAACCGCCACCAAGAATTTCTGCTTCACCCGCCGCGAGCCGGTTGGCGTTGTCGGTCAGATCATTCCCTGGAACTTCCCTGCCCTCATGTTGGCCTGGAAGTGGGGCCCTGCTCTGGCCATGGGCTGCACCATTGTACTGAAGCCCGCAGAACAGACCCCGCTGTCAGCTCTGCGCATTGGTGAGCTGGCCGTCGAGGCCGGCTTCCCCCCGGGTGTTGTAAACATTGTGCCTGGCTACGGTCCCACGGCTGGGGCTGCGTTGGTCCAGCATCCCCAGGTCGACAAGATTGCTTTCACCGGTTCCACTGACATCGGCAAACTGATCGCCAGTCAATGTGCGGATGCAAACCTCAAGCGGGTGACCCTGGAACTGGGAGGAAAGTCACCTGCTGTTGTCTTTGCTGACGCGGACTTGGATGAGACCATTACAGCTTGCCATATGGGACTTTTCTTCAACATGGGCCAGTGCTGCATTGCAAGCAGCCGTATCTTCGTGGAGGAATCCATCTATGACGAATTCTGTAACCGCATGGTTGAGCAGTGCAAGACCTGGGCTGTTGGCGATCAGTGGAGCGCGAACACAATGCACGGACCTCAGGTCGACAAAGACCAGTACGACAAGATTCTTGATCTCATCGAAAGTGGTAAGAAGAGCGGTGCTCGTCTTCTTACTGGCGGTGGTCGCTGTGGCCAGCAGGGGTACTTTGTTGAGCCGACCGTGTTTTGCGATGTCCCCGACGATGCTCGCATTGCCCGTGAGGAAATTTTCGGCCCCGTACTGCAGATCTTTAAGTTCAAGGACATTGATGAGGTGATTGAGCGTGCCAATAACACTGACTACGGTCTGGGCGCTGGTGTATTCACCCGGGATATTAAGAAGGCCCACCGCATCATCAATGCTGTGCGTGCGGGCACTATCTACGTCAACTGTTGGAACCAGTTTTCTTCCGCAACCCCGTTTGGTGGCTTCAAGTCCTCCGGCATGGGCCGCGAACTTGGCAAGGCTGCCCTGGATAACTACACCGAGGTCAAGACGGTCATCATGACTATGGATGAGAACATCCGTCGCTAGGTTTAACTCGCCACTTTCTCCCCTCTACTTGTTTCAGGTTCAAAAGCTTTGGATCATTTGCTAGCAATACAGCTTACACTCTCAGTCTGTTTCTTGCACATTTGAGACTTGTCTGTTCCGTCACTGACCATATAACCCACCCGCCTCGCCGTTCACATTTCATCTGCGCACAATTGCACATGCTCAATACTAGAAAATAGTAAAGCTTGCCACACTAGAACCCTGCCACCCGTCCGTACTGTGCAGTAGAGTAAGTGACCTCTCGTTTGATTGCGGGGAGCAAGGAAAAAAAAGGGGGGGGGGGGGAGTGTAAAGGTTGGGGTGCCGCGGAGATGAGGGCGAGTAAAGGTGCACTAGAGGGAAGACCGGGAGCCGTCCACATAGGAGACTTGCGGCGGCTTCCCGTTTTCGCTAGTGAAAGTACCTGGACGGACCTAGTGGATGACACCACGGTTTGGTGAGCACAAAACAGGGGAGCCCGACGGGGGGTTCAGGTAGCCCAATGAGTGATCCTGGGCTCATTGGTTTACTCTGCGACGACACGACGGCTCAGATATGGCGGAAAGGAGGCAGGTTGGTGAAGGTTAAGCAATAAAGTCGATCGCCTGCTGCTATTGAAATAATTGAACCACTAAACATCAGCACTCGAAGGGATACTGGGGTGTAGTCAAGGCGAAACCAAGCGCCGTACGTAAAGCATCGTGTAACGGAGTGGGGTGCCTCAGGAGGTAGAACCTATTAACAAAATGGCTGAGCCTATTTACTCCGCAGAACAGATCAACATTCCTCCAGAATTGCCAGGATTGCTAAAGGCATACATGAAGGCTGTGATTAAAGCGCAGCCTGAAGATCTCGTCGGCTTCAGCGCGGATTACTTTACCGGGTTGAACGACCGAGAACAGTCGAACCCCGCGGCAAAAGTGACTAGTATTACTGTAGAGCCCACTACAGTCAACACAGAAAGTCTGAGAGTGGAATTGGAGAAGGTTGCTGCAGGATCGGCATCAATTGCTATCGAGGACATTCGCTCTGCGGCAGAGAAGAGTGGAATGACCCCCGACGATGTCAATGAGATCATTTCACTGGGAAACCTTGGTGACAGTGCAGAGTGGCTACATTTCCTTGCTCTATGCTGTACAATGAAAGGCAGTGGTTTGCGCAGTAGTCTGGACGAACTCATCACCGCATTTCCAAACTCTGAGCTTGGGCTGGAGCAATTCGAAAGCGCCTACCGTTTCCTTGCTAAGATGGACGGTGATGTCCCTGAGGACAAGATAGATGTGGCCTTACAGGCTCTAAAGGGCACTGGCAAGTCTATTGTAGCCTTTGCTGACCTGGATGTCATCGAGCTTCAATGAACAGCCGAAAACTGCAAGACGATCGGAATGAGCCCAACACTGAGGAGCTTCCCGTCCTTATGTACACCAACGAACCACCATAAGCAAACAGCTCAAATGTGAGTACTGAATACAATGCCAATTAATGTCAAAGTGTTACAACTGTACAGAAATCTAGATCGCCGTTTTCATGTCACGAAGTATTGGTACTGCGTCGCCACTGCTCACGAATGTGATCAGTGGCCCTTGGACTGATCGTGCCATGGGTCATCTCCCTCTTCTTTAATTCAAATTATTGAAAACATCGTCAGATAGGTGTTCAGTTAAAGTACTTTTCACGCCCCACTCGTTGGCTGCCAAAAAATCTTCCGCAGTAGTGAACGCAATGGGGGAAGGGGAAGCCAAAACAAAAAAAAAATATATGGGGAAAGCATGCAGTGCTGATGCCAATGGCCTGGCGGCCTCCCCTCCCCGAAGGGTAAAAACAAGGAGATTCTATAGTCACTGATAGGTGGTTTCTGCGCCCCGAATTGTATAAACAAAATAGCGTACGGAGAAAGACCAGCGGGAGGCGAAGGAAAGAGTTTCCCTTCGGCAGAGGCAAGGGGAGACCAGTGTACCCGGCGTAGTGCAGTTTGTTAAAAAGAAAAAACTCTGCCCACTTGCCTGCCTCGTCTGCCTTGTACCTGCGGACTTGGAAGTCTCCTTTCTTTTTTTTGTTACCACTGCCTTCGCCACTGCCTTGGCTCTCCCAGCCCACCATCCCCCCTTTGCCACAACCGCAAAATACACATCCCTTCCGGGCCACATTCCCAAACTCTTTCACACCCCTCCCCCCTCCACACCCACCTCATATACGCCTCAGTTTAATTTCAACCACCAACGCGTGCCTTAACGATGACTACCAGCTGCGGAGAGAAATTGGGGGACCTCTGGAGGCCCCCCCCCCCCCGGGGGAGTGGTGGTTGCCTCCAATGAATTCTGGAGGTCCCGAGTGGCCTATGTCTGCTCTGCTTCTCCAGTTCTGCTCTGTTTCTCGAATAATGGCTTTGTTGACAAGCTACGCATCAAATAAATGGAACATGCATATAACATGGCCGGCCGGCTCATTGGAGTAACCGAAAGCGTATGGAATTCTATTCATATTCACGTACTTGGACGGTGGAGGAAAACCATGTGGTTGTTGTTTTGATCGTTCTCTGTAAGAATTCGGGACCAATTTGGGAAAGAAGTCTACAGATTAGATAGTCCACAATGCTTTTGCTCCGCCAGACCGCCCGCACTGTCACCAAGCACGGTAAGTATTTCTGTTTATGATCGGGCCAATGATATCGGAAAACTACAAGATCGGCTTACTTATGTGATGTCGAAAGTGTAATTGTTTGGATACATAGCTCCAAACTGCGTGGCATTATATTGTTGGGATCTTTAATTTGACGCATCGGATTGCTAACGCCATGTGAATTTCGGTTTAATTTCTAATACTACAGCTCGCGTGCGGTACTCTGCAAGCTCTGCAAACCCTGAGGCTCTGAAGGCCATGATGAAGGAGAGCAAGGAGACCTCCAAGATCTGGAAGTACGCTTCTCTGGCCGCCGTGCCCGGATGCTTTGCCTACGGTGTCTATCTGTTCGCCACTGAGGAGCATCATCACTCCGAGCATGTCGCGTACCCCTACCTGCGCATTCGCTCAAAGGTAAGTGTGCTACTGTCAAATGCGACGGTCCGCATGGGGCCAACAATACTTGGGACATCAATAACTAACCAAAGACTTTGTATCTTCCCTTCGTTATTCGCTATAGATCTTCCCGTGGGGAGACGAGGACCTCTTCAACGTGTTCAAGCGTAAGCTTGGCATTCAGTCTCACCACGACGACGAGTAGATGCCTCCAGTGGTAAACCATATTTTGGAAACATATCAAACACCTCCCGTCAAATTGTGAATAATACAATATCTTACGCTCACATCTGCAACTGTTGCCTGTGTGCCACTCTGTTGTGCTCAGTACGGGAGGCCCTTTGATTTCTCTCGAGTCATATCATTATCACCATGAAGAGGAGCGACGATGTCAGGCTCACCTGGATGCAGCGATGCCTTTCCCTTCAAAACCAGGAGATAAGAATATACGGACATTGTAATACTGCGTTCCCCAATGATGGTGAGGGTACATGTATATACATACTTAAATGCAAAATATTCAATATACTTTCGTGGGTGATGTTGCACTGTTTCTTGCCCTTCGGTTCCCGCCCGTTTTTTCCCCCCACTTCCACACTGCTCCGCTACTTTCTGTGTGACCTTGCGCTTGCGCCCTTCCCCCCCCCTCCCCCCACATGCGCCATTGACCTGCACCACACGCCAGTCACTTGAAGTGCAAAACTACTGGTGCCAAAAAGCCACGGGGCATCACGGGAAAGGTGACTCCCCCGGGGAGGGGAGGGCACCCAGAGCGAGACCGGACCAACCGCCGGGCACACCTTCCACTGTACAGGGACCCGCGTATGCGTCTGCGGAAAGCATGGGCAGGTATGTGAATACGTGCTGTATCTCTGTTTGATACAAAAGAAAAAACAAGTAAATTTTTGAAACGCTCGAACGCGACATACGTATATGCACTGTGGTAGAAGTGAAGTGCCGGTAGTTCAAGTGAACTGTGAATCTATTCGCTCGTGAAGAATTTAGCTTACTCATTGGGGCAATAAAGAAAACAGCCAACACAAACAGATAGTCATGGAAAGTGACACACCAGAAGCAACTCGGAAACTGTGGCGTGTCCGGAAGACTGTCTTGCAGCTGTGCTATGATCGTGGATATCTGGTCAGTCAGGCTGAGATGGACATGTCCTTGGACGAATTTGTTGTCAAATATGGTGAGACTCCGACACGTAGTGATCTCCTCCTGTACCTGGCCCACAAAAATGACCCCAGTGACACCATGATGGTGTTTTTCCCAGAAGAAGAGAAGCTTGGTGTGAAGACTGCTGAGTCTTACCGAACTCGCATGGAGGAGCGTCAGTGCCGCCGGGCTCTGGTCATTGTGCGCGAGGGTCTAACATCTCAGGCAGCTCAAGAACTCAAGAAGGGATCTGAAGACGGTTACATCATTGAGTCCTTCAAGGAGGATGAGTTGCGGGTGAACATTACGGAGCACGAATTGGTCCCAAAGCACATCATTCTGAGTGATGAAGAGAAAAAAGCTCTATTCGAGCGGTACAAAGTATCCGAGGCTCAGCTACCTCGCATCCTTAGCATTGACCCCGTCGCTCGCTATTACGGACTGAAGCGCGGTCAGATCGTCAAAATCATCCGCACTAGTGTGACGGCTGGTCGGTATGTGACCTACCGTCTTGTGATCTAAATCTTGGAAATCGAGTTTTAAAATTTGTAATAGATACATGGTACTTAACATGGGTAGGTTGTTGTCAATTTATACTCTGGCGCTCCACCACCTACTTGCTCTGTGAGAAAGCGACATTGTACACGTCCTGATACGTCTTGGCAAAGTAAACATCGATATCCTTGCGGATGAAGTCCAAGAGCTCATCGTAATCCTTGCGGTTCTCTTCTGGCATGATGATGCGCTTGACACCCTCACGCTTGGCCGCAATAATTTTCTCCTTGATGCCTCCGACTGGAAGCACCTTGCCAGTAAGTGAGATCTCCCCGGTCATGGCAATGTCCGGATCAACTTCCTTATCCGTCGCCAGGGACACCATTGATGTGACCATGGTCACTCCCGCGCTCGGTCCGTCCTTCGGGGTCGCTCCGGCGGGGACGTGCAAGTGCAAGGACGCGTTGTCGAAGAAGTGGTTCTTTGCAAAGTTCTCAGCCACGAAGCGCTTGGCATAGCTGTAAGCCAATGACGAGCTCTCCTTCATAACGTCACCGAGCTGACCGGTAACGATGAGTCCGGCGCGACCACTGTTACCATCCTCGTCCTTCTTGTCATCAGAGGCGGGGAATTCGACCTCGTCCTCGCCGGCCTTTGGCCTCGGCTTGAAACCCGACGTGATCTGCGTTTCGATATACAAGGTAGCACCACCCATTGGGGTCCATGCCAATCCCATGACCACACCGGGCGGGGTGACGTCGTACAGGCGGTCACTAGTGAATACGGGTGGTCCAACATAGTCCCGCAAGTGTTCCTTATTCACCACAATCTTGTCCTTCTCTCCTGTCACAATCTTGTAGGCAATCTTGCGGAAGACCTTTTCAATGTGCTTCTGCAGATTACGCACACCACTCTCGCGGCAATAGCGTCCGATGAGGGTGGTGAGGGCATCCTCAGTGATATCGTAGCTACCAGTCTCAACTCCAGAATGTTTCTCGGCCTGGGGGATGAGGTATTGCTGAGCAATAGCAATCTTCTCTTCCAGCACATAGCCACTGAGGTTCACAACCTCCATGCGATCGTACAGAGGTCCGGGAATGGTATCCTTGCTGTTCGCTGTGGTGATGAACAGAACCTTGGACATATCAACGGGTACATCCATGTAGTGGTCCAAAAAGCCGCTGTTCTGCTCCGGGTCGAGTAATTCCAGCAAGGCAGAGGCGGGATCACCCTGGTAGCCACGGCCGAGCTTGTCGATCTCATCAATGAGGATCAGCGGGTTCTCGGTCTTGGTCTTTTTCAGGGCCTGGATAGGCTTTCCGGGCATGGCCCCAACGTACGTGCGGCGATGACCTTTGATCTCAGCCACATCCGTCATTCCACCGACAGAGAACCGGTAGAAGGAGCGGTCGAGTGCACGGGCAATGCTGTGCGCAATTGATGTCTTGCCCACACCTGGGGGTCCGATGAAGGTCAGAATCTTACCCTGAGTTGTACCCTTGAGCTGAGCGACGGCGATGAACTCAAGAATACGCTCCTTGATGTCCTTGAGACCGTAGTGATCCTCGTCTAGGATCTCCTGAGCCCGCTTCACGTTCAGATTCTCTTCCGAATAGATTCCCCAGGGCATGGTAGTCAACCAGTCGAGGTAGTTGCGAGTTACGCTGAACTCACTGGAGTGCGTTTCGAGGTGCTGCAACTTGTTCATTTCTTCCTCAATGGTCTGACTCACGGCCTCCGGAGGGTGCAGTTCTTTGAGCCGAGTCCTGAATTTTTCTACCAGCGTTTCCTTGTCATCTTTCTCGATGCCCAGTTCGTGCTTGATCTTTTTCAATTGTTCCATAAGCAGATAACGCCTCTGCTGCTTAGTGACCTTCTCTTCGACATCCCGACTGATCTTCTCCTGCAGCTTGGTAGCCACGAGCTCCTTCTTTAAAAGGACTAGGACCTTGTTGAGGCGCTCGTTGATGTCCATTTCCTCCAGGGCATCCTGTAGTTCCTGCGAATCTGCAGAAGTCATAGCAGCAGCAAAATCACTGAGGACTGCTGGATCTGCCACATCAAGATTAGCTTGATGAATCGTGAAGCTGTCCCGGAACATCGGCGACTTTCGCAGCAGATCTTTCAGGGTGGTCACCACAGCCTGACTTGTGGCCCGGGTCACATCATCCGACATGTCGTAGGGCTTTGGCAGCAAGTTCTTGACCTTAGCCTTACGTGGATCCGTTCCCTCGATAAAGTCCTCAATCTCTATCCGGCGGTGTGCCTGCAGCAGCACGTTGATGGCACCATTCTCGCTGGATCCCGTGATCCGTGTTACACTCACAAAGCAGCCGACATCGTACACGTTCGGATGGACACTTGACTTATCGACCGTTGATTCGCCCTCGAATGTTTCATTCTCAACTCCGGATGCCTCGCTCGAGGCTTTGGCTGCATCCTGCAGGATGTCCTCTGCCGTCGGCTCCGAATCCTTTTTTAGGAACGCGCCAGCATACGGCGTGCCGCGCTCCACCATTACCTTGAGTGCTTCGGCGAGCTTGTCGTCAGTGATGGTGACCTGCTTGAGGAAATTCGGAAACAGGGGGCTGCGATCCACAGGGATCACAAGGACCTCCGGGTACACTTTCGGTACCTCCATCACAGCCACCGCGTTGGGCGTCTGATTTCCATTGCCCATGCCCGGCGGTGACTCCATGGCAGACTCTACATCACTGGAAGAGCCAGCATTTCCACCCGTGCTGTCGCCGCCATCCTTGCCATCATTGTCGTTGGTACTCATCCACCGTCTGGTTATGGGACTCAAGGACGAGGACTTGGACTGAAGGACGGCAACCTCGGCACCGTTGTGCTTCAGGGCCCATGTGCAGACAGGACCTTGCCGAGACAACGCTGCTGCAGGACGGGGAGCTAAAGCAGAGGTCGTAACAAGCCCACGGGTTGGATGCTGAGCCAAGAGCCGGCTGAACCCACCGGTTCGTGACACAGGGGGGCGCATCACAGCTGCTCTTACACCAGTAAACATCCTTCTGTTCTCTCCTACGTTCTTTGCTTGCTTTTCTTTACCTAGATTACACTAAATCACTATTCAATTTTCTCTTCCTCGCCGTGCGGTTCATTACCACATACTTACAATTGCGGCCTTTCAACCCGAGCGCAAGTGCTGCCTGATTTCCTCTTCTGTCAACCTGTGTTCTGCAAGCTGGGAAGGCAGCAGCCGAGTTGGTCCAAGTACCCTTTGTGACCAATGGTGACGTGTGCAAGACTCGAATGCTCAGATAGCTGTTTCTGGTGAACGTGGCTCTATCATCAGTTCCAGTCATTTCATGTTTCCATTTGTGTCAGGCCATTTGGTCTCTGTCTCGAGGTGCTCTGTCGTTGATGGTCGTGGCGGTTCCCCGTGGGTGTTGTCGGAACATTGGTTTCACTCCACACAGTGTCCCACTCTTATTGGCGTGCCCATGGCCCGTCGGTCAACAGACACCAGTCCCGGTCGGTCACTGTGTGTGCTAAGACCCCCGGTTTTCCCGAACGAAGTTTCGGGCCCACCACAGCTGGAAGGCCCGCCCCTCCCCTTCTTTCTGTCTCCCCTCCCCAAACCCATCATTTGACTCCCCACCGCACGCAGCTGCCAAGGCCATCCCCCTTTCAACCGGCAACTAATCCAGAACAATGGGGAACACACACATACCCCCACTCTCAGAAGGAGCAGAGGTTAGAGAACCAATAGCTCATTTCAGATCGAGATTTTGTATATAAAATGTATGATGAATTTGTGTAACGTCAGTGGTGTGATCGATAACCACCGTTTTTTTTCTTTATTGGACTGTTGATCTTCATGTGACGTCACCTGGACTGTTGTTTCTATATTGAACGTACTGCAACATTGCCCAGAATTCTGGAAACTTTTGTAATTCAGCTTTGGTGCGCTCTCTTCTCGCCTGTGCTGGAAACTTTCTTTGTATTTCTTCGCGGCGGGACCGCGTAATCTTTCTTGGGGACTGGGCGGCGGCGCACTTGGAGCGGCTCGCATTGTGGGCGCCTCCCCCCCCCCCTGCACTTTTGTAAAGGCCCTCGGTCCGCTGTTCTGTGGAATTTAATATACGTTTATATGGTTCTAAACTGTGTCTACCTTCGCGGCTTTTTATATATTTAATACACTTTATTGTGATATTTTATATACTGCTATCCTTAAATTGGGTCTCGCTGTTCCGGAACGTAGCGGCGCCCATTGTACCAAAAGGTACCCAAGCTGCCAAGGGCCCCCCCCCCCAACACAGCACGGGGTGTATCATCCCAGCCAGAAGCCGGAGGAGCGGTGGCACAGAAGCGCGGTGGCACAGCGAGAGCAGAACGGGCACCGAATCGTTCGGACGAGAGGGACCGACGAACGTTCGGAAGCACCCAGGCACAGAGTGAGTGAGCCACCAACCAACGCAGAGGAAAAAGGCACGGAGAAAACAAAAGAAAAGAACGATCAGAGAGGGGGAGAAAGGGAAGAAGGGGTTGCGTTCCCCCGTGTGTTGTTCTTGTCTCGAACCCAGTGTTATCGGTTCCGGTTTCTCCGCGGACTCGGTACTGGAGACACGGCCTCCCTTTTGGCGGCAAACACGGGACGGTTTCTGCACGGGGAGGCCACGGTCGAAGGTCACATTAGTACCAAGGAAAGAATGGAGCAGATAGGGACGGTGGAGAAAAAAAAAAAGGAAAGGGGCAAGGGAAAACGGAAGAAGAATTGATACAGATGGCGCACTAGGGGGAAAGTGAAAAGGTGGGGGGGGGCCAAGAAGCCACAACACTGGTTCGCGTTTGCAGGCCCCAATGGAACCGAAAAGCCTTCGCAACAAACGGGCGTCATGTAAAGCCGCGATGATAAAGTCCTACGGTACCGGTTTCCTCACCTGTTGTATATGTTGCCCTATGCTGCATTCGCTTTGTGTTCCTAGAACATCGAATGAGTCTAGTACATAAGCACTAGACGCGTCTATGTTGTGTTTATTGTTTTATGGGTTGTCGGGGACAGGTATTTGGAAACTGTTGATTAATCTGGCCTTGACATTCCACGAACATGCACTTACATGTCATGGATGCATCGGACGGGTACCGGTGCTGCACTTAGCTTGTATTTCTGACCGGGAAATTTTGGTTCTGGGAAGAAAGCATCCCACTTAGCCGTACGTTAGTATCTAGTTTATATTGTAGCATAGCATCCCAAACCATGGTCGGCGTAACGTCGGCAGGAGGCCTACTGGCACTTCTTGACGAGCCCGATCCCAAGATGCAGTCTTTCGCACTGCAGAAGTTGGAAGGCATGGTTTCTATGTTCTGGGCTGAAATCAGTGACGCGGTCACCAAGATCGAGGCTCTGTATGAGGATGATACTTTTATGGACCGCCAACTGGCAGCCCTGATTGCTAGTCAGGTCTACTACCACCTTGGTGAATACGAGTTGGCTTTAGAGTATGCGCTGGCTTCTGGGGAAAAGTTTAGCGTATTTGCCGACTCTACAGCGGGCAGTGAGTATGTGGACACCGTGGTCCGACAGGGTGTAGATAAGTATGTGGACTACCGCCAGAAGGCCGACAGTTCGTCCACACACACAGACGAAGAAAAGGCTGCCCTGTCCAAGGAGATGGGTGCTGGTGTGGTCAAGGACTTGCCAGAAATGCTGGAAAAGGTTGTGAACCAGATAGTCGAAAACCACATGAACAAGAAAAAATACGCACAGGCCATTGGAGTGGCAATAGAAAGCCGTAGAATCGACCTACTCGGAAAGATCTTGGAGGTTGCCAAGGAGAAGGGTGACCTGAAGAAAGCCCAGGACTACCTCTTGTCTGTTGCAAGTGACACCATTGACAACCGTGACTTTAGGCGCCGATGCTTGTCCTTGCTGGTGGAATCGTACACCTCTGTGGCAAATCCGGACTACCTGGCAATGTGCCACTGCTTGATCAGTATTGACGACCCGGGGCACCTTAGCACAGTCATTGGGGACCTTATTGCAGACAATGACTCTGCGGATAAGATTTTGATGGCGTACCAGATGGCTGCAGACGTGTATGAAAATGCCAGCCAATCCTTTGTGGCAACCGTGCAGAGCCTCCTGCCGGAGCGCAAGAAGCTGCCTAAGGAGAAGAAGCCCAAGGCGGAAAAGAAGCCGACTCCCGCTGAAAGTGAGAAGAAGGAAGGTGAGAACAAGGAAGGTGAAGAGGAGCAGAAAGTTGTCGAGTACACCACTGGCAGTGCTACTGATGACGAATTCCAGGTCCGTGTCAACAAGCTGCACGCCATCCTCACCGGTGAGGTTATGATTTCTCTGCAGCTAGAATTCCTTTACCGGGCCAATAACACCGACATGCTCATCCTGAAGAACACAAAGTCGGCAACGCCGCGGAATCCTATTTGTTTTACGGCGGTCGTGCTGAGCCATGCCTTTATGCAGGCAGGCACCGCCAACGACGCATTCTTGCGTGATAACTTGGAGTGGCTGGGCCGCGCGACGAACTGGACCAAGTTCATTGCAGCCTCTACCCTTGGTGTGATCCATCGTGGCAACATTGGTCAGTCCATGTCCCTCCTGGAGCCTTACCTGCCAAAGGGCGGCGTCAGCTCCTCTCCATACTCCGAGGGTGGTGGTCTGATGGCTCTAGGTCTCATCCATGCCAACATGGGCAGCGGAGTCACTCAGTACCTGATGAACCAGCTACAGGCCTCAAACTCAGAGGTTGTACAACATGGTGCCTGCTTTGGCCTTGGTGTTGCCTCTCTAGGATCCGGAGACCGTGATCACTACGACGAACTTGTGAAGTGTCTGTACACCGACAGTGCCGTTGCTGGTGAGGCTGCCGGTATCGCCATGGGTCTGGTAATGCTTGGATCATGTGCATCGGATGTGCTAGATACCATGTTGCAGTACGCACATGACACCCAGCACGAGAAGATCATCCGAGGCCTGGCCATTGGTATGTCCCTGATCTGCTACGGCTGTGAAGAAGAAGCGGACGAGATCATCGCGAAGCTCCTGGCTGACAAGGATGCCATTCTCCGTATGGCCGGTGTGTATTCCATCAGCATGGCCTACCAGGGCACTGGACACAACGAATCCATCCGCAACCTGCTGCACGTGGCTGTGAGCGACGTCAATGACGATGTCCGTCGCGCAGCTGTGACTGGACTGGGTTTCATTCTTAGCAAGACTCCCGAGGCTGTTCCGCCGCTGGTCACCCTGCTGTCGGAATCCTACAATGCTCACGTGCGCTATGGATCCGCACTGGCCCTAGGCATTGCGTGCGCTGGTACAGGAAATCGGGATGCCATCAACCTGTTGGAGCCCCTGGCCAACGATGCCGTGGACTACGTCCGCCAGGGTGCTTTAATTGCTCTGGCTATGGTCTGCATTCAGTGCCCGGAGACGCAGTTCCCAAAGGCCAAGCAGGTGCGCTCTCAGATTGAGAAAGCCATCTCTGACAAACATGAAGATGTCATGGTCAAGTTTGGTGCCATCATGGCGCAGGGCATCCTTGATGCCGGCGGTCGCAATGTCACCCTGACTCTGCACTCTCGGAGTGGCCAGAGCAGCATGCCCGGTGTCATTGGTCTGCACCTTTTCACTCAGTTCTGGTTCTGGTACCCCATCGCCAACTTCCTTTCACTGGCATTTACCCCCACAACTCTGATTGCCATCAATCACGAACTGAAGATGCCCAAACTGCAGCTCAAGTGCAACACGCGGCCTTCTCTGTTTGCCTACCCTCCAAAGACCCAGCCTCCAAAGGAGCAGAAGAAAGATAAGGTCACTCGAGCTGTGTTGTCCACCTTCTGGCGCACCCAGGCCGCCAAGGACCGCAAATCTGGAGCGACTGGGCCGGAGGGGGACGACAAGGCCAAGAAGGACGGTGAAAAGAAGGATGGTGACAAGAAGGACGCGATGGACACTGACGAGAAAAAGGAAGGCGAGGCCAGCGAGGAGAAGCCCAAGAAAGAGCCTGAGCCCACTTCATTCGAGCTCGAAAATCCTTCCCGTGTGCTGGCCACCCAATTGAAGCATGTGAAGTGGACCGATGACCGCTACGTGCCCCTGAAGGCTCTCGACTCTCTGGGCGGTGTCCTCATTCTCAAGAAGAAGGACCCCGACATGCAAGAAGAACTGGTCGAACTCACGGCACCGAAGCCTGATGAGGCCAACCTGCCCGAGGAGGAGGACGAACCTGACCCACCGCAGCCATTCACCTATGATTCCGATGCGGAGAATGCGTAGATCCCCGTGACGTGATTCTCCATTCGGTTCTGAGTCCGTGCCCACCTGCGTCATGCCCCTTCAGATTGTGCTCCTTCGCAAGGCAACACAGGACTCAACAGAGAGCAAGATGATGTGCGCGCGTGCGCGCGCTTGCTGTTTATCACTCACCTATGTCATCATATTTGTGAGCATTGCTCAAAAAAGAAAAGTTGAACAGATTAAAAAACGGATTTCGAAATACATCCACTGTTTCGTAAGGTGGTCAGTTTATGACCCGGTCTTTTCACTTGCAGATTCCCAGGAAAAGGCTTGGTCTAGTGCGGCTCCTGATACATGGCATCCAGAGAAGATCCCTCGGTAATCCTTTTTCTATTGCGAGCGAAGGTCTCAGACGAGCCATCCAAGATGCCAGCTTGACCACGGCGCACATACAGAACGGCAAGTGGGAAGCGGCGCGTGACTTGGGCTTTCTGGCACGAAGGAGAAGACCCCCCCTTCGCACACACCACCCCGCGCTTCTCTACGTGTCATTCCATGCCAATTATGAGCAGTGTAGTGCCGTCATGATTACACTCCGCGTTCGTTGTGTCGAGGTCACCAGTTTTCTGTTTTTCGTAAAAGTGCATAACATGCATCTGTCATGGTCATTCTGCATTGATTATGAAGTCAACGGTTCATGGCCAAAACGATGATAAAGGGATTATCCGTGGAGATCTCCGATCTTCGGTGGGTCTGCCTACATGTCCACTGTCCGAGGCGAATGCCCGGTCAGTGCAGGCTAATGGATATTCTGTCGTGTACGTAAGAGATACCGCACGCCTGTCGAACCCGTATGCCGACTATGCTTGCCTTCACCGGGTGCTGGTGGCGCCGCCGCTTTGAAACTCCCACTGAGCATGCTGCTGGTGATTGTTGCTGATGACCAGATGCCGCGACTTGCGGTCTCAGCTCCTCGCCTTCCCAACCGGCTTGCCTGCATGCCAAAACGAGCCGCGCGTCTACCCCTATTGGAAGGGGCGACGAAAGGCGGGAATAGTGAAAGTACTACCGGTTTTCCTACAGCCAGACGTGCGTGCACCGGTCCCAGGGATGGGGTTATCCCGTTATGCGCTTGAAGAAAAAAGAGAAGTAAAAGGGCCTGCTCAAAGAAAATAGGCCCCGGTCACCCAGCCGTGGAAAAAGGGGGGGGAGAGCGGCTCCCTTGGCACGGTCCCGACCCGTGATTTTCGACACTGGATCACTATGGATATCACTTGCGCGCGAGACCTATTCTATGGGCGTTGGGGTCAGTATAATTATCATTAAAATTCGACAAAGGCAATGAATATTAACATTGTGGACATGTGTTACCGACGTTTTCATGCACCCATCAAACCGCGCTCTACTCTGGACATCCCGCGCCCCCCCCGTGCCTTTCTTCGCATTTCTATACTGAATGTATGCAATAGGAGCGCTTGGTCACGAGCACCTCATACCATCAGTCGGGGGAAAGGGACTCACAGAGAGAGAGAGAGATGGCCGTGGTTGTGGAAAGGGGGGAAGGGGTTGGTTGTACCGAGGAGATTTGCTCTCTTAAAAAAAAAAATCGCCCGTACTTTTCACCACACAAAACACACGGCCGGCAAAGACTCGCGGCAAAAAAAAAAGAGGGGAGGGGAGGGGAACACGGCACACACGAGCCAAGCAGCAGCGATGATGGGTTGTGGTGTGTATAAATATTTTTTATTCACTGAGTGCGAACTGTACCGATGACATTTTACGAAAGAGAAGAATGGGGGATAAAAATTATGAAGCAAATAGGTCATCGCTTTTTATTACAATTGAAGAGCCAAAAGAGTTGCGGAGAGAGGGGGTGGAGAGAAGGGAAGAGAGATGCAAATTCCCACTCTGTTTGTATGGGGTCCTTGCTGTCGAAGGCTACTTGTGTGTGTTGAGTAGGATACTTTTACTCTTGCAAGTAACACAGAAGAAAAAATTTGCCCGTTCTCATTGCCAGGTCCATGCGGGCGAGTTGTTGTTGTGGTTCTGCCTTCCCATTTTCCCCCTTCTGTTTAGTACTAGAACGTGACTTGTAAATACCGAAAAGATTCTCCCTCGCCATTCTTGCGGTTTGTCAGGAGGGGCCCTGCCCTTCGATCAGGACCAAATATATATAAAGTACACGGAGCGGTTGGTCATTGCTTGCTGGTGCTTAAGGAACGGGAACACGGCCATCCAGTACTCAGTGAGTGTTTGCATGAAGCCGGGTGAGAGCAGGACGACTACCGGGGAAAGAAAGAAAGAAAGGGAGAGAGAGAGAGAGAAAGATGAGGCACAGAGAGACACAGAGAGGGAGAGAGAGAGAAAGTGAGAGAGGTTAAAGAACAAAAAAAAAGGCAAACGTAAGCAACAAATCTTGTACCGGCCACACGAGCGAGCGGGCAGTGAGTCCAGGACATCTTGCCTGGCCTCATGTACCGGGATGCCGGGGGCAAACCCCAAGAACACCTCCCTCCCCCCCCCCAATTCGGCAGGGGTGACCCGGGCTGGGGCAAAGGCCGTTTCACCAAGTATAGGCTTTGGGCCCAGTGTGGTTGCATGTAGCTCACACGACCTCCAACAAACTGGGAGGACCAACAATCGAACTGAAAGATCTTTCTTCTCACTCTACAGCAATACTTTCTGTACTGTTTCTGCGGTGTGTAGCGTGGCGTTTCTGCAAATTTTTCCCGTTCTCCCCGGTCTTGCTTCCATTTTCGTACTACGAATTGATGTGGTACTTTCAGTATGGAATTAGCCGAGGTGGTTTCGCAGGGTTGCGACTCATTCTCGACTGGCTGCGATTGTTCCGGTTTCGGAGCCCTCAATGTCTGAACGAGTGCAATTCATCGATCGTTAGCATCACGAAGTATGGGTCCATGCATCATCTAAACTCCATAAATTCAGTACTGCCGTTACCTACCGGAGCGTATTCCCCGTGACCACTACCATTAATCCCCGGCCAAATACTTAAATCGATCGATGAGGGCAAGCGCAGGAGACGTTGCTCCCTCGCGGATGGCTGGTCACCTGCAACCTGCCCGGGCGTGATGCGAGGTTCCGCAAAATGAACGGAGATGCTGCATCGCGATAACTTCCTTTCGCTATTTGGTTCAGCTTCATTACCCAACGCCGGCTTACCGGACCAGGCATATGAGCGTATGAGGAGGGTGGCGTGACGGGAAAAAAAGAAGGGGAAGCTGAATTCTTTTTCTTTTAATTTTGATTTTGCGGTGCTCACTCCGAACTCTTTTTCGTTGGTGGCTTTTCTCCACTTTTTCTTTTGGTGCCCAGTCTTAGCTTCTCTCTCAGGCGGGAAGGAGAGGACTGGCGAGAGAGAGTGAGTGAGTGAGTGAGAGAGAGAGAGAGAGAGAGAGCCTTCCGACTCTACACACACACACTCTCTCTCTCTCTCTCTCGCTCTCTCTCTCTGCCACTCCTCCTCACTTGTGGGCTCATATAAGGTACCGACATAAATGTTGGGCCACAATTTTTTTTCATTGATAGCCGATGTATACTGAGGAAATCGGATAAACTAAACAACTAGCCAAGCACACATACCGACACCGACAGAGAGAGACACACACACAGAGAGAAAGAGAGAAAATAAGTGCGTAAGAAGATCTATGGACCTGGAACCGATCAGCGGTAGTAAGCAAGGTCCAGGCGGGTGGGTGGGTGCATAAGAAGAATATGCGCGGTAGGGAGAGAAGTGAGAGAAATTTTGGGGAGAGGGGAAGGGTGAGTCACAGAGCGGGGCAAATGACGGACCTGGGAGCAAGAAACCTACGACGTACGTTAGCCGTAGGTACGTACGCTTTAGATGTATCAGGGGCAGTGTGTTTTGGGTACTGAAGACAGGCAGAGTCTTCTGTTCAAATGAAATATATATATATATATCTAAGGAGCCCCGGCAAAAAGACTCTGGGCGTGCGCTACTCTCAGCACAGCCGGGCAGAGAGAAAATTCAAGGACCTGTCACACGCACTCCAATCTCCTGCCCATTCGATAAACCCCCTGCCCAAAATAATAAGAAAAAATTTAGAAGGGACAGGTTCAGATCTAGGAGCCGTTGGGCCACGTACACAAAGACAGAAGAGACAGAAGAGAACTACACCGCGGCGGTGTGAAGGCGAAGAGAAAAGGCCGCGGGTTTGAGACTCGCCGACTCCCTAATTCCAGCATTGCCGGTGCCCCGCGCACAGAGGGAGAGAGAGAGAGTGTGTGTGTGTGTGAGGAAGAGGCAGAGAGAAGGGGAGATGGTTTGCGGGCCCCGCGCACCGATCGAAAACTACTCTTGTGCCGGGATGGTAGTGGATACATTGAATACCGGCTGATGTTGTTCACCGACTCTGCCGCTCTCTCTCTCTCTCCTTCTGTGTGTGTGTCTCTCTCTCGCTCCGTCGCTTTTGCTCTCTGTCTACCTTTGCTTGGGCCCTGACTCTCTGCCCATTCGTTTTCTACCGAAGAAAGAGCTCCTCCTAGCCGGTGCGCCGCTACCTGTAGTGCAGTGATGTATGCTTAATTTTAACTTCTAATCTTTTACTTCTCTGGCGCACTGAAAAATGGGGACAGGAGAGCAAAGAAAATAAAAATGGGGGAGGAGAAAACCAAAAAAAAAAAAATGAAAGACCCGGGAGGGGGGTGAGAGAGACGCGAGAGAACCAGAATGTATATTCCCCCCCTCCCAAGAACCAAAAGAAAAAAATAGGAGAATTCATTTATAAAAAGGAATGTGGCATTCAGACACTAAGGGACGGAGCCAAAAGTGCGATACCACAAAAAAAAACAACAACAACAAGGCAGTAAAAAAAATAACGACAGGGAGCGAGCGAGCGAGATAAGTGTGTGACTTGGGGCCGAAAATGCACGATTAACAAAAAGAGAGAGAGAGAGAAAAAAAGGGGGCCAGAGCGGGGGGTCGGCAAGTACCCAGCCAGCCCCAAGCGGCGGCGAGGCCCGGGAAAGGGTCCAGAAGAAAACCCAACCCCCCCCCCGGGGCGGGCCACACGCAGACACACAACTCTTCTGGCTCTTGACTCTGCCCTTGTCCCTCTGCTCGTTTTTCCTCGGGTGAGATGGGAGACTGCCCGCGATTTGCCTAGAAAGACAGGGAAAGAAAGAGAGAGAGAGAGAGTGGGTGTGTGTGCAAAGCGAAAAACTGCGGAACAAAAAAAAATAAGAAGAATAAAAGCCAGGAAAGAATGACGAAAACAGCGCTGAAGGAGGGGGGCAGCCAGAAGGAAAACTATAGAAAAAAATAGAGTGAGACAGAGAGCACTCAGCCCCCCAAAGACAAACGTTTCTGACCAAAAAAAAAACCGACAAAAATGCCAAAGCCCAAAAAGAAAATGAAAAATGAAAAAATGAAAAAAAAAAGTGAGAATGTTACCGAGGAAGAGGGAGGAGGAGAAGGAGAGAGGGTAGGGAAAAGCGGGAGGAAGAAAAGAGAGGGAGGAGGGGGGGGGAGGTCAAGTGTGTGTATGTGTAATATCTCATTCGTGGCCCCAGGACCGTTAGGGCACAGTACGATTTGTGTTCTGGCCGAGGCAAGTGCAAATTGAATTCCTCTGAACGGTTTTTAGCTTTGCTTCCCTGAGGACGACCACGGTGTGACTGCCATCTCTTTAACGTTTGTCCCCAGGACGGTTATAGCAGTTGCACAAGATAGACAAGTTGGATTGTAATCCATCTGCGAGCGTGCAAGCCCTGATATACAAATTTGGTGGTATATCAGAGTGTTGTCGGTAGGACAGAGCATCTTTGTTTGAGGTCTACTGCAAACAAACGACAGGTAACAAGTAGAAAGCAATCGCTCTGGTGCCAATGGGACTCTGCAACTAATTCAGCAGACGGACAGGAACTGGGTGGAACACAGAGAAAGACCAGAGAAAGCAACTATCAAAATGACGACAGCGGGCAACAATTTGTTCCCCGATGACTTACTCAACGGCGAGGCGGACTACAACTTCAAGCAACCACAGGCCATGCGCAAAAAGCCGTTGCAGCGGAGCGATGCAACCTTATCACGGCACAGCCTTGCCACTGGCTCCAACACCAGCGTCGGCAGTGGTGGCAGCGGCAGCAACATGACCAGCAGCTACAGTAGCTACCCTGCGCAGCCGGAGGACATGGGCACGGCAGGCAATATGCCTCGCAAGCGTGCTTTGCAGCGGGATTCCAGTCTGCTTGCGGCACAGCTGGGTCTTACGGGCAGTTTCAGTCCCTTTACAGAACTGAGCACGACCACGGGTGGTTGGCCTACAACAACACAGCAGCCAAATGGTGCATCTGGTGTCACTGCTGGCTCATACTCAGCCTATGAAGACCAGCAGCAGCAGCAGCAGCAGCAGCAGCAACAGCAGCAACAGATGCCGTTTGTCCCCAGTGCCAAGGAAGCAGCGGGCCGTACCCACAGTGGGCCTAAGAAGAAAGTCATGCGCCTGCGAAGTCGCTCTGTTGGCCATCGCGGAGAACTGGACTTCCCTCCTGAACTTCAACTGGCGATCAACCAGGCCATTACCAGCAACTATCCGCCATCCGGAGGACAAACGCCAGTACAGCAGGGCTCGGCAGCAGGATCCACTCATACAACACAGCAGCGGCAGCCTGCCACGCAGCACATGGCCCTGCGCGACACCTCTGGATCGAATACGAGTGAAATCTTCAACCAATTGCTCACAGCACAACAAGGACAGCAGCAGTCAGAGACTAGCACGAGCACCACGACTACTGGGGCTTCTGCTACGGGAGCAGCCGGCCAAAGGGAAACTGCAGGCAGTGACCCTTATTCGACCATTTTCGACCCCGTACTGGCTGACATTTTGCGCAAGAAGGACAGTCAGTTCCAGAAAGCCACAGTCTTTGTGGAGAAGGAGCAGGGGGCCACAAACAACCAGAGCAGCTTTGAGAGCAACTTCGGTTTGGGAGACCTGAGGTTCACACCGGCCGCCTCCACTGCAGCACAGCCATCTGCTGCCGCGTCCCTGATGCCTCCGGGACAACAGAGCAGTGGACATGGTCGTACGCCCCTGGGCCGCCGCCGCTCCCGCAGTGTCGAGAATCTTCATTCTAAGGAACAGGCGCAGACCTTTACATACCCGACTTTCCAAGAAGTTCAGAATGATCTCAGACAACCCATGTCCTACAACGGTGCCGCCAGGGAACGGGTGCGGAGCAAGAAGAGTCTCGAAGACGAATTCCAGAACATGCGTCTGCACGGTCAGCAGCAGCCATCGTCCAATGAATTCTTCAATTTTGGCATTGGAGGAGGCAGCAGCGCATCTGCTGCTGAACCCTTTGTTGGTTATGGTCAGGCAGCCCCTGCAGTGCCTCCGCGTAGCTCGAAGCCGCCATACCCATCCTACCAATCCAGCTTCGAACGGTCACAGCAGTCCAATCAGAATATTGTGGAAGTGGAAAAGAAGAGCCTGGATGGTGCCATCATGCAGACCTGGGATTTGGGCAGTGGTGCGAACTGGATGAACACCAAGCACAAGGTTGCAGCCCCTGGTGAGGGTGCGACCATGACTTTCAACCCCCATAACGTTGGTGCTGGTGCCGCTGCCAAGAAGGCTGCTCCTCGGGAGGAGAAGGTCTTCCAGTTTGTAGCGGAAGATGGCAAGTCCAAGTCTACAGTCTTGCCACCAAGCTTTACCTATCACAACTTTACACCTGATGATTACAAGAAGTAAATGGAATAGTTTATTTGTGACCATCACGATCCATACGCAGTCGTCCGTTTCTTCATCCCTACCCGTTGAAAATGTCTTGATTTGTTCGCAGAGAAAACGAAAAAGCATCTTCTACGATTGTCGCATCTTACGTTTCACTACGCCAACTGGATTATCCGCGTGCACATGAGTGGATACCCATTTTGAAGGAGGATCGTTCAACTGCACGATACCTGACAAATCCGGATGCCCCTGGCCACCGATCCGCCCACCTTCCCCGCTCCCCGGGGGGAGCAAAGCAAAGCACACACAACTGCACACTCTGTGCTGTCGAAAGTTCGGGAGAAAGAAAAACACACACAATGAATTTTGGGGAGGGAACAAAGCTTTTGAATTTTCTTTTTTTGTGTGTTTAGGACGGTGTTAAATGACCCCCATGATATATACTTAAAGTACTGAGCGTTGTAATTTCGGGAGGGTCAAGTACTAAATAAACCTGCATGACCAGTCCGGTATAGTCGGTCAGTACTGAAAGTACCAGACAGCGCCCAGAGGCGATTGGAGGCCCATCCCGGCAGTACTCTGAGGGATGGTTGCAGTAGGCACGGCGAGTGGCACCTGTGCGGTAGTTGTATCCACCGAGTGGGCAAGTCCAATGTATAGGAACTGTTGCTTTGTATGGGTTGGCTTAGGATATCTCAATGATTATAGTTCTTCACTCCTATAGTGATAACACTATGATGGGGAGAGGTAGATCAGGACGCGTGCATAGACCTACTTAAGCCTAAATTGGTTTCAATCATAGCATAATCTATCACATCGGGATTTTATCATCTTTGATAACATTAATTTAATCACAATGGTTCAACGGGTTACCTACCGCCGCCGCTCTTCTTACAACACCAAGAGCAACAAGATCCGCCAGGTCCGCACTCCCGGTGGAAAGCTCGTCGCTCAGTACAAGAAGAAGCTTGCTACCGTCCCCAAGTGCGGTGGCTGCAGTGTTAAGCTGCAGGGCATCCAGGGATACCGCCCCAAGAAGCTGATGGCTATCTCCAAGACCAAGAAGACTGTCACCCGGGCGTACGGTGGAAACTTGTGCTGCACCTGCCTGCGCGACAAGGTCATCCGCGCTTTCCTGGTTGAGGAGCAGAAGATTGTCAAGCGTGTCATGCGCCAGCAGGCTCAGGCTTAAGTGTTCTTAAGTCGGTGTTTTTTGAAAATATCACTAATTGCTGTCCATTGCAAAACCGGGCTGAAGACTTTTTTTCAAAAAGCAACAGAGCGCATCTTTGTCGGGATATTCAATATGTGTAGCTCAAGAATTCACGACGTTGAATGCGGGAACGCTCACTCTGTTCTTCATGGTCATTGGTTTCTCGTGAGGACAACGCATGCAGAGCATAGCAAGTGACATCATGTATTAAGCAAACACAAATCTTCATATCAGTAATGTTGGCAGTGATCCTGATCATAGAACCCTCAGGTGTCACAAACAACAACCTTTCATCATACCATAACACAAATCTTCTTTTGGCATAGTTTCACGGGCAACTATGAGCAGAAAGTTCATCAATTCTCTCTCTGCTTTGAGTTGTCTGCATGAGTTTAAATATAAACATTTACATTAAGCATGTTCCGCTTTTAGAAATAAGGTTCTTTTGATTGTTTTTTACGTTTTAAACTTCTCTCGGGTAGTGGCACTGACATGGTACGTGACGAAACCACAATTACGTAGAGCGCTTCTCTAGGCTCTTCCGCATCTCATTGAGCATGTTGCCTCGGCTGTTGTTCTCTGACTTACCCTTGGCAAGACGGACGTCGTTCATGATGTCTTTGGTCCGTCCAAAGTAGATGATATCTAGCTTGGAACGCATCGTGTTCTCCATCTCTTCAACCATGGTACCCATGTTCATTATGTGTGTGGAGGCAGGGCCAAGCTTGAAAGTCTGTTCCTTCTGGCGCATCAAAGAGCCACCAAGTTTCATCTTACCAATGGTGTTGCCACCATTTTCCAGCCAGAGCATGACTGTCGATGTCAGCTGGTACGTGCAGTTTCCGCTCGTATCCTCTTCGGCTTGGAAAATGTGCATGGCATCCCAGCATCCAGCTCCTCCGGTCTTGGCAGTGGAGTCACTCTCCTTTTTGATCAGGATGGCAGCAGCAAAACCATTAACATCGTCATCAAGATCCCAAAGGTATACGCTGCTCAACCCTCCTTCATAGTACAGCTGAATATAGGTTGCGAACGCGTTGTTGGCAGTGACTTCAAGCTCACGCAGCTTTGCGCTAGGCTTTGCTCCATCAGCCAGTGGAGGGTTGTATTCATTGGTGTGAGGTGACCGGAAGGAGTCTCCATCGCGGTTGTAGTCACACATCAGAAATTCTTTACCTTCGGCATCCCTACCAATGCGCGGCGGCTGATCAATTGTGCTCAGCAATTCCTCTGACAAGTCGGGAGCGACAGCAACCAGGTTCACCAAGTTCTCCACCGTGTTCTCAGGAGGCAAACGACGCATAAGGTCAAGTGCTCCGTCGAGTTGCTGCTCTTCTATATCGGCCATTGCGAAATGAAAACTATCCCCGCTGAGTACTGCTAAAACTATTATATCCTATGATTTCACTCTCTGGCGTCCCCCGGATTGGCCGAATTGGATGTCGCTATTTGTTCTGATCCAGCAGGAATTTTCTCGCATGTGCTTCATTTGTTCATGGTTTATATACGTACATAGTGCCTGAGTTACAGTTTCGAGTACAACTGCCATGTGATGAGTAACAGGTCCAAACGCTGCTCCGACCCCAATGTTTATCATGTCCCATTTTCTCCCCTGGTACGTGCCCATCTATTCTCGCAGGGGCTACTATCGGAGGAAAAAGACCGTAGATTCGCTATTGTACAGTACGGCAAAAAGGGAAAACATTGCGAGTCCATACTCAGAGCCAACACGGCGCAGCGAAAACACAAAGCCGTTAAAAAAATTGTATAGTAGTTTGCGGAGCGGCCAGCGAAATACTATCTCTGAGGCGTCGCGCCCCTCTCCGCGCTGATTGGCTGGCGGGGTCCCAAGGGGGAGGGGAAGGGTGCTGCGCCGACCTCAGGGCAGTGAGGGCAAGGAGGCGGTCGACAAAAGTCATTGTAATGTGTAGATCCTTGCATCGGGCTTTGATGCCATACAATCACAGCATCTTTCCCTGAGACTTTATAACATCAGTTATTGGCTCTTAGGAACATCTTAAAGAAGCCTTCGGGGTGGCACAAGAATGTGACTCACTGGTGGCGGTGATGGATCGTACTTCGTGCGCCGTGCAATGCCTGTTCCTGGTCCGGGCTTCATTCGTCCCTTCGTGCATGCATTTCCAGTGGTACGGTTTAGGGGATGCTTGGCAGGCACTGAACCGAATTCCTCATCATCTTCAGGAAAAGGGACAGTATGTAGAGACTTGCGGCGTCTTTTGTGGTGTGGGCTATGCAGGTCGTCGTCATCAAAGACAACCGACAACGGGTCGTGAATGTCTTCCTCCTCTTCATCAAAATCCATGGACCAGTCCGCAAAGAAGTAATCATCCTCGACATCACTGAACTTTTTTATCCGCTGGCGCTTGTGCCTGTACATCGTATATACGTCGCTGGCCCACTGAAGGAGATGACCGAAGTAGTTTTCAGAGTTGCACTGAAAAACTTTGTCATTCTCTTGGAGGTGCGTCTGGATTCTGCATTGCATAGTTGAGAGCAAATCGCCCACGCTGGGCGATGAAGAAGACACCACGGTAATATTATCCAAGTCGCTTTGTTGTTTCAAGACTGCTAGTGCTGTCTCCGGTGCTGATTGCTTGCTATGCGAATCTTTGCCCTGTATAAAGAGTGGGGTTAATCAAAGCTGTCCACGAATTCGATATTTGGGTCATTATTCAAAAACTCACTTTTCCTAGTGCTCTTTTCCTGACATCTCTGAGTTTTCCAAATAGGTGGCTTTTCTGCACTCTCTTGTGCTCAAGCATGACGAACTGGTGGTGTTCGGATCAGGGTGTTCTTGATCGGACTGATCTTGATCAATCCTGTAACGTATGAAAGTGCACGTTGGGTGAAATCGGGCATTAAAGAGTGCGTATCCGTTGATCTTTTGATCTCACCAGCAATTAAATCAAAATACCTTACACTGATGGAGCAACTTCGTCGTGTAGTCCTTCAGCAGACCTTCACGGCTGTCAGTGAGACTCATGCCGGTCTCAGTCGCTTGCCGTATTCACTCTTTCCCCTCCCCCCCGGAGGGGGAAGGCCGGACCGGGACGAAAGGGGATGGAAGGGGTGGTGCCTTGCAGTCTCCACAGTGTCGAAATTTCTGCAAGTATCACTAGTCTGTCTCTTTAGCCCCCCGCGCTTCACTGTCTCCGTGGGTCACCAACGAGGTCTCCCAAGCAGGAGGGGCCGAAGACGAAAGGGATCCTTTGAGTCCAGTACCCAGCCTGGCTCCCATCTTTGAACACACATTTCTTTTTCAACGGCCAGGAGGACATATGAATTTAAGTTTTGTGATTGTATTGTATTCTACATGGTGCTGATGATACGTTGGGTATGTTTTCCTGCTTGTTCGATTACTTGTTGAGCTGCAAGCTCCAGTCGATCAGTTTGGCGGCATGGGCCTTGATACGCTCCTGCCACTTTTCGGAGATCAGATCACCCGTATCCTTGTCAAAGGGAGCGGGGTTGTCGAAAGCCTTGATCAGAATCTCGTCCTGATCAAGGGGTTTGAGCTTCAAGAAGTTAAAGTAATCCCGCAGATGTTGTTGTGCCCGCAAGCCACCCATGCCGCCGCCAGCGCCGGCGATAGCCACAGCCTTACCACTCCAGAAGTTGCCGCCTGCAGGACCACTTGCCCAATCCAAAGCATTCTTCATGGCTGCGGAGACACCGTAGTTGTATTCAGGGCTAGCCAACACATAAGCATCAGCAGCCTCGACTTCGCCGTGAATTCCTTCACGTCGTCGCCTGCGGGGACATCCGTGTTCAAGAGGGGCAGCTTACTGATATCGACAATGCTAAACTCAACCCTAGTGTTCCTGTAACCCTCGGCATTCAACTGTTCAAACGCCGTGGCGTATGCACGTACGACACCGGAATTGGAGCTCGCCTTGCGGAGTGATCCGCTGATACCTGCAATCTTCAAAACGTTCATCTCAGTGGGAGCGTCAGACGCAACGTCGACGGTAGAAACTTGAGCAAGCATGTTGACACAAATTCATACAATGCTGGGTACAATAGTGACTTACACCCCCATGAATTACAGAGGACTATTTCCCGTTCCCAGATTCCCTTAAATACCCGTGCTTCGGATCACCCAGTCGTGTCTTGCCACCATCGTTTCCATGCACGAGCTTGCAAGCGAGAGGCCGCAGAACTCACTCATCATTTCAGGACATGACGGTGGCTTACGACATATGACCTGCCGATGAGAATCGTGCATCAGATCTAGCAGACATTGCTTACGAACCTGGTGTGCGTGGGTGCGTAGAGGAAGTGGTTGGCTGCTGCTATGGAAGTCCGCCGGTATAGTCACAATACCGGGCAGCAGAGGAAGTTTTCCATAGTGAACCAGCCTGGTGCGGACGCAATAGCCATAGTACGGCGATAGGGGGGAGGGGAAAAAGGGAATAGGAAGAAAAAATATGAGATGAAGCAGGTGGGAGAACAGGCAGAGATGGCACCCTCCAGTATTAAGGGCGGTACCATCCCCCCGTTTTTGGGGGGGGGGAAGGGATATGGAGGATCGGAGTGTGCCGGGTGATCAGCAGACACCCCCCCCCTCCCTCCTCGATGGTTCAGTTTCTTCTGTTAGCAGTTGACCCAGCCAGAATTCGACAATTTCACGGTGCTCCTCGATTAGTAGCCACTGTACGTGCGAGCCACCACGAAGGATTGTTGATGATTAACCTTCAATCGTTCAAAGTGGTCATCATGTCCTGCTGATTAGGCGCTGGCCAATTTTTTTTTTTGTGAATCGCAGTCACCTGTTGCTCTCGCTTTGGCTTACCGGGTCACTGCTACGGGATGCTGAAGCAACTGGGTTATATGGACACACACAAGCACACGCACTCTCTCTCTCTCGTTCCTGGTGCAGGACATCGTCATCACCAAGCCAGACCCCAAGTGCACAGAAAACTGCGTATTCCGAGTGTGTGCACACGAGAAAGTAGTCTATTTAGCCCGTCCCCCCCCCTTCCTTCCCTCTTTCCTCTCTTTTCCGGAGCCCCCTCCTTCTGCCCCCGAGTGGGCAGGCGATGGGCCCATCGTGCACTTTTTCCTTTTTGCCGGCACGGCGCGCGCTCGATCGCTCATAAGCCCGGGGTTACCCTTCCTTGGCCACTCTTGGGAGCATCAAATACATGTGACCGAAAAAAAAATCAAAGGGAAAAACTTTAGCAACTGAATAAGCAACAATTAAAAAAAATAGAATAAAAACAGGGGAACAAGGTAAAAAAAAAATAGGGAGTGGAAACCCCAAAGGTATCAGGCGATCGTGTGTTTTAATAACGCAGCTGACTATTGCACACACACACACACACACCCACACAACGAAGAGAAAAAAAAAGGAAAGGCAACGGAGACACCCTCCCCGCCCCGCAACCAAATATTGATTAGTTTCTGGGTGCCACCGGCATTGGGGACAATTGGGGTTTGGGCGGCGGTGGTGGTTGCCGCTGTCGTTGACAGCACCGGCGCAGACAAACACGGCGGCACAGATCTTGTAAGTTGTCCGGCATCCTCCGATCCCCTATGGTTTAGGACTGTGAAATCTTTCGCAACCTGAACGTGACTGATGAATAATAATACTTTATGACACTGTTGAGGATGTGTGCGCAGGTCTTACTTCCGCGAGCGGCCAGCCAGCAAAGGCTCCCTCTCATTGTCACCACCTGCAGATCTGGGAGACTCTGGAACATCGTCCCCGGTGTAGTTGCGGCCCTGAACACTTTCTCCTGGGCCACTGCGCTGCGATTCCTCGTCCTCAACGCGCTTTTTGCTGCGCTCCACGGCTTCCTGTGCCTCATAGTCCCAGTCAATTACAAAGGCAAAGGCAATCGCTACCAAAAGCGTTGAGAACATGGTACCGACAAAGTTTCCGAGCCAGAAGCCGCGAATGTCCATGCCAGCAACAAAGACCAAGATGAGGCCCACGGCACATCCCGTACCAGACACTCCCAGCGTGTTGGTGACCGCAATGATATCCTGACGACCCATTCCACGGAAAATTCCGCTGGCCATGAGTTGGATAGTATTGAAAGCCGTGAATCCCATGGCGTAGCCATTAGCTTCGTACACCCGTTGCCGCACATCCTCATCGTCGGTAAAGAAAGCCACTATCTCGTCACGGAATGACATTTCGATCGCAATTGCAATGCCAGTGACGATGCACCCACCAATCATGCTGGCGACTGACATCACCTTGGCTTCCTGCACCATACCGGCACCCATCAGATTTCCAACCCTCACACTAACTGCAGTGGACGCGCTTAGGGTCAACATACCAAGCACACTTGCGATGAGTAGAAGGATCATATATGCACCTACCACATCGTCACCGAGAATACTTGAAGTAAAAATGGTGACCTCCGGCAACCAGAAGCTGACTGCAAACATAATCATGCCAGCGGTAGCGATCCTGAGATAAATCCTCATCTCTTCCTTGTGTGTCATAATTGCAATCATACGCCGCAGGGATGGGGCTGGCCCCTGCCAGATGTAAGCAATGTACGCGATCATGACCACCAACGCAAAGAAGCGAGTCAGGCTCATCGCCATAGGTGCACCATCAAAGCCCAGTTGAAGATAGTCAATGAACAGCCAGTGTGCGTAGTAATTTGCTGCCAGGTTGAATCCATTGACCCAGACTGGCAGCATGACATGGTTAATGGCCTGTAGATACGACGTGAACGCAAATGTTTGCGCTGTGAACAAGAACCCGGGAATGCTGATGATGCAATACCGTTCAACGAGGTTCGGAATGGGCTCCGGACGACCGAGGATCTGCGAAGTAAACTCTCCTCCAAGCATAATAAAAAACACCTGCGGAAGGCAAATAAGAAATGTCCAAAGAGTCGACCGTACAAACCAAGTCTCGGTGAGCTCAATGTTTTTCGCTCCAAAGCTCTGAGATGCGAGAGATGCCAACGCACTACCAGGACCGAACATCAGGAACGCAAACAAATTGAACCAAGAGGCACCCAAGCTGCCTGCAGCAAGGGCGGACTGACTCAGATGACCAAGGAACATGGTGTGCACAGAGTTGATGCCAATGCTAAAAACGTTGGCCAGGGCTGTAGGCCATGCCAGCCGAGCAAGAATAATACCCTCATCTTTGAGAATGTCTCCGATCTGATCCCAAGACAGGTCCCGTATGCTGTTACTGGGCATGGTGGTGTGTTAATATCCGTGTCCCTCTTGACGACCTCACTGTGCCAGCCACTCACTGCGACATTACGGAGTGTGATTTCGTTGTCCGTTCGCAGAAAGAACAAAACCTTACAACAGAAATTTGATTGTGGCCTGTACGTAGGTGCACCCGACACTGGTAATATGAGATAGATCTCTTGTATACCCATTCAATGCTGTGACCATAATTTGAAGGGGTCCAGCAAACGCCTGTTTTGCTCACTCGGCAACGCAAAACCAGAGTCATGCCTACTAAGAAGCACAACGTAGTGGCTGGTGTCAACCGCATAATATTCGTGTTTCTCACCTCTTCTGTGCATGACTCGGCCTGCTTCAAACAAAAGGACGTATAGATACTGTCCACAATTATTCCACAGAGGGTAATCTACAGCATTCGCAAGGGATGTCCCACACCCACACAATCCTGTAAGTTTACATATCAGCCGTCTATGAGCACACCCTTGTATCAGGTGTGTCGGGACTCCTCCACCGTCTCTTGACCTTCCCTCTCCATCACCCGTCTCCGTCTGCCGCTGCCATTATTTTCTCAAACACAAGAACCATCGAAAGTGAGAGAGCGAGGGGGCGGAAGAGTTTTCGAGCCGTTCAGTGCTGGAGTCCAAACCAAAAAAAAAATAAAAAATGAAACAGGGGACAAATGGGGTACAAGAGTCTGGAGAACCCGTTCCGATGGACCCCGATAGCCGGGGCAGGAGCCGAATTGACCCAAGTGCAACCAAAAAAAAACCGAAAGAAAAGATCAAAATTTCACTGCCTCCTCCCCCCCCCCCTCCCGGGGCCCGGGTTCTACGCAGTTTCGGTGACAGGAGCGTCCCGTGAGTTTTGGCCGGAAAGGAAGGGGGAACTCAGGAGACCGCAGCAGAAAGTGTGGAATCGATTGTGCCTAATTCAGGAATGTTGGTTTCGGTTGTGGATGAAAATTACTGTCGCGCGGGCTGGTATGTTCATTAGCTTATCAGAGGCGAACAGGGAGCGCAGATTTGGGCTCCATGCTCCCATACATAACTATCGCTTACACCCGAAGATCGGACCCTCGATTTTGTTGTGCGATGATGAGTGGTCGTAGTACCGGTGACTCGGACAGGTACGACGACGAACGAAATTGTGCAGGTGGCAACCGACTCACCGTATTCCAAAGAGGGCGGTGGGGAAGGAGGAAGGGGGGGGGGGGCCCACAATCGGTGGGTGTTATTGCTTTTATATTTCTGGGGCGTCCTGGTTAAGTAGTGAATGTTCTAGCCTGTGTCCCCGTTCCACCCCGCGGCTCTGCGCAAACGCCCAACCCCCGCCCCGGAGCGGGGGAGTTGGGGGAGGGGAGGAGGTTCGCTGGTCCCGTAGTGTACTCCGGGGGCAAATCAAAGGGGCCACCGCAAGCGGGAGAGAGAAAGAATGGTGAAGGAAGGAACCTGGGTGTGGGGCGGCGTGTCTGTAAAATTGATCGCTAATTGTTCCTGTATATTGATCTATATTTGTTTATTGATTTTTTGTATCGGGTTCGGGTGGCTGTGAGGGGAGAGAGGGGTGCCCTGTGCTGTTTCACGGGGAAGGGGGTTTGCAGGTGGTGCGTTGGAATGTTGCCGCAAAATGGACGGCGGAGACCAAAGGGGGATCGAGTGATGTTCAGTAGTGGTGATGGTAATGCTTTGCCGTCGATCGTGTCCATCTTCTACTCTAAAGAAAGATCTACATTACGACTTCTGCTCATCATGGTCAGCCGCAGGACAATTCAAAAGATCGCTCAGTTGTTTGTAGTCCGTCATGTGGTCGTACTGAGGGATGTCATCGTAGTGGACACGTAGCAAGTACAGTCCATTTGGCGGTGCTGGAGGTGGCATGGCGGTGCGATCACCACTGCGCACACGCTTCTTAAACTCTTCCGGGGTGAGGTTTCCGAGACCTACGGACACAAGTGCACCCACCATGTTGCGAACCTGTGCGTGCATGAAAGATGGAGATCGAACCACGATCTCTAAAGGCTGCATCAAATTCTCTGTCCGTGCACAGCAGTCTGGTGGCGTGCTGAATCCGGCAGGGACAGTATTGATTTCCAGTCGATCAAGTCGACGCATTGTGAGCCCAGTTTGTTCGTATTTGCCACGGAAGGCGGCCATATCCTGCGGTTTCGCCCCATCTGAGTTGTCTTCTGGAGACCCAAATGCGTATTGTCCTTCTCCCACTTGCAGGAACTGTGCAGCTTCGCGCATGGCCTTCACGTTCACCAGCCTCGGGATCATCCAAGCACGTTCCTCGTCGAAGAGGAGCCCATTGGTTGCGGCAGTGATGTTGTTGGTCGGTAGGCCAAAACTGGTGTTGAGATTGACCCGCCTGCCAGTCCGCGTGCGAATCTTGCCTTCCTTCATGTCGTTGTCCTCGTTGGGCTTGTCCCCCCGATGAGTTTGAAACTCCTCGCTCTGCAGCCCGGCAATAATACGGTAAAGGTAAGTCCGCCCCACGGCTTGATGGCGCGAGTGAAAGCTGTGCGGCACGCACTGGGCTGCAACCAGTCGAATAGACTCGTTGGCTTCCATTAGTGTGGTGTTCATGGCCTTAACCATGGTCTCCGGTGACAATGGAGGCAATATTTTCCCTGACCTGCGATGTTTGCGAACTGCATCGACATGACACGTGTTCCCGAAGGCATGTACTCCTGCGTCGGTCCGGGACGAAAACTGCAAACTAAATCTCGTGTCAAATATTGTGCGCAGAGCCTTCGATAAAGTCGATGTGACCGTAGGTAGCGACTGACTGTATGTTCCGTGATCAATTTCTTCGTCTTTATCAACAGGTTCGTCTCCTGGCTCACCAACGATGCGTCTATGACGTTGTTCAAATGTCCAACCGCCGTCAAGTGGTCCCACACGCTGAGCAGTGTTCGATCCTCCGATCGCGCCAGCCACAGCCAGTTTCCCACCTGTTACGCCATGGTATCGACTCCCGAGGTATGACACGGTCAACAGATACCGCGTCATATCTCAGTCATGAACGGTCACCAAACCCACTGCTTGACATGGCAAGTGAGATGTCGAACCTGTCCAAATTCCAAATTTGCTCGTATGGAATCCCACGGATAGGGTCATAACCACCTAGGGCCATGCCTTACCTCTCCAAATAGCCTCTGTACCGTTCGTCACCCAACTCCTGTTGCATTCAGCAGCTTCCTGACTCGCCCACCGTCCCTTCCACTGACAGTCGACCCATGTACCGGAGCACCCCACACACCCACCCACCACGCAGCCACTCCCGAGTGAGAACCGGCCAGCACTGCCAGAGAGACCCACCCTCGCTGCTGGCACACTGCACCCCCAGCCTCCCCCCTGAGGGGGGCGGGGGAGATGGAGAGAGAGCAGCTGCCAGTTTTGTTGAGCGAAGCCGGCCCCTGGGGGCGGTTACCTCAACCAAAACGCACAAAGCAGACCAAACGATCACAGAAGCTGGCGATTTTTGTGCACCTTTGCTCGAGAGGAGTCCGTTCGGTCCTGACCGGGGCATTCAAAAGCGGCTAGTTCAGACCAACAAGCATCGACAGTGGAAGCCTTGGAAAGTGGTTTCCAGATTGTGAATATTGGGAAGGTAACGGCTGAACGTTACTGTTCGATACGTCGGGAATCCTGACACAGTACCATCGACATCGCGTGAGAGAAACAGTGTCGTGGCCAACAAAATGGGCGGAGGAAAGGGTGATACTGACTTCTTTACCAGCGAATTGGACACTGGGCTCTGGCTGGAGCTGCTGGGTTCAATGGTGAATGAAGGAGAGCACCTGGTCAACAACCCACCAGCCAAGGTGCCGAAGGAGGATCGCGCTGGACGCTACGTCATGGAGGCCTTACAACCATATCGAGATGTTCTGAAGATTGAGCAGTTCTCGTATGCAGAAAATCGCACAAACATCGTGATCACCTACGAAGGCACGGACCCGAACCTGGACTGTAGCTTTGTGGGTAGCCACATGGATGTGGTGGATGTGGAGCTGGATAAGTGGAAGTTCGAACCCTTCAAATTTGAAGAGAAGGATGGCATCGTCTACGGGCGTGGAACAACCGACTGCCTCGGCCATGTAGCCTTGCAGTGTTGTCTCTTTCAGGCTCTTGCTCGATGCAAACCAAAGCTCAAACGCAGCATTCGTGGCGTGCTCATTGTAGATGAGGAGGCCGGTGGGGACTCCAACATCAGTGTGGAGCGTCTGTGGGAAGACGGTAAACTTCCGTTTCTAAAAAACGGCCCCTTCTACTGGCTCGACTGTGCAGACATGATGCCCAATGTGGGCAGTGGTGGTTGTGTGAGCTGGCGTTTGACTACAACTGGCGTGCTTTGTCACAGTGGCTTTCCCAACAAAGGCATTAATGCCATTGAAGTTGGATCTTGGGCCATGCGCCGCCTCCAGAGAGCCTTTTACAGGGCGTTCCCAATCTGTCCGGAAGAGAAGGAGTATGGCTTTGAGATGAGCAGCAGCTTCAAACCCACCCGTGTGGAGGCATGTACGAACAGCTTAAATCAGATCCCAGACAAGTACGTACTGGAAGGTGACATTCGCTTGATCCCATTCTTCGACATCCGTGATGCGATGAAGGTTCTCGAGGTGGAAGCCGCCCAGTTTAGTCAGCCAGATGTTTTACGCCTTTTTGCCAACAATGATCCAGCCAAAGACTGGACAGGGTCCCACGACAGCCATGCCATTTTGAAGGAAGACCAAGACAAGAGCGGAATCGTGGCTGAGATTGACATGGAGAAGGTCAGTGAAGCTAAAATCGAATTGGAGTGGCTGAATGACCCAGTCGACGGCCTGGCTTGCGACTTGCACAGCGAAGGATTTAAAGCCATGGAGTCAGCTGTAACTTCGGTGCTTGGTTCCTGTCACACCCTCGCAGACACAGGTACTCTGCCCCTAGTGGGTAATCTACGCAAGCAGGGCCTGGACGTTCAAACAATTGGCTTCGGAGTCGAGGACGCTTATCATGCCCACAATGAGTTTGCCCGGGTCAAGGATTTCCAGAATGGCTACCGCATCCTGATTAAGATCATTGAGAACCTGGAGAGTATGTAAGACTGTCATGATAAAGTACGGCAACATTTCCATGAATCAACAGAACAGTACATTTCTGAGAGTTTAATTAGAACGGGTTAGTCTCCGTCACTGTGTTTACAATGTCCTTGATCCGGCGCAGCAGCTGTACATTGATAGTCGTAATGTCGCGTTCCTGACGGTCTGTGTTCTCAGTCGGATTCGCAGCCTCGTCGAGACGGATAAGATTATAGCTCAAGGATGAGTTGTAGGACTGAATGGTCTTGCTCGAATTCGCATCCACGGGCTTCAGAAGGTCCACGGCCTCTCCACTAAGGCTAACCAAGGGATCGACGGCCATGAGGACGTTGTTGGTCAGACCGCGCAGGCTCTCCCTTTCGCCCTTCTTAACAGCTGCAGAGAGCTGACGTAGGCCCTGTACCACGTTGCCGAGCTCAACATCAATCTTGGTCTGGATTTCGAGGAAGCGCTCCTTCGTGGTGGTAAATTCATCGGTTGTGTTTTCCTCCGCTCCGGCTTTGTGAAGGCTTTCGGAGGACGAGAAGTTGCTACAGCTGCCCTTGCGGACTGCATCTGCAACATCCTGGGCAGACACACCTCGGCTACCGTCGTCCCTGGCATTGTCAGACGAATTGACTGCTGATACACCGTTCTCATCAAATATCTCAACCTCTACGACATTGGTTCCCGAGGACTTCTCGTCTTTTCGGCTGCCGTGGCGGCTGACATTGGCCGATGTATTCGCAACAGCGATGTCTTCTAAATTTTCACCAGGGGTCGTCAGGATATGAAGCTGCTCTTCCACTGCATCCTTCCGTACGAAGCTCTTGAGCTTATCAGCCGCGGTGACCCGCATTCCTTCCTCTTCATCGACGCACTCTGGTTCATTTGCCCGGCGCTCAGCCTCACCTGCTTCCAGCTCAGTTTCTTGCATGTCACGAACTCTTTCATAGCGCTCCTCCAGCTCAAGTTCCGCCAGGGGATCCTTGGCCGAGGAAGCTCCTGAACGATGCATCACGATCTGCCTTTGCTGTTCCATTTGTCGGCACTGCATTTCATCAACCACAGTAATGGCTAGTGCCATGAATTGGGAGTCTGTGAGGCTGGCGAGGCCCGAATCGTATGGCGTGCCAGATGTGGACGATACATCGGCGGAAACTTTGTCCAAGCTCATCGTTGAGAGTGGATCCGCACCAGAGTTCAGAACCTTGCGACCGTTTTCGAATGTGTACCGTCGACTTGTCTCCCGGAAGATGTCCTCACTCATTTTCCAGAATTCGTTTGCTGTCATATTTGCAAGGATATCTGAATCCTGCCCAGTCTCATAACGTTGAGCAGAACCGACATACCCACAGACTTGGCCATACTGGCGCGGCATCAGCACTTCGCGCAGCAAGGCGCTATTGCCCAATTCAGCATGGTACAGACTAGTCTTGTCCTCCGCATCTCGCAACATGCAGTCAGCGTGATGTTCCAAAAGGAGGGATGCGAGGGCAACCATGCCCTTCCCACAAGCCAAATGCAATGCAGTCTTGCCCTTGGTTTCACCTTCCTTTCCTTTGACACTCAAGTCCGCACTGTTTGCCAGGAAGCACAGCGCCTTGCCAATCTCACCACGCTCCACAGTCTTGATGAGGGCCCGTGATGCACGAATTACATCTAACCTGTTGTCTGCTTTGATGGGTTGTGCATTTTCAGGGAAACACGGCTTCACGAACAATTTGTCCACCCACTTTGCCTTGATGAAATTCCGGCGATCCTCTGGGCTTTCACTAGCCCTTGTCTTCAGCGATTGATCAAACTTCTCCAAATTGTGTTCATAGACTGTGTTTACCATACCGTTACCCAATTCTACCAAAAGCTGCAGCTGTTCTTCGGTCCAAGGGTTGAAGAAAATGGGCCTGACCTGGTCAAAGAAGAGAAGATTGCGATGCGTTCCGTTCAAAAATTGACTGGTGCAGTAGTCGCTTAAGTGCCAGTGATCAATTGCACATTCTGTGCAGAGCAACGCGGAGTACGTCAAGCTCATGCACAGTGGCATCTGCGCGCCACAGTCAGCACACACGTGGTTGGCTGGAATCTGACGGAGAATGCTCAACAATCGGCAACCCAATTCAACTTGCTGCGGTCTCTGACAAATCAGAAATTCACAGCCCGACCCGACTTCTTTTTGTTTCCGCAACGGGCACTCGTCCGCGAACAGGAGGGTTTCGTCCGTGTGAATGGCCTCCGGTCCTCTCAATTCGCCACCGTTTCTGTCCACCAGCATGTGCATTTCATAGTTGCGCGGGTGGTCCCGAATACGCAGACGATCAAGGGCCATGTCAATAATGTCTTCCACGGTCAGTTTGGAGTGGACAAAGAGTCGCAGCCGACCTGAGCTGTCCACATATCGCTTTCTGGAGGCTCCACCTTCCTGGTCACCCGCACTTGTGCCGTCGATCCAGCTAAAGTTCACAACAATTACTCCATTGGTTACGCTCATACGGTCCTTTTGTTTTTCAAATCTGCTGATAATGGAACCAACTTCACCTTTGCCCTCGGCGTCACTATCACCGGCAGTGGCCTGGGGCAGCTGTCCCGAGAATTTTTTCTGAATTTCTGTCTGCAAGGCACTGCTGATCAACAACTGTGTCCTACGGCAGGTACTTATCCGCTCTTTCATCGCCGCAGTGAGGCCGCGAATTTCATTGACATTTGCAATCATTTTCTTGGTTACCTCGGTAGATCGCTGCACTTCCCGTTCCATCTGTTTGACCTCAGCGTCCGCCTCTGCGAAGGACATATCGGGCGCCCCCTTTGGGACAGGAACTGCTAGTGCTGTCATTATTTTTCGTTGTCTGAGATGATCAGAATTTTGGGAGGACTCAATGCATTGTTATCTTCCTTTATCACATTTGTTTATATCGCCTCGTGCACCCTGTATTGTCCTTGGATGTAAACCGGTCCTGACGACCGCGAATGGTCCTACTGTTAGTCTTCGGTGGTCATTTTCATACGTTTTTTGGTCGTGATTCTTGAGGAAACGCGAAGCTAACTCAGTAAACATCGTATACTTACGCCATACTAGCGTCAAAGGGCCTCCTGTTCTCATCCTTGTTCTACAACTCCACGCACAAAGGCACCACAGAGACTCGCCTGGCCCAAAACCGACGCTCCTTTCCCTCCCGTGCCTACGTCCCGGGCGAGGTGCCCGCCGTTAGAGACCGTTGGGCCGGAGAGAGGCACATCGGCACTCCCGGGCACCACAGCATCCCGGGGTGCCCTCCCTATCCAGGCTCTGATTGGCTGAAATCCGGGGACAGAGAGCGATCATTCGACGGGTTTCGGTAGTGAATGTACCAGTCCAGTCGACTTTGTTCTGTCCCGGTTTTCCCCCGCAACGGCCAGGGTCGGCGGGAATTAAATTCATAAAACAAGGTTCTCAGCTATTTTTCAGACATTGGGGACTTCTCTGGCCTCCCGCTTGGAATGCAGTTAACCGCCATTCAATACCGATGGATGTGTGGCACCTGGAAAGTTGTTAATCACCAAGAATGATCATCAGTGAGCGCAGTGGCATGCTGGATGCCGATACATAGACGGCCACTTCATGAAGCTTTGCTGTGGCGAGCTACGGAGCAAGTCACAGTTGAGAGCAACCAAAGCACTGTACAGGGCCACCGCTGCCGGGGCTGACACTGATGATGGGCACCGATTGCGAACAATTCATTCCCAAAGGAGGGGTGTGCCAAGACGAAACACAGATTAAACAAAGCAAAGTGAATGACAAGAAACCTAGCGGGCAAACTGTAACCGTTCCTCAGGTCACTCATGCGTCATCCTCGCTTCCAACGTAATTGCTTTCGTATACATTTAGCGGGGACGAGGCTACCAAAGCAATTGGCTTAGGTTGAACAAAGTGCGAATACACAAACCAAACAATAAAAAAAGCGGGAAGGGGCAAGGCTTCCCCCAGGAGAGAAGGGGGAGGGGATCCAAAGGGTCAAAGAGAAAACAAGGAAAAGGGGGCCTGAAACGAAACAAAGACCAAAACACCCATCTCTCGCCATCTCCCCACTCTCTCTCAACCCCCCCCCCTCTGGGCCCCTCCGCGGTGGTGGAGAGGGGAGGGGGGTTTGGTTCCAAACAAAAAAAAAAAAGAGTAAAAAACTTGGGTGGATGTGTGGACAAAAAAAGCTCGTTTTGACGACCCGGGGCACCAAAAATAGGGAAGAGGGCTCCCAAAAAAAGGAAAAATATCATCATGTATCAGCGCATACACCGGTGCGTAAGCAAAGCCAGCCCTGTCAGCGCCAGATGGGCAAAAGGAAGGGGGGGGGGGGAAGTGGCAAAGGCAACGGAAGGGGATGCTTAGATGACAATACGAAAACCATTAACAAAGTCACTCGCACGACGAGGGAACTGCGGGTCTACGAGTTGAGGGGATTTATGTCAAACTGCCGCGCTTAGTCCTTGCAGCTTCTTTGCGTTTGTATCCGTCCTTCGCCACTGGTTCGAAAGGAACAGCAAGTGAGTTGCCATTTGTTGATACGGATCCCAGGCATAGACAAAGATGGAAAAAGGGGCGACATTACGAAAGCTGACTGGCTGTGGAAGTGTAGGGTATTTTGATTCGCAATATTGGGATGCAGACGGATCAGAATGTTCTCCCAGTACAACTCGCTAGATATTGCATGTACACAGGGAGAACCCACTGGAGTGTCCCATGTAGCTAAGTTAAGGACCCAACATGCCATAAAGGGTAACATAATAGCGAATCAAAGCATTGTACGAGGGCTTTACTATTGATAACGATGGACGCAACTATCGGCGGAGAGGAGGTTAAGCTGCCTGAGGACATCAGCTTGTTTTCCAAACTTGTCGTGTTCTGTATCATTTCATTGGTCACTTGGCTTATTCTGCCCGCACCAACTATGACCAAGAGCCAGGACTCAGCCCTGCGGCGGGAAACCCGTGAGAAAATGTGTGAGGTATACGACTTTGAATCGGACGAAGAGTTCCAGTCGCTCAATGGCCAGCGTATTGAGCGAGTAGTTCACCAAAAGACCCTCAGCATTGTCCATACCAAAGCGGATACGGCATATCCTACTATCTTTATGATTCATGGTATCGGTGGTGGTGCTGAGCAATGGATCGACCAGTTTTTGTTCTACAAGGACCGCGCCAGCATTGTCATTCCAGAGTTTGTCGGACACGGGCAGAGTCAACGCATTGACCACGCTGATCACTACCGCACAGATTCTATTGTGGCAGACATGGTTGAAATATTCAAGATGTTCAGAAGTACCTCCAATATTGTATTTGCACACTCTTACGGCACATCCATCGTTGCAAAAATGGCTAAGGAAGTCGGTGCGGACTTTAAGTGCGTTGTATTGTTCGGGCCGAGCTTTGGTGAGCCAGGGGAGGAGCCTAAGGTTCCATTGCCTATCAAGTTTCCGGATCGCGTTTTTGACCTCTTCAGATACCTTGATAAGATCGGAGGCACCGAGAGCTCAAGTGTCAAACGATTCGTCCATCCAAAGGCTAAGGACCGGGTTAAGCGGCTGCAGCTGGCGTGGAACATGTGGAATCCTACATATATTGTGAAACATGTTATCAAGGGCGCATCATTCGCAACGCCATCGGATTATGAAAACTTGGAGTGCCCTGTCATGATCATTGTTGGCGCCGACGACAAATTAACTCCGCCAGCAAAGGCACGTCGAATTCAGGAGACTCTGGGTCCTGATGATTGCAAACTCAATGTCCTGGCAGACACTAGGCATCAGCCAATGTTGGAGCGGAAAAATTATGTGAATGCACTGCTGGATGAGTTCTTGGTGGATAGCTGTGGCATTGAGAGTTTAAGCCGTCTCCATATTTTGCGTAGGGGAAACAGTGTCTTCGACAAATGGGGAGTGAAGAACTATGAAAAGTGGAAAGCGACCCAGTCTGTAGGAGCCAAAGTCGGCAAAAGTGTGCTCCGCGGCATCAAGGTCATGCGTGAGGACGATGAGGACCATAGCCCTGAGAAAATGCACGAGGCTTTCCCTGACATTGGCTGCATCATCGACCTCAGCTCACAAACTCCGCCGTATGACACAGAGAAGTGCCCAATTTTGTACAAAAAGATGGCCACAGTCAGCAAGGTGGTCCCATCGGAGGAGAACGTCAAAACTTTCGTCGAGCTCGTCAATAAGACCATGGAAGAGGACCTCAAGGATGGTGAAAGCATAGCCGTGCATTGCCATTACGGGTTCAACCGCACGGGTTTCATGATAGCCAGCTACCTCATCGAGGCTTTGGACTACTCCGTCTCGGATGCCATCAAGGCCTACAAGGAGGCTAGGCCACCGGGTATCAAACACCAGCACTTCATGGACCGCCTATATCTGCGCTACCCAGACCAGCATGGTGAATGAACTCTGAGCCATCTCTGTACCATAGACTTGACAAATCGCCCGCGCAAACTGTACCACATTGCAAATTACACTGTTGCCAGAACCTGTATTTCAGCCAGCCAGCATATTGTTTTTGGAGGCTACAAAGCTGGCCGCGAATGGGCAACACCCGCCGACTGCCCTCCCTCCCGGAGACTCGGACGTATCAATCAATATATTATGTTTATTATGTGGACGGTATTTATTGATTACTTTCTGTACTGGCCAGGCAGACTCCCTGGGCGGGAGACCGGGAGTTCGTCGGGTTTGACCGCCCGGTCAGCCAGCCAACTGCATCCGGGACTGAGCGAGTATAGGGGGTGGAGCTCGGCACGGCGCAGTTGTCGCTTGGGTGGCGAGGAAGACAGGGTTCAGGTGGAGACTCAAACCGTGATTTTGGATATAACGCCGTCATCACTAAATGGGTGATGTACCTCTGGGTAAGCTACATCATGTACCTGTTTCCACATCTTTCTCATGATGTCATGTATCTCACTATACTATGGCCCTGGTGAGAGATGAAGTGACCCGCCCATCCAGCGGCCAATATGGGGATGGGTTTTATAGAAGTCACGTAGACTAGACGAGGTCTGAAGGGACATCAGAGTAACAGAAAATATGTCCAAATCGCGGTGGAAGCTTGAACTCCAGCGGATTGCGCTTAGAGAGTCTGGAACAGTTGGTCAAAAGGCTCTGCGAGCGGTTGAAAGCCGAGATGCAGATGCACTTGTGTCAATCTTTCGGAGCCTTACCTCTGCACAGTCGCCTTGGGTGTACATTCTAGTCGTTTGTTCCCTTGAGAAGGATATGCGACATCCACGCACTTGGCGGCGAGTTACACTTCAGGAGATACAAATGGCTCAGATCTACTATGTAGTGGTATGGTACGGAGCAACACTTGCTGTGCAGAGTATGGAATGGAGTCGGAGTACGTTCGGGAGTCGTCGTGGTCGCAAGAATACTGGGCGAACGTCCGAAATGAAGGAATTTGAGCGCTATGGCTTCAGCTGCTTATACCATCGAATAGATTACCTGCAGGGGCTGAGAAAGATTATTCGCATCGCAAAGGAAATTTGCATCCACGCTGCGGAAGAGTCCACCGAGCAGAATGTGGATTCCGTAGCGCCGGAAGAAAGATTGAATGACACAGAGGACATATCCCGAGTGAGTGGGCACAGCGGGGTAAGTGAATTCCAGACCAAGTCCGGTGAAGATGACACTTCATCGTTGGCTTCGGCTTCAGTGAGTGCCGCAACTTCGTTGGCGTCAAGAATATTTCCACATGTTACCGCCCTGCGAGGCCGATGGATGTTCTACAGAAATGCTGACTTGGCCACAGCGACTGAGATTCATGTGTATGAGGCTGTCATCTTTTGTTCGTACAGACTAATCGACGAATTCTTACATAGGAATACGGATCTGACTATTCGGCCCATTTTAGTCGTGGAGGAAGCTTTCTTCAAGACAACAACCATGCTGACGCGGATGATGGCTCTCATTGCCTGTCTTTCTGAGCATATTGACGTGGGAATAGAATTGTTGGACTTTATGGGCATGGATGTTGGAAGTGAATTGCGGGACATGGCCATCCACACGTTGTCCTACAACTCGCGTCAGAGACTATTGCAAATCTTAGTGCGCCGTAGCGATCTTGGAATGGTTGACATTACGGCCTTACAGGAGGGCAAAAAAGCAAGGGAATACCTAGAAACGCACTCGATCAGAAGTGATCTCGTTACTTTCCGGCACGCAGATGACTATGGCGCATTTGCGTGGGTTCTTCAAGGCAACATTGTGATCACAAATGCAGATCTAACCAGGAATCAGAGCCCCGCTGACTTCTCTGCGCTAGCGTCACAGCCTCTCCTGTACGCTCTGTGGCGTCGATTTCTGAACGCCGCGACAACCCACACGCAGCCTCGCCTTGACACGACCACAGATATACTACGTAGACGCCTTACCCGTGGGGGACAAAGACAGGGTAGTGGGCGTCCGGATTGGCATTTCGTGACCACCTTTGACTGGGAACTGCGGTGGAACCTGACTGACTGGGCCTTAGTGAGTGCAGAGCTGACCGCTATGGCAGATGTAGACAATGAAAATGCCAGTGAAGGATGGGAAGGCAATCGTCGGGACGTCAATGCTATCCTATACGCTCTGCATGGACACAGTGCCAATCTCAGGCGTTGGATCAACCGATACCATACTTCTCGATGGCGTGATACCTTGGTCGTCCTACAGCTGGCTCGTGGCGATATCTTCATGCTCTCGACTCAAGAGACTCTTTCCAACATCTTCAGCGACCTCGGGTATATTATTATTCCAGACAGAATCGTTGGAAAATCTGCCAAAATTGCACAATGGTATTTCCATTGGTTCGGAAAGAAGGCATTCTCGACCTTGCTTGACAATGCATCTCCAGAATTGCCGGCACGGGATTCAAATGTTAAACGAATTGATGATCTGAGTTCTGATCTTCTGGCATACTTGGCACGACATGACCTGTGGAGACCTGCACAGATCCTCTGTTTCCATTTGCATGTGGATCACCCTTCATCAGGTGATAGCATGGTCCAGAACACACTCAGCTCTTTCAGCAATGCCTGGTTGGACTCTGTCTTCAACGCCTATCGCCTGGCATATCAAATTGGCAACCCCGTTGTGGAATTCCGGGCTGCAATCGTAAACGGCCTACGCTTGCGGAGCTCTGGGAAGAAAGAACTTACCCGAAAAGATCTCGTAAGATTGTGTCAGGACCTGCAGGAGCCGTTTACACACATCATGTTGCTATACTGCGACAGTGTTCTTGGTACCGTCAGCGAAGAAGAAGCTGAGGGGCTCCTGGTCCTTGTCGATTTGGCTGAATATCCGTTGGCGAATGGTTTATTGTACAAGACACCGCAGTCTACAGCAACAGTAACAGATCTCCTGGACCGAGCGGGCTACTCTGCCATTACAGCATCCTTCAAGCAATTGATGAAGAGCGTTAACAAGAACTCAACCACACCATACGCTTCCTTCTCACGACAAGTCCGCGAGGAAAATTTGGATGCCGTTTCATGGAATGCTGTCGGTCTTGATTTTCTGTACTTCATACACAATGGACAACCAACAGTTGCAGCCTTGCAGTATTTGGACAAGGCCCTTCAGGATCAGATTAGCACCAACAAGGCTCATCAGGGTGTGTTACGTAGCCTACTATCCCAAATTTGCACAGAGAGTGAACTCAACCTCAGAAAAGTGACGGCTTCTGCCATCATTGCGGGCTACATCGGATGTTTCTTGAACCAGAATGCTCATTTGTGCATGCAACTTGCCTACTGCTTACGACTAGCGGCTTACTTTGAAGGTCCAGAGCTTCTGGACTATATCTGGACCATTTTGAATGCTTTGGAGAACCCAAATCGTCATGACCAGGCTTTTTTGACTGCTCTAATGAATCCTTTGGAGAAAGCATTCTTCCAACAAGTTCATTCACCGTTCATGTCGCGCAGTGTTGTCATCACGTTTGCAAATATTGTGACATACCTGCAAGAACGCTTTCGATTGACTAAAAACCCAGTGCTACTGACTGCCATGGCGAACAAAGGAGATGTCCCAGGATTTCTTTTGCACGCGCAAATTGGAGGCTTCAGTCCGCAGGTGCTGGAACAAATCGTAATGGACTCTGCTTTCTCTGCTGCATTTATTCAACATGTGTGGTGCATGACCCGGGAAGATCCGCGTGTTGGTGGAGAGTACATGCCAAAGCAGCGATCTAGTATGTCTTGGATTGAGGCCGTGATTCGCTTGCACGCCCACCTTGGTGTCTCAGGCCTACTGCTCACGGTAGCGTGGAATGCGAGACTCCCGCAGCTGTGTATTGTCGCGGCGGACGTGGAGGGTGCCCCGCTTTCCCACTGCTTCGACGTATTTTTGAGACTGCTCTTAAGGAACCATTCGTCGAGTGGGGACACATTCTACACTAGCCTCCATGACTCGCAAATACTGGATTTGGAAACCAAAGCAACTCTTGAGAGCGCCTGGCCTGCAGGAGACTTTGATTTTGGAGCTTGGTACGAACCACTTCCTCTAGACAAGGCCAAAATCACAGATCTTATTAATCTCGCGATCCAGCACCGCCGGGCCAAGACGTTGCGCGTGGCCTACCGAGTGTTTCGCCCCGAAGCCCCAGTTTTGTGTGTCGTTGAGATCCTATGCGCCGCGCAGAGCAGTGACGTTGACTTAGCAATTCATCTGGTAGATGAATTCGAAATGCACCATTTGTCAATGGCGGCGAGAGATATTGAGGAAGCAAGGAGACTCTGTTACCATTATGCCGCTACGTGCGAAACAGTGAGCGAAATGATTGAATTTGCACAGGTCATAGGACGATCTCCGGGTTTGGATGTCAATGGAATCTACAAGCGATTGGTGCAAATTGTTGACATCATGCGCGTGCATGCTGGTCACGCGAGCATTGATAAGGATTTGTGCCAGGCTGTTCTTGGACAGAATGCGTCAGGATTTACTGACATTCTTTGCAGCCGAAATTTGCTTAACACGGGCGAGCAGGTCGTCGGACTGTGGCCGGAGGTGAACAAACCCCTACAGCTGGCCTTGGTGCTGCATCGACACACGAAGCTGATTCAGACGACCACAGATACCATCCGCCTGGGTCACTGGTGGGTTACAGCATTTGACCTCTTGATGACCATGCCAGAACCGGTCACAGTCACAGAGGCCGTAAGGCTGATCAATGCTGTACTTGCCCGGCGATCACTGGTTCCCCCCGCCGACAACAACAAAGATGACAGAGCCGCGGGTGTAGACGTGAGCTTTCTTTCCATTCAGGAGTCTGAAACGGAGCCGAACTACTCCTCTGCTGAGAGCACACCGCGACAATTCGATATCACCATGGGACGTAGTATAGGCGGCCGCGTGACTTCGATTGCTAATGTTGACGGATGGCCAAGGTTCATGGATGTGAATCGCTGGGAGCGCATTAGTCTGCTCATGATCATGCGTGCAGTTGGAGGATTCGATGTCTTCATCGATCCCAAGTCAACTGTCGCGGCAGTGTTGGACCTACCGAGTGGAGCCACGCCTGCAGCTCTGTTCCTTCGTGAAATTGTGACTGAGGCCAGTCTCGTTCACGAGCGAGTGTCCTCAGAATCATTGGCAGATATGGACAAGAAGTTGCATCGGATCATGGCTGCCTCCACGGGGGTTTGGTTGAGGGAACGAGTGCCAGAGACTTTACTCGATTGGTACGCCGAGTGGGCCGATGCGGGATGTGCAGCGAATCCTTGCCTGGACCGCAGCCGTGACCATGATCCGTTCCTTCGTCAGCTACTTCGACATGGCCAGGTGGAAACGGTAGAGAAGGTTGCAAAGGTGATGAGAACAGATAGAATCGATGGTTTGTGGGTGGAATGGCGCAATGCAGTCTCCAGCGCGGCGGGGAATCCGCAGAAAATGTCTCATTCTGGGCCGCGATCCCCTCTGCCTTCGTCTTTGACGGCTCCTACGCCCCAAATGACTCTAATCGGTCTTATTGGGACCGCGAAAGAGAGGGATTATCGAGACGTTGCTCGCGACCTGAACAAGAAGACGGTGAGGCACAAATGGTTGGAACAGCTATTATATCACCAGACCAACGTTCGCGGCTGTCAGATTCTGAGCGCCCTGCAAGCCATCGATCCGGAAACCAATGCAGAGTTCCTGTCCCTCCTTGTGAACGAGGTACTCGAAGAGGTATCCAAGCTGGCAAGCGCTCTGGTGCCCTGGGAAAGGGAGGCCGAAAAGCCATGCTTGAAAACGATCAAAGCCACATGGAGCAATTTGGTGCACTCGGTAATATGCTGTGAGGACGTTGGTCCCTTTGAACGAAAGTTTACCGCAGCTTTAGCGGACAGCGTTGGTAGTAGTGGGAATGTGTCGGTCGAAGCGAGTGCGGTCCACAGTCTTGTGGGCCTGAGTTTTCTGGCAATTTTGGATGTACAGTGTCCAGTCCTTTCCCAGTCGGTGCATGAAAGAAATGCCAGGGCGGCGTTCAAAATTCTGATCGATGCCACATGGCTGAGTCAGATATTTGCATTTACCTCCCTTTTGCCACCTCACCACTGGATGCTCCGCACTCTGATGTCCATGCTCATTGTCCGCGGTAAATATCCTGATGTCATGGCTAGTGAATCTTTGCTGAGTGCTCAAGACGAAGTGCCAGCCACATCGTCTTCGGATATGCTTGTGCAGGACAGTGGTGAGGATCGAGGGTCTGCGCAGGATCTTTACGCCAGTCTGGAGCAAACATTCCTACGCGAAAATCTCGCAGATGTACGCCCAAGCGCTCAGAAGGGGCCTTCGGCCTTTGCGGCGCTAGTCTACCAACAGACCGAAAACCGCAGGGCCCTCGGACTCCGGTTCTTGTACCGCTGTCGTGAGTTGCTGGATTCCTATAACCGTGATGTTGGTCAGCGGGACATTTTCTTGTCCATAACCGGCGACAGTCCTAAGGAACAGAGCTCTGCCACTTCGACGCCTGTACGACCGCTTTCAGTCTTTTCGGGCGAGAGTGCAGCACTCCTGCCTGAATGTGAATTGCTGTGTGATCAGCTGCTGGAGTGGACCAAGGAGGCGGAGCGTCTCTTTCTCCAGGCTGGATGCTATGCCCTGGCAGATCGCAGTCGACTGCTGTGCGACATGGCCATACTATTGTCTGGCCAACGTCGCAAGCTTTCTGCACAGACCGTGCGTCGGTTTTGGCAGCTTTCGCGAATTGAAGTCCGGGACCTTATGCGCTCAGTACCCACCTTTGCCAATGCGTATACTCTGAGTCGGTATTTTGGAGTGACCACGGACCGCGACTGGGCAGTGATCATTTACGAGCGGTGCATTGCCGGGAACGATCCACGATTCTGGCAGGACTACCTGACCTGGAATCGGAACAATGCATCCTCTCTGTCCGGAGAATTGGTTGGGCAGATCAAAGCGCATGGCTCCCTAAGCGCCCGCTCCGCTCGAACCGCACGGAAGCACCAGGCAAAGTTAGTGGCTCTGTACGGCCACGATAAGATTGTCCAAATGCAGCTCATGGAACTCCTCGGCATTGAAGACTTTGACAGTCTGTCCACGGCCACTCCACGGCCGGCAAGTGGCAGTGCGTCATCCACACCCCCGGGGGCGCGCAGTCGGAGCAACACTCTGCAGGGTCGGCTGCTAGCGTCCTACCTCTTTGGCTCAGCGAATAGTTTGGCAAGCGAAACGGGCAGCGCGGGTCCGACTTCCGCCCCGTTGGGTGTCACCATGCCTCCAGGTTCCTTCTCCCCATTATCGGAGCAAGTGGCTCCGCAGCCAAATGGCAATGCGTCCGCTTCCGGGACGTCATCGCCGCTCCGAAGCACGGCGGATTTGGGGGATCCGAATACTTCACACCCAGCCCCGCGCGGCCCACTAGCATTCTCGGATACCTCTATGGGCGGGAACAGTAACGTGGGCCCACCCCCGCAGTCGCAGCCATACTCTCGCTGGCGCCAAACCTGCCATTCCCTTGTACACTACGACATTGCCAAGCTCGGGCTGGATCCCACCCCAGACCATATACACCCTATCTCCACCTCTCCGTCAGCAGACTGACGGATGTAAATACACTAGTCGGTCGAAGAATATTATGTACAATATGTAGGTGTTGGTGTTTTATTTTACATGTCCATTTTGGGTTTCCCTGGTCAGAAATCATCGTAATAGTCAATGTGCTCTCCACTGACGTAGTCCGTGTCCAATAGTTTCAGCAGTCGATCCGCAGATGTGAGGCACTTAATCAGCTTGCCCTGCGCGTGCATCTCTTTGTATTGGTTCCGCATGACGTCGTACTTCAACTTTGTGCGAACTTCTAGTTGCATACTCGTGTCCAGCGGTCCCGGTGCGTAGTTGAGAGTCTTGAGGGTGGCCTTGTTGCCCGTTGCTTTCTGGTATTCTTCTAATTCTCGGCTCAGTACCTTAAGGAGCATGTCTCGGCCCGCCTTGATGGCACAATAGAGTCCCCACCCAGGGAACTCCGCTACCGCACACAGGGAGCTCACGTTAACAATATCCATCTGCTTCGAGACCCGGCTCCGGAACTGCTCAACGAACAGCTTGGTGAGGAATGTGAATGACGAAAAGTTGAGGTCGAGATACCCACGAATCAGTTCCAGGTCATACTCGTCGATCGACTTGCTCAGGTCTCCCAATGAACCAGCGACTTGGAACAGATAAGCAGACTCTGGGTTTTCCGGAATATCTTTCGTCAACAACGTCTTCATACCGGGCGCGTATTCATCAGGGTTATTCATGTCAATGCCTAATGTGTAGACCTTTGCATCTGGGATGACTCCCAAAACCAAGTCCTTGGTTTGCTTGAGACCATCTTCCGATCGTGCGGTCAGACGGAACATGACCTTGGATCCGGTGATCCCTCTTTCCCTGAACTGTGCGGCCAATGCACAGGAAAGGGCCTGTCCGAAGCCCTGTGACGCGCCGGTGACCACCACAACCGTTGCCATAATTACTATATACCAGATTGAAACGTATAGTATTTTGTAGAGTTGTAGTCAGTTCATTCAGTCCAGCTCGCAGAGTCCCTTTAATACGCCCAACGTTGATCAACGAGCACTACACATACATAAACATAGACAAACACACCACACACACAGCATAACCCGGGCACCGATGGACCCATTCGGCCAGGACAATTCTCAGTAGCTCCCTCAGGGGTTTTACGTATGCAACGTGAGTTACAGCGGAAAATCCACCATCTTTCCTGGAGGGTAGGAGAAGGCCGCCACGGCACCCACGGGTTCCAAACAGCCGGCCGCTTCGAGCCCGAGTAGTTTCCCTACCTTAAGTCCTTTTTTGCTGCACACCGAGTTTCTTATGACACGTTAATGCTTAGTGTATTGCAATTTCTCGATGGATATGCGCGCAAACCAAACCCCCCCCCCTTTCTCTTGCGGCGTTTTTTAACGAATGCTGCTGCGCGCTAATGCGTGTGCCGGTTGCCGTATTATGTGATAAAGGGGGGGGGGCCGGCCATGCACACACAACGCCCCGCGCTAGTCTTCGCTCGGCACCTGAAGGCAGAGAGCAAAGAGAGAGAGAGAGTGTGTGTGTGTGTGGGCGCCCGCGTGTGCAGCGGTGGGTTTGCCCCCCCCCCTCTCCCTTCTTTCTGTATATCTCAAGTTTTTTTCCCGGGCGGGTCACTGCTGGGCCCATATAAAACAGAAATACCAAAGTAGTAAAAGGGGAGGAGGAGGGGGGGGGAGGGCGCTCTCTTGTGTGTCTGTTAACCCCCTCCGGGCGCATTCCAAAGTCAGGGAGGGGCCCACCTGATGCACACCGATCCGTACGGGCCCACCATAAAAAAAATTGACACAAGAAAAAAGTAATGTGTTTTAGTAGTGTTACCACCATACGCATATAACCGGAGGGTCTCCACCGGAGAGCGGTGAGAGGAGGAGGAGGAGGAGGGAGGGGGGGGTGACTTCACATGGTATTAAAAGAACGAACGACGGTATGCACACAATGTATTTTTTTTCTCTTCTTTTTTTTGCCCTTGCATCATCAAGTGGGAGTCCGTTTAATACGAATTCCAAGGGAAGGGGGGGGGGTTGTTGCCGTAGTAGTACTCAGCGGTGAAAAAGCGGGGAGAAAAAAAAATACAAAGGAATCTTAAGTTCAGGACGGGTGGTTGTAAAAGGACGGTACTCACAACACCAAGAAAGTATGGACACTATTGTACCAAGCGGTGCGTCTACTACCAACGAAACTCACACAGTGCTCACGTAGGGAAACCCACCGGGAGGTGGGCTGTGCGGGCCAAATACAACCTCGGGTTGCCAGCGAGTACAAAGGCTGTTGCTGCAAATTCTCGCCTGATATACGGGACGGGTCCGGAGATAAGGAGACAACAAAGGCTACCCATCCGCAGTTCAGTATTTATCCACGCCTTAATGAACAACTTTTTTCTTCCTTTTCCGTTTTTCTCCCAATCGCGCGGGGTGTGTGTGTATGTGTGTGCAGTTTATAAGGCGACTGACCGGAGAAAGGGCAAAGGGAATCCTCACACTTGGGCCATGGAAACGTCAGCAAAGATGGCGCGGAGCAGCGCGTGGTTATTTAGTCGCGATCGATCATTAGGGAAATCGGGAGCGGGAGTCAGGGTGTGTGCAAGGCGGAGAAACTCCGCGGTGGTGGTGGGCAATGGAAATGCAAAGGGGTCAGGGAGAGGAGGGGAGGCCTATTGGAACCCTCCCCGGCCCCCCCCCCCGCCGGGGGGGGCTTCCTTTTCTTCTGCGGTGGTGGGTATTCGCAATATTGCCTTAGACGCGGTTTGTGTATTTTAAGAGTTTTGTATTAGATACGGTTCCATTCGAGTGCTGGTGGCCTTTGACCTGCCTGGCAGGAGAGTTGTGAGTTGGGGAAGTGTGAGGTTGGGGGCTGACTTTGATTTTGGGTGAGCGAGTTTGGACCCTGGCGGCCTCACGGGGTCAACGAGACGTGAGGCATCGGGTGGGCACCTTGACGTCGGGTGACGGACAACTTACCCAAATACCCACAGTGTGACCATCATGCAGCAAAGGAACCCACCATGTGCCGTTCTCCAACAAAACGGTCATTGCTAATGCCACTCGTTCCCTATGTTATTCACCGTGAGTGCTGATCAAAACGTTTTGCCCGTATTACAATGGACCACAATGTGAAAACGCCGAGGGGGTGACGCAAATAGTGGATTCCCGTTTCAGAAATCATCGTAAAAGTCAACGTGTGATCCACTATCATAGTCCGTGTCCATCAGCTTCAGTAGTCGATCTGCAGAAGTGAGGCACTTGATCAGCTTGCCCTCGGCGTGCATCTGTTCGTATTGGTTGCGTAAGGCGTCGTACTTCAGCCTTGCTCGGACTTCAAACTGTATAGTGGAGTCAAGTGGTCCTGGTGCGTAGTTGAGGGTCTTGAGGGAGGCCTTGCAGCCTGTCTCCTTCTTGTATTCCTCAATTTCTCGACTCAGGACCCTTATGAGCATGTCTCGTCCCGCCTTGATCGCACAGAAGAGTCCCCACCCAGGGAACTCTGCTACCGCACACATAGAGCTCAAGTTGACAACCTGCATTTCCTTCGCAACCCGGCTCCGGAACTGCTGAACGAACAGCTTGGTGAGGAATGCAAAGGATGAAAAATTGAGATCGAGATACCCACGAATCATTTCCAGATCATATTCATCAATTGACTTGCTCAAATCTCCCACTGAGCTGGCGAAATTGAACAGGTGAGCAAACTTTATGTCTTTCGGCATGTCATCCGTCAACAGCTTCTTCAAGCCTGGTCCATATTGCTCAGGTTGGTTCATGTCAATGCATATTGTGTAGACCCTTGCGTCTGGGATCACTCCCAAGACCAAGTCCTTGGTTTCTTGGAGACCATCTTGCAAGCGCGCCGTCAAACGGAACACGGCTTTGGCTCCAGTGATGCCTCTTTCCTTGAACTGTGCGGCCACGGCACAGGTGATGGCCTGGCCGAAGCCCTGTGAGGCGCCAGTAACCACCACAACCCCTGCCATTGTTAGTGTACGCCTGGTTATATGGTCGCACTTGTTGTTTGCAGGGCCATTAAAGGCATATACTGTCCACCTGGCTTTCCCGTAAATAGATTCAGGTCAAACACGTGAGCAATACACATACGCACAATCCGGCCCCACACGCACCAGCTTCACTGTCCTGTAGCGCACGGCCCCCTCCGGACACGGGGCATTCAATGTACGCGCTGCTTGCAGAATCTTACGTTTCTTACCACCTAGAGTTTACCATTTTTTCAGTGAAGGATAAGAGCGGCTGGCACGGCGATACACTCGCACCCTCTATGTTGCGCGAAAGCTGTCCATGCTCCTCCACTAAGCTCTTCAGCTTGTGAGATACTGACCATCAATGTTCAATTCCGTCCTTCCTTATCCCTAGGAGCTGCCTCGCACGAGATAATATGACCCCCGCTGCACAAGTTGGTGGGTAGCGGTGCTAAGTCATCTACTTCGTATTCCTAGGCCAGCCATCGACTGCGTGTCCTTGGCGGGACATTTTCAACCCCCTCCCGTGAGCGATTGGACCTACTGTAGAGCACAGAGAGTGAGTGTGTGTTTTGTTTATATCCACTCCAATACACAACCGCCCCCGCAAGGGGTCCGGGAAAGAGAACAACAGGCAGAATATCCAGGGGTGCACACATTGGTGGCGGTTGGTGTAGGGGATCGCTGCACAACATTGCGCTGCCGAGTATGTTTGCTTTGTGTGTTATCATCTCAAGTGGGAGTCCGCTTAATACGAATCCGAGTGGGTACGGCAAGCGATATGGACAGTCTTGCAGTTGCAAAGTCCACATAGTAATATAACCAAGAAAGTATTGGCCATTACTACTAATGCGAATGGCGCGTTGCTACTGACCAGCAACCCACAAAATACTCTTCCGGCAGGTGACACAATTCGCTCCAGGACTGTGGATAACTTCCGGGACGGTCAAGTCATCGAGAAAATACCACAGGCCAACAACCCGCAGTTCAGTATCTCCTGCCTTAATGATTTTTTTCTTCATCGGAGCTGGAGCCACTGACAAGCCCCCGCCACTTGAGCCATGGGAAGTCAGCAAAGACTTGGTGTGATCGATATTTGTGAACGGGAGAGGGAGATCAGCAGGCTGAAGAAAAACCGGCGGCTCACCCGCCCTCTCTCTTGGGTGCACGCCTCCTCGTTGACATTTGCACAAGGAAATAGCACATATTCCCGTTGGTTCGTAACTGCACTGCTGAATAATACAGTTTTGTATTAGATCCTCGAAGTGGGTGGAAACTCGCCCGAAGTCGCTTGGGGGAGGAAGTCATTTCGTTCGTTTTCGCGTGCGCAAGTGCGAGCGAAAGGGGGGGGAAGGGGGGTTTTTACAACAAGATTGCAAGTAGGAAAGATGTGGCCCCGAGTTGGCAGCACCCGATCCACCACGTTTCTGTTGACAGACTGTAGGAAGTTCAACATTCTGATCCGATATTTACATAAAATTTATTGTTCTTGGTTCATCTTACACGATTTCATTGGATTTCCTTCTCAGAACTCATCGTAATAGTCAATGTGTAATCCACTGGTGTAGTCTGTATCCATGAGTTTCAGCAGCCGATCTGCAGATGTGAGGCACTTGATCACGTGGATGTCTTTGAACTGGTTCCGCATGATCTCATACTTTAGATTTGTATAGGTTGTAACGTGCGGACTAGTTTCAAGCGGTCCCGATGCGTAGTTGAGGGTCTTGAGGACGGCCATGTTGCCAGTCTCCAATTTGTATTCCTCTAATTCTCGGTTCAGCACCTTGAGGAACATATCCCGTGATGCCTTGATGGCACAATACAGTCCATACCCAGGGAACTCCGCTACTGCGCATATGGAGCTCAAGTTGACAATATGCATCTGCCTCGAGACCCGGCTCCGGAACTGCTCAACGAACAGCTTGGTGAGGAATGTGAACGATGAAAAGTTGAGGTCGAGATACCCACGAATCAGTTCCAGGTCATACTCGTCGATCGACTTGCTCAGATCCCCCACTGAACTATCAAAATTGAACAGATAGGCAGATCCTATGTGCCCCAGAACACCATCCGTCAACAGCTGTTTTAAACCGGGTTCGTACTCACCAGGGTTGTTCAAGTCAATGCATTTTGTGTAGACGCTGGCGTCTGGGATCATTCTCAAAACCAAGTCCTTGGTTTGCTTGAGTCCATCTTCCGATTGTGCGGTCAGACGGAATATGACCCTGAATCCAGTGCTGCCTCTTGCTCTGAACTGCGCGGCCATGGCACAGGCTATCGCCTGTCCGAAGCCCTGTCCAGCGCCGGTGACCACCACAATCGCTGCCATTGCCAATAACAAACTAGTGCTAATGTACTGATTTACAGCAGAGCCATTGACAGGGCACACAATCTAGTTGGTACTCCCTTAAATACGCCCAGGGTAATGCACACATGCTCATGCACCACTTTCCTCCGCAAACACACTGAACCCCCCACCCACCTCTCCC